>JAOXJK010000012.1:39169833-39180011 GCA_025774025.1 Xenus cinereus
CAGGCAGCTTTCCAGCCACGCTTCCCCAAGCCTGTAGCGCTGCATGGGGTTATTGCGGCCCAAGTGCAGAACCTGGCCTTTTCCTCTTGAATCTAAACAGGCCCTTTGGAATGTTACATTACATAGCTTCCCTTTTTGGGAACAAAATCATTTCAGCAGTAAGGAAATTCAGAAGGTGCCCCAGAAAATGTAGGTGCCCAATTTGAACTTATTATGTATTTGAAGGGGTTGTCTGTTGGTTCTCTATTTAGATTATTTTTCTCCAGCCACAGTAACATAGAAAATCAACACTAGTAAAATCCATGAAAACTTCTGATTCTTAGCATCTCATGGAGCATAGCTGTAATTATTTAAGGACATGCATTAAAAAGTGGAGAAAGGTGAAATCAGCAGTCTGACTATTTTGGCCCTGTTGATCTGGATTGTTCTATTCTCTGTGCTGAAGCCTACAGTCTTTAACAGTGCATCTCAGTAAAACACCTAATACCTGTTCTTTAAATGTATTTATTGCCTCTACTGCATTATGATTGACAGGCCAATTTAAAAATAAGTCCTTATTCGATGGAATTACAGATTCTTCAGTTACCTCCAGAGTTTTTATCTGACTAGCCTTGAGGAATACAGTATGCCAGTATTGCATAGGGAGTTTTAAAAACCCATTTATCTTTTAGGACCTTCATAGCATTATAAAAATAATAATAAAAAAGTTTCACTTACTTGCATTTCATCCCCTTTAAGTATGCTTCACAAGCTTTCCTAAATTTGTTCTGGCTGCTATTACGTTGATTTCTGCTTTGCCCTCTAACCCCTTCCAGCATCCAAGTGCTGCAGCTGGTTGCCTGTTGATTACAACAGTGACTTCCATTTCTCATTTTTTGTCTTGAACCTAAGGTTTCAAACTTGCTGTTGATTACTTTATGGTGGCTTGTGTTGCACCCAGCTGTAGTCAGTGCTTTAACAATACTTGCTGCCTATGGAAATCTCATTCCTTTTAATGTGATGAGAGCTACACCAGTTTACAATATTTCTTGAAGTCTGGTAAGAATGATATTCTTAGAGCCAAATAGTTTGAAGTTGAGAGTTAGGATGCAAGAAGTAGAGAAAGTTGGAGAAATAATTCCATCAATTACTTTCATGACCTAAATCTATAACTGAAATATGTGGGAGAAAGTGATCGTTATCTTCCAATCTGTTTGGAACTGTTGTGACTGTGTTAAATTTCACATCCACATATTAATTTAAGGAATATCTTTGTTCCTGTGTTGCAAAAGTTAAAGAAACAACCAGATACATTCTCAGGAAAGAATTTATTTCCTGAAATATATCTTTGGTGTAATTGTTTGCTAAATCAAAGTGACATCAGTGAAGTTAGAGTGGAATGAGACTTCAAACAGACCCTGAAAATGTGACTTTACTTGCAGTTATGTGAGACAGCAGAGGAGTCTTTTTGACCTTAAACATGATAATAAACAACAAAAGCAACATAAATAAGCATGTTGAAACTTGACATCAGAGAAAGACAATCTCATCAAAGATGAAATGGTTAATTTGGGTTTCTAAAATGGGAACTGAAACACTGACAACAAATCAGTTCATTTTCATACTTGTCCACCATGCTACTCATGAAAACGATTGATTTGCATAAATGTTTGTCATACCCTTCTCTAATTAGATGTTCATTTAACCCTGTTCATAGAATGTGAGTGGAAAGTAAAAATGGAATGCTATCTGAAGAAAAATAAAATGTGGATGATGTTATAGGTTGCAATTGTCCAGTTTTATGAGTTTTGATAATCTTTCCATCCACCCCTGCTTACTGGGAAAGTTATTCTACAAACACTCCAGTCAAGTATAGCAATGATTAAGTGTGACGTTAACCTGTTCAGATTCCTCCAGAGAATTGGCTCAAGAGCAGTTCTTCCTCATGCCCATTAGGTGTGGAATGGAGATCTTGATCCCTGGGTTGATCACTGCCTGCCGATTTTTTATCCCAGCTTGCAGGTGCTACTTGTCTCCCTCTGCTCAAATTAGTTTCAAACCTAGAAAGTCCCCAGTTTACCATTTTTCTCCTAGACTCACTGTATCCACCCTGGAGTTGGTCTCTATTCTAAGGACAGCATGCCCAGAACAATTCCTCTATGCCATACCAGGGTTGGTTGCAATTATTTAGTCAAACTCTACCCAAGTCTAGATCCCACACTGACTATCCATTTCATAACACCTTTCTTTTCCTCTATAAGCCTTTTGGCAAGGTGTCATCGGGTTCCCTGTGTTTTTAATCTGTGGCCTGATAGGATCCCATCTGGCTAAGCCCTCTAGCTCTGTCTGCAATAAAAACCTCTCAGTGTGGTGATGCACAGCAAGATTGGATTTTCAGTTTCAGTCTAGTATATTAGTGAGTAATATTTATGATTCAGTATAAATATATAAATAAAATGAAAAAGAAATATTATTATACAAAGAAAAAACTACAGAGACTGCAGTTCTGCAAATACTGCCCCTCTCCCATGGAAGATACTAGGGGGCTGGATTCTGTGCTGGCATCATGGAAGTGTGCTCATTTACTTTGGCTGAACATCTAGCTCATGGATGAAGTTCTAGAAAATGTTAACTACAATTTCTGTTTGCAGAGCAGTGGATTTTCTTTATAAAAGAAACCCTGTACACTCAGTAGGAAATTCCAATATGGCTATACTCTGAATCCATTTGTTTCTGTGTAAAACGGAAACATTTGTTTCTGTGTGGTTGGACTTGATGATCTCAAAGGTCCCTTCCAACCATGATGATTCTGTGAAATCTGGAGTCAATTTTGACGATGTTGGTAAAATTGCCCTGGATTAACTTCAGTGTTACACTGATGAGAATACAGCCTGCCATCTCTCTTGGTGATATGTCTGGTCTGTCACCAGTCATGTGCATTTTCAGTTGATGGGATTGCCCTTTTCCCAACTGTTTCCCTGACAGGTGGATTCTGTACTTGCTTTGAAGTACCCCAAATCCCAGTGGATAGAATAATCAGTCTGATCATTGCAACAAGCTTTCCATTGACTACCGGACCAGCCTGTGTTTAAGCTGCCATCCATCTCCTAGGCCTTTCTTGCTGCCAGCATGTCAGCTGACATTATCCCTCCTACTCAACTGAACTAATCTGGACAATGCTGGCCTTCTGCCAGCTCGGCACTTCATCATTAACTCTCCTCCTAGAATCTCATTTTTTGTGGATATCCATTTTATTCTGCCCGAGCCACTTTAATTTAAAACTCTTCAATCTTCTAAGCAATAACCTTTTTAATCTATGTGCTATAATGTTTTCTTAAGAATTTATGATTTTTCCATTCCTCTCTCCCTTCCTAGTTTTGAATTGCCATATTAGCCTGCTTATAGGAATAGTTTGCAAATACTCTCTGGAAGGTCTGTATCTTGGCCCCCCTCCTTTTCTAGAAAAAAAAAAAGACTCGGCCTTTAATGAACTTGCTGCTAAAGTAGATTAGCCATTTTCTGTTGGCAAGATTGATGATGCTATCAACGTTATTAAGGCACTAGGTATGAATTCCTCATTGTGTAAACCCAAAGTTATAAGCACCATTAAAGCTCCAGGCCATCCATCTCAGTGTTGCCTTTCCAGTGTTCTTTCCTAAATGAAAAATAAATAATAATAATAATAATAATAATAATAAAGAAGAGGTAGGAGAGAGGCTGCTAGTTTCAAACTGTGAGGCTGCTGACTTAATTTTTACCAGGTTTGGTTGTTTGGCTTCATTTGAAGAATCTAGAATTGCAAATTGCCCTGGGTTGTAGCTGTGTTTCAGGATTTTTGAGACAGAATGTTGTGTTATGGGTTATTGTGTTTTCTGCATTCCTTCCTGGTTGTGAGTGTTATTTGGCTCTCTACCAGTGAAAGAGCTTTCTGGAAGCAGACTGCAGGGAAAAGATAGCCAAAATGAGTTGACTTTCGAGGAATATTTCATGGGAAGGGGTCAGAGTACTTGGTAGGATTGTTTCATCTTTTTTTGATATTGTGGGTACCAGCAGCTCAATCTTCAGTTCTCTGTGCCCCCAAATTCTTTCCATCACAGCAGTAACAGTCACCCCCATTCTAAACTCTGGCACCTAGTTCTTTTCTTCTGAAATTAATGCAAAGATCCATACTGGTGTACTTTAAGAACGTAGAATATACTTTTAAGAAGGTATAGTTTTTAGAAAGTAGAATCTCTCACTATATTAGAATAAAGAGCTGTAAAAAGGTCACAAGGCCCTGTGAACCCGGGCACTTGGTATAAACAATAAATGCCTTGCTAATGAATATACCATTGAAAAAGAATAGAAGGCTGATAATAAGGAACATCCCACAACAGGAGGCACCGAAATCAGCTGAAAACCAGACAGCTGCTGGATAAGACATGAAGTCAACAAAAATTTACAGTAACTGGGGAAAAGGTAAAGGTGGCAATGGGAGATTGTGACCACCAAGTCAATTGGAGACTGAACTGGACTACCCCGCACCCTGGTACTGGAGCATGTGCACATCAATTAAAGGACCTTGTAACTTTAAGTGACAGCAAGAGACTGTACTAACCAATAGAAATTGTTAAGATAAGGTCCTAACCAATTATTATAATTAAGGGTGTGTATTTCTGTGTTTTGAATCATATAAATATTCCTAAGAGTTTTTAGGCCAGTGTGCTAGCTTTGTGGATTACCACCTGGGACCCATCTCTGCAGAAAAGAAATAAATAGATAATACCTCTACTCTGTGTGTATATTCGCGTCAGCACTCTGGGTAGACGACCCTGCTTCGGGACAACAAAGTTAACAGTGATTCTTTCAATAGTATCAAGAACTTCTGAGGGTGATGTTTTGAGTCCTTCCCTCTCCTGTCTGGTTGAAAAAAGATTTAACATTTTGAGGGCCTTCAGTGACCTTAGCAAAAGTAGGAAGGTGGAAATAAATATGAAGTGAGGAGGTTGTGTGGGCTGCAAATATAAAGAAGTTGAAAGTATTTTTTTTGTTGTTGGATAGGTTCAAATGTTGTTTTAACTATTTGGTAGAGATGAGATGCAGTTGAGTTTTCCAGAGCACACAATGTAATTTGATGTTCTACTTCCCTGGAATTGAGTGGGATTCTTTTCCTTCTAGGAGAAGGTATTAAGTCAGATTTCTAAGAGGTCTTACTCCCTTAAGAGAATACTTCTTATTGTAATACTGAAAATCAAGAGGCACTTGCTCCCCTGTCCCTTTATCGAAGATAAGTTTTGGAAAAAAAAAATCAATACACGTGTGACCAGGTAATGTCAGCCATAATGCAGTTGCTCTGAGATGCAAGGACTGAAAAGATTCCCCTCCTGAACCTCCAGTGTTCCCATGGTGGAGAGGGGTGTTACTGTGTCTGTCTGTGCCTTGTGCTTCAAGGCTGCTGGCTGTGTGTCTCAGAAGGCACATAAGGAACCAGAGCTGACAAAAAGTTGAAATGTTTCAGAAGGGCTGGAGAGCATCTAAGTGTATCCACGACCCTTTAACTGAGGACTAAACAACTCAGTACAAGGAAGTAAAAGAATAGATGTATTATTATTATTATCATCATCATCATCTTAATAATATCTATTATTATATAATTATTATTATTCTCCTGGTTTAAACAGAGGTTAGACAGAGGTTAGATCTTTGTGAAAGACTTGTCATTGTTCCTGCTTCATCTGGAGATTTTAATGGACTTTTAATTTTGACTTCTGATATGCATTCCTAGTTCAGGAAGGTGAGCCTTACTTTTGCAGGCTTTCCTGAATTTTGAATGTGCAATTGTGAGTTTCATATTAGCTTTTGTGCCATTTAGCTGTGGGCATAAATGCGAGGAACTAACCAAGTAATAACCAAGGAATTAAGAAGAAAGTGGGAGGCTAAATCTTATTTTCTACCTTTCCATAGCTTTATCTACAATACTAGATTACCAGCTGAAGTAGCCCATTTACCAATTAAGCCACTATTTTTAGCATACTTCTCGTCCTTTGCTATAGATAGAGTGTAAGAAAAAAGTTTGCTTATTAGCATTCAGATTGACTGCATTCAGTATTCTGCTCCTCACTGGTAAATGTCATAATTCTCCATATCAACGTTGTGGTTAGTTAGACCTGCTGATGTGGCACTTTCTTTGTGCTTTGCTTGTGTTTGATGTTCAGAGCACACAATAACCAGAGCTGTACAAAGTCTGAAGCAGAGTTTAAAGGTGTGCAGTAGTCTGGCACAACCCTTGATGTGTTTTAAAGTCTATCACCTGTGAGAATGAAAAAAATGGTGATGTATTTGCTGGAAGTTGGGACAACAGATTCCGTATACGACAAAACAGAAGAGGTTTCTGTGAAATTTCTTGCTCAAACTAATTCAGTGTGACTAGCTAGAAAAAGTAGTTGTTTGCTTTTGCTAAAACCCAAAAGTGTTGTTTTATCTTCACTAGAAGGCTAACTCCTTTTCTACTCAATACACTGTATTTTAAACCCGTGTGTAGGAACCACGAAAGCTGTGATAACCACAGCACTTCTTTGTCAGCATCACAGGTTTAGCCTTCTCCTCTTCATATCATGCAGAACATTGCAGAAAACAAGCTTTGGGGGAATTAGAGGTTTTCCTGGGATGACATTTCACACACTCTATAGGCATTTCTGTAAAAGTGGAGGATGTACCATATGGAAATGAAGGTAAGCAAACATCAATGAATATAATTTGTTTGGCAGAACATTCTGTAGTAATGCTTCCCTTCATTTATCATTGTCCAGATTACTCCTGAAACACAAGGAGGGATACCCCTTTTTCCTAACCTTCTTTGCCCCTTTCTACTCAAATCTCAAAATATTCTGCAAAATATCAAGTGGGCTTCAAGTTAACCTCATGACTGCACAGCTTTTCTTCTTCAGATCGCAGCAAACTTGTTATCAACAAGAAGCAGGCTAACACAAAGCTTCTGTCAGCCTGTAAGCCTGATTCACAGGAATAGAACCATACCTCTATAAGGACTTAGTGACAAGCCATGTAGCCAAAAGCAACGTCTGAATTAGTAAAAAACTATGTGAAATATAGAAGTTGGAGCATCATGTTTTCCTCAGAAAACAGCATTAAAATTGTTACCGAGTTCTGCCAACTTCTATCTGACAGTTTGGGAAGGGTAAAAGATATTGTGGTCTTATGAAATATTGACATAAGCTGGAAATCAGACCTTTGGCACTAGCGAGCAGTCCTGAAAATCTGTGTGGGAGGAATGCTGCTAGGAAGCATTGAGGGAGCGTGTAGTAATAGAGGAAAGGGACTCAACCAAGAAAATCATCACAACAAATAGGCTGCACATGGAGAAAATATTGCGAAGCTATTATAACCAAAGCACTGTTTTAAATCTCAAATATCAGAATGGAGTGTCCAGGGAAACTGAATTCTCTGCCATTACTTTAGTTATGACATAAGGCTGTGGTGCACAGCTGTTCTACATTCAAACCTTTCTGCGCCTCTCTGAGTCCTACAAAGGCCTATTCCGCTCCCTGATTCACCATTAAAATCTGACCAGCAAGGTAGATTTCAGTGGTGAGACATAGTGGAGAACAGAAATCATAAAAATAGAGTAAACTAGCATTTTCTAAGCTTTATTCTTCTGACAGTTGTTGTTATCTGAGCTAGCATGTGAAGATCTACAATGGTAACCCTGGTCTACTGGGGAAAACAGAAAAAAGTGAAGAATCTTAATCTCATTCCTATTGCCAATGTCAATAGGTCAGGTTTCCAATAGAATTTGTATTACAGGTGAATATCTTCCAGGAGAAAATCATAGTTGGAAGACAGCAAAATTAGAGAACAGAAAAGCTTTGTTTTATGTGGGGAAATGTTAGAATTTGAAGACACGCGAAGACCCGTAGCTTTCAAAATCATGTGCTCTTTTAGGACTCACTGCTAAACTTCTGCACTGGGTTGGCACTTTTGAAGGGAGGGCAATATCCTTTTCTTCTTTCTTTCTAATTTTCTTTAGCTTTTCTTTACTCTTTTACTCCTTTTTTCCTGTAGCTCCTTTACTATTCTTCTCAGACTTCAGTACAATAAACCCCCCTCAACTGAAATGCAGCTGTTCTCTTTTGCCTATACCACTTCATTCCTCTTTTTTCATAACGCTCTTGTTGCTCATCTTTCAGTACTGCATTTTAACTATGGGAAGCATTTGTGAAAGAGAAACTACATCAAATCCTGGTTTTTTCCAGCATTATTGCTAATGAATTTTAGCAGACAGGGCTGCTTTCTAACAGTGCAATCTTCAGCTACAAGCTTGCTTCTCTAAGATCCTAGAACAGATTTAACAGAAACATAACTAGAAGGAGCAGGGGTTTCTTAACTTCTGTTTCTGTAGCTAGCAAAGCTTGCTTTATCTCTGGGGTAAGCAGAGGTTGACTGTGAACATGTTGGAAGCCCATGGTATTTCAAACTCTGCTTTTTCCTCTTCCAGTAACTGTTTCATCTCTACATCAATAAAAATGATGGGGTCCCCCCCCCCACCAATTTTTCATCACTGTTTTCGCCATCGTTAATATCTCTGGTGCATTCTCATGTACTTTAAATTCCAGGTGGAGGGGGAATGTGTTTCTTGGAAGAATTACAATTCCTTATAGCATTTTCTCTGTGGTGCTTCCACGTAAGAACTCCAGCAACTTCTGGAGTTTTTTTGCTGCTTGGCAACAAGGGGCCCTTTTGGGATTTTCTGCAGAATTGAGCTATAGGCAACCAACTTTCTAGAGTTCCTGTGAGCATATGTATTTGGGGGACTTGTCTGGGGCCAGTGAAAATGGAAAAAGATGATGCTATAATCACTATAATGTTCTTGTAGGGTCCTATCTTATAAATTGTTAGATACCAGGTTCTTTTGCTTTCCATTGGGATTAGAGTACTGGAGCTGGAGGAAATGATATTTCAAGGGTTTACAGCTCCAGTGGATAGGGATTATTGCTAACTTTTTAAAAAATTCATTAACATAAATATCTCATGCAACATGATCCATCATATGAGCAGTACTGTACTTCAATTCAGATTTACCAAAGTAACTAACATGGTCTTCTGAAGTAGAATCAGTGAAGAAATTTGCTAGTAATTCCAGGGTTTGTACTTTGCTACTCTATTAGTTCTTTCTAGGCAGAAACACCAGGCAATCAAGAACCAACAAACAATATCCTCATGCTAATAAGCATGAGTTTCCAACTATGTTTATAGGTATCAGTATGGGCTGCTAGAGAGCCTGACATTGCTAGTCACATACTTTCCATGAATCCTACTTTCTATTTCTTCAGATTCTGATCCATGTGTCCTATTGTTGTCACCTTAGCTACTAGCTGAACAGCTCACTTCTGTTTTGCTTGTTTACTTAGAACATAAAATCCTTATTTATCTCCTCTTCTCAATAGCTTTTTTAGTAGCTGCCTAAGAGAGTTATTATTTATTAAAGTTTTTTTTCTATGATGATATGCCCTATTTAAAAACAATACATTACTCTAAAAGGAATATCTCCTGTCCTGATAGATTTTGTTTTTCATAGAACTGTATGTTCTATGAAAATGTTATATTCTTCATAGAACAGCACAGGTTGGAAGACACCTCAAAAGATCATCTTGTCCCTCCTTTTTAGAAACAGAAGTCACCATTATAATGTCTTCTAGGAATGTAAGGAAATTTCCCTATGCATTTTAATCTATCAGTAGTCAATATTTGGTCAGACTAGCCACTTTGGTGTTCTCTCTACTGCCTGATAATGACAGTAGTTGTAAGATGCAGAGCCACGGATTAATTCCATTGTAAAGGTAACAAAAGAGTCCAAAGAAGCTAAAAAGCCAGGTCAATTATCTAAATATTAAAGGGTACAGGGGAAGGCAAGATAGGATACATAGCAGAATATCTAGTTTAAAAGTTATCAGTCTGGGAATGACAAACCATATTCTTCCATGGATGAATTTCAAATCATATCTGCTGGTTCAGATTAGGACCTAACATTTTAATAATTGATTTGTTTTCTCTTTGTTGATGACTGTCCCTCATTTTGATAATAATATCACTGTCTTTGCTGGCTAGTGCTTCTGTAAAGATTTTTACTAATGCATTAGGAACAAAGTCTAACAAATATATTACTCTTTCAAAGAATGGTGTAGTCACTTCTCTCCCATAATCAC
>JAOXJK010000012.1:39180165-39264246 GCA_025774025.1 Xenus cinereus
GGAACTCCAAACTTACCTTTTGAAAGATGTGAAATACTGAAATTAAGTATTGATTCATTTTGTAGCATTAGTACTGTATGATCATGATATAAAAGGCTGCATTGTAATAGAGATACTACTTTCTTTAATTTCATGATCACATACTTTTTTTTGTTTTAAACTGTCTCCACTTATCACAGTGCAACTGATCTCTAAATGAGTAGGGATTCACCATTCCATCTTACCTTCACTGCTGAACGCTTGGCCCATGTCCTCTGCTTGACATGGCATTCAGACTGTTCTCTAGAGAAAACGACATCTATTTCTGTATGGATTGAGGGCTTCTTTTCTTCTATTAATGATCTGACTTTCATAACACGCTACACAAAATGGTTATGACATTCTTATATTACAGACAGAGACACCAAAGCATGGGCAGTTCGGGGCTGGAACATTCCACTTTGGCGGAGCTTTCCTAATGTTCGATTCATAAGATTCAGTTGATGGTTGGCTTTATTTCCAGAGTACTTAATATTAATGTAGTTTTTTATGTCTCACCATCCATTCACTGCTACAGTGTTTTTGTGGAGCATGTTCATAACTCAAAGGCTTACATGATGATGGATGGACAAACTGTCATCACTGGTGCAGCTGTGATCACTGTGACAAAATACATTGCTTTGGTACTGTATGGAGAAAGCAAGTTTAGAGTCCACTTCTCAAAAATGTTGGGAGTTCAGGCACTCTTTCTGCAGTCCTCCAGAAGTTCATCTTCACCTGCAAACTCTAGAAAAAGTTAAGGGTCCTGTGTTCAAATATCTTATGCACTGCAGAGTTCTGCTTATGCTCAGCAGGCCTGGTGGAAAGTATGGTCATGTCAGTAAAGCTTGTTTCTAAGTAAATAACTGGATTAGATATTAAGGTGTTTTGTATCTCATGTTTCTTCTAGAGTAATTTCCTTTCCCCTCTGCAGTGGTAGGAAACAAAGGGCTTTTGAAGCAGCTTGCCTTCCAACCAGAGAGAAAATGGATAAGGCGTTCATCCCATGATAGCCAAAAGCTACTGCTGCCCTACATCATGCTCTCGTGCTCTTTCTCTCTCGGATTGTGACCAGAAATTCCAGCCTAAATCTGGAGAATTATGTGCGGGGAGACTGAGAAGCTCCCTAGTAAGCCTTAATTTTTAGTCAGATCAGAGAATCCAGAGCAGCTTTAACAGAAAAAAATGTTCCTTGTAATGCACACTGGCTGGATTGCTACTGAATCGATCAGTGTCCCTTTTCTACAGCTTTGCTTTAGGAGGTGTTCTTGGTTAAAATGGTTAGTGTGACTTTGCTTTGAGCAATCCTAGGTCTATGTCTAGCATTCACACAATTATGTTGATAAAGTCCCAATGGGGGTGTTGAATATACATGTTAAGTTTGCTTCCAGGAAAGTGTTAATGTAATTTTTAGTAAAGAGTGGGTTAATTAGGAAATTATACACAGAAATATTTATAATTTTATTTTGAGGCTATGATCTGCTAAACAGGCAGGAAAATAACAGTGAAAGGAAGGACCTCTGTCACGACAGATGCAACTGTAAAGGAGATTCAATGACTTTTGCAGCAATTAGGAAATCGTATCTCAGGTACTGCTAAACATCAAACTGCAGGTGTTTGTTAATAAAATGCTAACCTTCCCAGCAAAGGATTTCACACTTCTTGTTCTTATCTCTCGTTTTGGGATCGGGTGAAGTGACACATTCTAGCGGTTTCCAGGGAAACAGTATTTTGCTCACAGACAAGCCTCACATTGTGTTGCTAGCACCAGAGATGCTCTGATTATGGGAGAGAAGAGATAACTTTTTTTCTTAAGTTTTCAGTCTTTGCTATCAGTAATGAACTTTTTGGAATATACCCTCAAGTGCTTTATGATGCTGTTTTCTCATGCAGTTAATTAATAATATTTTCATTTACAGAGTTCTGTGATCATTTTTCATAAATTTCCATTACCTAGTGCTCTATTCCAATATTCAGACTAGTGGGGCTTGTCTTAGCATGTAAGCTACAGTGGTTTAACTTAAATTATTTTAAAAATTGTCCTAGGTAGGTGTTTCTATTTGTGTATATATATTTTTTAACTATTCAATTATGTGTTCAAATGTGGTTTTATTCCCAAACTGTTCTTAACTGTAACAGTGCTTTCAGCAGAATTTGCATCACTTTTAAAAAGCAGCAGTTTAAAAGGTTTTCCCAGATCTGCATTGTAAAAAAGACCAACATTAATCTGTGGTTTGCTTTTTTAACCAGAAATCATGCAATTCTTACAGCTCCTGGTATTGTTCAGTTGCTGTGGGGACAGTAAATGTCTTTTGTGAGTAAAAAAAACAACGAAAAAACCAAAAAGACTGTCCAGCACATAAATTTCAACTGACTACAATGGGATTTTACACATCTACCTAGTAAATTACTGTGGATAAATAATGTGCCATGATGAATCACCCAGACTTTATTAACCTATACTGAATTAGACTTCTCACGGTAAAATATTTCACTGCATTATTTTATTGCCTATCACTGTCATAAAATAAGCTACTGACTATGGAATGATCTACTGGTTTTGGACAGATTGACGGATCTAAATTACCTGAAAAAGGCATGTCTTCTTAGGGCATTGCAGCATTAAAGCAATTCTGATGTTCCTAAAAGACAGCTGCAAATCGTAGCAGGGTTAGGGCATGGAAGAGAGACTGACAGCTGCACAGGCGATAGGGAAGGTTTCGGTTTGCTATTAAAGAAGACTTTCAGAAACCTGCTTAGATGGCTGTTTAGCTCAGAAGCTAAGAAAACTTCAGAAGGCTTTTCAAGATGCCTTTCAGAAATTCAGCTGGAACACTTTGAAGCTATAACATTTCTTTTGCCTTCAGTGTGGCTGGTTAGAAGTTTTTTCCTAAACTTTTCTAGTTGTAAATGTTTTGCTTGGGGTTTTGCTTATTTGTTTGTTTGGTTGTTGTTGTTTTGTTTTTTAGTTTTGGTTTTTTTTTTTCTTTTTAATCTTTTCCTGTTAGAGGGCTCTGAGGGTGTAGTAAGGATGGAATAAACTCTTCCACTGGGAGCTTAGGGAAATACTAAATGAGACCCAACTTCTGCTGAGTGAATTAAATGCTAATGAACTTGTCCATTCTGGGTAGGTAGATCCCTGTAGGCGTGGTAGTTCCCGTGTAGACATTTGAAGGTATTCAAGCACAGAGTTTGTCAGGGTAGAGCCCTTAGATTGGGCTGCTAAACCGATCTGCAAATTTCGGAATGCCTGAGTAGGAATGTGCACGGTGCTGCTTCTGTAAAAGGGGTCACACGGGCAAAAGTACTAAGAAATTAATTGCTTTTCCAATTATTATGACTCAAAACAATTTTTTTGAGACAGTGATTAGCACTTCTGCTCTGTCTGTGAAAATCTGTTCAACAAGCACAGCAATGGTTAATTGTAAGCCCTGAACCAGTCTCAGTAACTTAAAAATGTAGGTTTTCACTTTATTATATTCTGAAGTGCTGCTCAAAATGCTTACGACTCCACTTTTATTTTTGCATTAAATTTAATAAAAAAAAAAGCAAAGTGCTTTAAATCTAATTAAAACTCTTTGATTTTATGCATTGATATTGGATGGCATTTTTAACTAAAAGTTTTTTTTTTTAGCTAAAAAGCTAAAACTAAAAATAGTTCCCTTTTTATATATTTTTTGCCAGAAAAAAAGTAATTTCTTAACCTGCTCTAATAAGAATTTTATATTTATAGAAGATATAAGATATTTTTATTAAAAATTGGTTTCACCACAAGGTGGATTTTGTAAGGTTCCCATCATTTTTATTCCTAAAGAAAATTATTTTAACTGCTAATCTTGTTTTTCAAATTAGCACATAGCAGTCTTAAGTAAAATAGCAAATAATGACTTTGTGATTTTTTTACAAAAACATTAGGGCAATTTGCAACGCAAGAAATGCATTGTAAACTGAACAATGTAATGTAAAGTGGACCTTTCTGATCTAAAATGAATCATTCATATCTGGAAAAGGAGCAGTCACCTCATTACCAGCCAGACTCACAGACTAGTCCGGAAAAGTTATAGCTTTGCTTCAAGGCAGATCGAGAAATAATCCTCCATCACTGGAGAGATGACAAGAATCCAGTGGATACTTTACCAGCAAGTAAACTGGGAGAAAATAGGCCATAGGTGGGGAAGCCATTTTATTGTGGAGAAGAAGGCAAGACTGAGTTAGTAGGATGAGGCATAAATTCCCAGAACTGCTGCTCGTGATGATTAAGCATGGCTAATCAGATGCTGAGTGCTGAATTTTCGAATTTCCAGCTGTGCTGCAGGAGCAATGATCATGGAACATCAGGCACTGCCAGGTAATTTCACCAGCACAGACTCTTATACAATGCTTATGGGGCTTGAAAAGAAATCAAGACATCTTTACACCACCACATTTAAAAATATGAATAGTAGAATGTTATTTTTGACGATGGAGTGAGGAATTTATATTCTGGGTTTTCTCAAAGATCATTGTTAGTGTTTCTTAAAACATACTGAATCTCATTAGTGGCATGATTTTCATGCTAATGTAACATAAATACAGTCAGCACAAAACATAGACGCACAGTAAACGCACACTGCCATAAAGCATTCTGTTCAGTTTTTTTCCTGTATTATTAACTGTGAAAAGTTCCGAGCTTGCAATGTTTCCAAATGCCATGCCATATTTAACTCTATTAGCCACTATTCAGCAAGACGCATACAAATGTACTTTACAAAAATGTACTGTAAACAGCAGGGACTTGCCCAAGAATCCTGAAATATGTCAAATAGCCCATCCTAAAATGGGAATACCATCCGGACCCAGCAATTCAGGACACTGTAAGCAGTGGTGATATCCCATTTCTAAAGGTCAGAAAAATCCCAAACAGAGATTCTAGTAAAAATCAAAGGAAAAATTGTAAGGACCTGAAAACGTGTACAAATTTACAAATGTGCCTTACAAAAGTACATGTTTTATCACTGTGTAGATTGTTCAGGCATAAAAAAGTTACTTTAAAGAGTGAAACTTTGCTAAATTGCTTCTACAGTGAACAAATGCTGATGGCTTTCCTTTTACAAGGGAATCATTTCAACAGAAATTGAAGAACACTAGGGTCAAACTTCCAGATAAAAATTTAGTGTGGAGTGTCTCTTCAGTGATTCTGACAAAGTAAGGAAAAAGAATGAGAAAATTAACACCATAAAGTGTTGCCTCATTGAAACCAGAGCATGTTGCAGGTGGTCCAGTCCAGCTGGCTGTTAGAAATATAGCTGGTTCCCAAAATGTTTGTTAATCTTATCTCTCTGTCCTGCTTGCCATCATCAGGTTTGGCAGGCACTTCTCCTCCCCTTCCACTTCTTTCTACTCATCATGGTCCCATAGGCACATTGAAGGGCTGGGTCCAGCTGGGGCAGGCAGGGAAGGAGGGGACTTCCAAAAGCAGCATATTTCAGCCATGAAGCAGTGTTTTCCAGCAGAGAAGTAGTCTGTTGGAAAATTCTCAGCCCGCTCTGCTAAAGATGGTGAATCCAAGCACATTAAACAGTGGTACCTTTCAGTTTTACAGTTTTCAGTGTGAAGCTCTCTTTATCAAATGGAAAGAAAAATATTTTGTTGTCAAAACAACTGAAGCTTTTTTTTTTTTATTATGGTATGAGATGAGGCAATAGTTAGATAGAAAAACTTTGGCCTTTATGGGTTCTAAAAGATCACGGAAATATAAATTTCTTTTTATTATTAAATGAAATATATTGCCTTTCTGAAAATACCTGGACTACCAGTCTTTTGAAGTCAGGAGGAGACAGAATGGTCACACATTTTGGAGTTAGCTTTAGGGTGTGCATTCATATTAACATGTTTGTGTACTTTACTTGACTGAGGATTAAGCCTGTGCTTAAATGCTTTTGCTGAACTGGCCCATGAAAGAGAATGCTTAAAAGAAGGCAAGATACCTGGGGCGTTTGAAGAGGAAAATCTAGTCACTGTCAGAACTTAGAAATGTCATATAAATCCTCATCTCAGCATCAGTGGGAAAATCCAAAAAATGTATGTTGCAAAGCTTTGCAGAAAAATAGAAAATGAGGTTTTGCTTTGAAAAATTCAAACTGCTACTTATGCATAAAATAATCAGAAATACAGATTATCAGGGTAGAAGGATTTAAAGGGACCATATCAACTTGAAATGTATTCATTTCTTAAAAAAGTGTTAAAAGTAGTATCTGATAAAATTCCTACTCTCTGCTTGCTCTGCAAGTTCTTGGGGCTTTACAGTCATGATTTTCATTCTGCTATTGCAGTGTGAAAGAGGCACAGAAACACGGTAAATAATGAAACTGAAGATACACAGAGTGCATGCAAATGCAGAAGTAAACAAAGTAGAAAGAACCAGAAATAGTTTTTCATTTTTCCAGTTATTTGTAGTTATAGCAAGCCTTGGAGTTATGCCAAACAATAAAAAGCACATTACATTCAGGCAACAGAGTGACTTTTAAGTAGTGTTGCTTAAAGGCAAAAGGCATTGATCCTCAATTAAATGAAAATTAATTTACTCTTCTTTTCCTTTTACTCTTCCATAAAGGTTGTTCAATGGCCTTAGATTTTTTTTTTTTTTTAAACAGAATCCAAAAATTAGTTCAGACTTGGAAATTGAAAGTCTTGTTGGCACTAAGAAAATACTGTTAACATGTGAGAACTGAGTCACTTAATTTTAGTACCTCAGTATGAAATTATTTTCACCTTTAGTAGGATTATGGAAGAATACTTAAAAATCCTGCCACAGGATGTTGGCAGTTAAGCTATTTGTAAAGTCGTCCAAGCAAGGGAGTCATGGGTGGTAAAACATGTTGCTAATCATACATTTATGCCCCATGGCCAGATGGCAAACTTCATCAAATGCTACCACTTTCCAGGCACAGAACTTTACTCTTTCTCAGGCAGCTACAGCTGCATTCAAACCAATTTAACTTTTGCTGTAGAAAAACAGGGAAATAATGAGAAGTGAAAAAATGAAATTAGAAATGGATTTTTCCCCCCTAAATATCAAAATGTTTTTGATAACGAAATATATTGGTGCACACAGAACTAGGTGACCTGTTATGTGAGGGATTGGATCTTGAGTTTGAAGGAACTTGTTATTACTTTCATTTGACCTTGTGTGCGGAAAGAGGAGGAAATGTCAGCTCTCATCAATTAACAGAATTGATATTCCCACCTATATCTGACACAATTTTACCAAAAGAACTAAATTTGGTTTGTGTTGCTGTTGGGAGAACTCGCAAGTTAACAAAACTTCTGTGTTTCTGCAGTGGTATAGATAAGTACAACCACATATCTAATGTCTTGAGGCTATGCATTATATCCTCTAAATGCTTCCCAAGCCAGTTATAGTAAACGAGATGAAAGAAGAAGAGGAAGGGGAAGGTTAAGTATCTGAAGACATATTGAAATATAGATAAATATGTAGTATTTTTTTCAGAGTAAGCAGAGAATGGAAATACAGTTCCAGAAATGAGAAATGAATTGGTATTTTAAGAATCACTGAAAATAATGAGTGTCAGTACACTGGTGTTAGCATTTGTTTGTCACAACACTGGTGTTGTGCTGTTTGTTGGTTTCTGTTGTTGTTTTTTAACACCAACCATAGAAAGATATGAGCAAGAGATGTGACTCGGCTGAAAACTTGAACGTGGAACCTGTTGGAAAAAGATGGGTAGCACTGTATTGAAAAGTATTATGGCAGGATCAGTCAGTTCTTCTTTCCCAGTTTGTCTCTTGGTCTCACATTGCCCTTGAGTTGCTCACAGCAGTGGCTGTTGGAATAATTGATTTTTTCAGTTCACTGACTGAAAGAAATCCCGTTCACATTGACCCAGAATGATTTCTTGGAGTGGGGTGGGAAGGGGGGGTGTTGCTCATCCTATTAAAAAAGCTGAAGTCTTAAAATATTTCATTGGAGTTAATTTGAGGAATAATTAAAAAAACACAACCCTATATGTAACTGCTGGGGCAACAGTCAGTGTCAATCAAAAATTATTTAGTTCTGAAAATGGCAGACAAAATGCTTTGACCTTTAACTTTAAGCTTTTTCCCCACCAAAATATGCAATGTCTTCAAAAGAAATCTCAAATATTTTTGATGGTCCTTTTTCTTGAGAATAGATTGGTTTGCGACGGGATTTTATTCAACATTCTTCTGTACAAGATCTTACAGCTGTTGTTTCAAGAGGGGACAAGGCTGGGGGCTGAATCTGCCTTTTGCTTAAGTGGTGTGTTTGCAAGGATTTTTTGGTCCACGTTTTTCTGCTTTGTGATCTCTGGGCAATGCTTGTAGGGCAGCTGGCTTCAAACTCTAAGTGTGGATCAGGTCCATGTTCCCTCCTCAGAGAGAAGGTACTGCAGCTGCATTTCTGGGTCCCTGAAACACAGAGAATGCATTCATGGGAGATGACCAAGATTCCTAAATAATTATTGGTGTGTCAGGGGTTAGTCCTTATTTAAATTAACGTAAAATGTTCTTGTTTCCATTTCTTGCTTCAGATCCAGATGGCAAAATTGTCATGTCCCCTGTGTGCCTGTAAATTGTGACTTCTCAATGGCACTGATTGGCTTGAAAGGTTTTAAATGGCCTTGTACTAAAATAGCCTTTAAGTATGTATGCACAACTGATAAAATCAATCCTAGAGAAATGTAAACAAAACCATGGTTGCAAGGCAATCAGTTATGAATATATAGCAACTGAAAAAATGCAAGCAAGTCATGCTATGAATAGCTGCCCCTCATGCTGCAGTAATGCTGCAGATTTACATAGCAAAGAGAGGAGCTGATGAGGGCAGGCACATTGGGATGAAATATCACAAACCCAGGCCCCAAGGGACTCTTATCTTGACCATGAATTTTCATTGAATTTATGGTATTTTGAAGACAGTCTTTTTTAATAATCATAGAATTATAGAACGGTTTGGGTTGGAAGGGATCGTTAAAGATCATCTGTTTCCACCCATCTTTCCATGGGTGGGAACATCTCCACTAAACTAGGTTCCTCAAAGCTCCATCCAACCTGACCTTGAACAATGCCAGTGATGAGATATCCACAACTTCTCTGGGCAACCTGTTCCAGTGTCTCACCACCACCATTTTAAAGAGTTTCTTCCTCCTCTGTAATCTAAATCTACCCTCTTTTAGTTTAAAGCTGTTGCCTCTTGAGCTGTCATAACAGGCCCTGGTAAAAAATCTCTCTCCACCTTTCTTATAAGCCCCCTTTAAGTATTGAAAGCCACAACAAGGTCTCCCCAGAGCTTTCTCTTCTCCAGGCTGAACAAACCCCAACTGTCTCAGCCTTTCTTCATAGCAGAGGTGTTCCAGCCCTCTTCCCGTTTCCGTGGCCCTCCTCTGGACCCACCCTAAGAGGTCCAAGTCTGTTTTTCCTATACTTATTTGTATGGTGGAAGCAACACAACTCACAAACGCTCTACACGCTGTAAAAGTCTGAAGAAGGTGCTGGGCCATGATTCATCTCACTGGCTTTACACCTTCTCAGCTGAGCAAGCTGCCAAAAAAGTCCTCTTCTGCCTAATGGAGAGAGAAAAGCAATTTCAGGATGGGCTTTTGTTGTCATACTTGAGACATCGAGTTTGGACGAGTTCATTTGCTCTCAATTATGTTTGCAGTGACTAGCTTATGTGTAGGTATCAGTGTTTAGTCAGAGGAACCAGGTGCAGAACAGAAGGTCACGCAGCCCCACTGGTCTGTGGCCAGAGCCTGGCTTTCCTCTCTTCCAGGTCAGTGAAGCTTTTAATACTGCATGTGCTGGTAATGCCAGTGGATGCAGTGGATAGCAGTCAGATAAATTTTCCTGGCTACCACCAGGACAATGAACTGTTTCTTTAACCAGCTGTGCTTTAAGGTTAGCGCTTTGCACACAACAGGCAGAAATCTTTTTGTGGGTTTGTGAGGCTGCTTGTTTCTTCCCTGCTGTCCTACTTGAGAACTTGGCTTCAGCTGGACTGTGTTGAGAAAGAAAAAAATCTCTCTCTCTTTCTCTCCTGTTAATGAAGAAAGTATGGGAACACGTATGTGTCGCCAGCTCTTGAACTTACAAAGAAAAATATTAGGTGAAATTGAGCTGTATAAAATGCGTACGGATCATCCAGTTTTATAACACAACCTTTTTCAAAATGATTGAGTCAGACTATTCTGGTTATGACAATTCAGACTTGTCCCTTCTGGGAATATAATTTATGGTAAGCTCTTTGCTTTGACTTGTTTATTTTTAATCTTCATGGGCATTAAAAAGTAGAATTACCTTGATAATAAACAGGATCCTTAAATAATACACACATTCACACCAACTAAGGGCTTAGTTTTGGTTTAATCTTTAACTCAGCAGCAGATTGCTTTTCACAGTAAGACCTATCAATTGCAAATATGGGCTATATAAAAGGGCTAGGAAAGCTATCACAGTAGCGTGGTGTTCTTCTGATGAAGAGAGCAGACAAGTCAGTGTACACCCTGGAGAAAGTAAAAAGCTCTCGTTTACTTTTATGTCCAAGAAATTCTTGACACCTGCTTTCCATCCATTTTAGGTTTCCGTAAGGCAGCTGTCACCATAATGTCTAAGTGAAGTGAAAAGCATTAAAGACAGCATAAAATGGAAAAAGTTACTATTAAGGCGACTGGGCTGCATTTCAGGACATTTGGGTTCAATTACCAGCTCTGTCCCTGTCTTCCTGTGTGATCTTGGGCAAGTCCTTTTCTTTGTATTACTGTTCCCCATATGTACACTGTGCTTGATGATGCTTCTTTCTCCCACTCATGACTGTTTTTGACTAGAATGAAACTTCTGGGGATGGGACCTGTCTTTCACTAGCAGTCTAGAGAGTCCAGTCTCAAATGTACACATCCTGTCTTTGCAGTGTATAATTTAGTTGCAGCTATGAATTTCTTGATAACCATTGTATCAGCATACCTGTAGACTGACCAGTAGGAAATGTATTGTAACATAGTTTTTAATAAGCTTAAAGATTCTCCTAAAGGGCTTTTTTAATGACCACTCATGACTAAAGATAAGAAGCACGATGACTAATGTGCCCATTCTGTGATGAAGTATGGAGGAGGCTTCTGTATTTTTATATGCATATGTTGATATACACATGAATATATATAGTAGCGAAAGTAAAAGCTTTTTTCTGAACAGGTACTTAAAAGTAAAAGCTCTGCCTGAGATGAGGAGGGGAAAGCATTTGAATTACAATGGCCTGAACAGATGGTAAGTTAAGATTTACTGGAAAAGTTGATGAATTACTCTTGTTCTTTAACCTGAATTAGTATGTGTTTTTAGGGAGCCTGGGAGTGCCAGAGCAAATTAAAGTTCTGGGCTCTGAACAAATAAAATACTCTCTTGTTTCCTTGCCCTCAAAGGCACCTATTTCTCTCTGTATTTAATGATAAGAAATGATAGATGTACATGCAAAGGATCAGGGCAACTGAAAGAGGCAGAAAGGCAGAGAGTGTGGAGGCTGGTGAGGTAAAAGATCACCTGTAATTGCTGCATTTCCTTTTGTGCAGCCTGGGTCACTCCTCTGGGTTTCCAGAAGTACCAACTTTCCCTCACTGTTTAAAGAGCAGTCATTGCGAGCAGAACACCATGACTTGGAGAAGGGGGGTGTGAGTTGCCCTGCAGTGCAGGCAGCAGTGTGGCAGTGCAACCGCTCCTCTTCTTGATGGTAGCAGGCTGAAGAAGGAGCTCCAAGAGGGTCTGCAGTCTGCTGTCAGGTGTTGCTTGTGGAGCAAGAGTAAATGTGAAACTGCCCTTCTGTCTGCTTCCACAGTAATACAAAAGGCACTGGTTTTTCTGGGGCTGGTACTCTAATATATCTCATAGGAAGCACTCCAGGCCAGAGAAAAAATAAAGACCAGATCTTCAGAAACTGCCCATTTGACAGAAGAATAGATTGCCCATAACATACGCCTGCCAATGAGGGTCACCTTCTGTGTTCTACAGTCTTGGAGAGGAGCATGCTGTGGGAATGCACTGTGCTTGTATGCCAGTGTGCTTGGTTCCCCTGATTCATACTGGATTTGCACTGGGAAGCTTCCTTGTCCTGCACACCCAACTCTTAAAAATCCATCTGTAGAAGCATACATCTGTCAGCTGTGGAGGCTGTCCCTGTCATCAGTCGGTACTGCTGGGTGCCCGAGAGACTCTGATTTGCAAAGAGCAGGGCCAGCGCATGAAGGAGATACTGATGCTTTCCAGTTCCTGAGTCCCATGAGACTTTGGAAACCACTACCTCCTGGAGAGGCTGAGCACCGCTGACAGATGGCATTTTGCCATCTTTAAAGGTAGCATCTCTTGGCTCTTGCTCAGTTTATACTTATGTGCTTAACTTCTAACCTGGAAAGTAAAATATCGTTTGACACTCTGCCTTTGAAAGACTCCAGACACCAAGTCTACTTTGGTAATTGCTGGAGCAACCAGAATATCAACCGTCTTTCAAGTCCATAATATCAGCTCGTTCTCCAGGGAAGAACCCCCCTTTCTTTACTATTGGTAGCATGATTCTCCAGAGGAATGACAGGATCATTCATATAATCCTGACCTCTCAGCCTTCCTTCCGGCACCAGAGATCAGTGGGGATGATAAGGTTTTATCTCCTCCAATGCCTTGGAAAGGTAGTGCAAGAAGAGTTACAAAGCAGGGGGGAAGCAGAGCTTGTGTCCTAGCTCCTTGAGGACTCTGTGTGACTGCAGTGGCTGCCAGCTGTTGAACAAAACTGATTAAATTAAATGACATTACAGTTCACCTCCAAGATAAGCCAAAATATTAACCCTCAAAGATACTCGGCTAAGACAGTTTAGAGTCTAATTACCCTAAAGAACATTGGCTTAATTCAGGAATTGAAAGTGCTGCATCAGATGAACCGCTTGAGAAGACTGTCAACTGTGAGCTTAACACAAAAGCAATTCACGGTGTCCTTTCCAGTCCTGCAAAAGTGAACTCCACTGTTTTCTCTGCTTGGATCTGGAATCTCATCCTCGGCAAATGCTGGACAAATTTCTCAAGCGTCTGTCATTCTCCACCATGAGCCCAGACTCCCTAATGCGATAACTTGAATACGAAGAGGACTTCATGTAAATTCCATTGAAATTCAATCAAGGAAAATGAACTGCAGACATCTGCTCTTTGCTTTGGTACTGTTTAGGTGTTTTCCCTTGGTCTGCATAAAATTGCTTATGTAGCTTGAATAAACGCCAACCCAGCATTTCAGCATCTGATCAGCTAAATAGCCATGTGAACAATGGCACTGAGAAGATAAATGGGAAGGTGAAGGTATCACAGGATATGGATTAGCTGGCTACTGTTCCTCATTCAAAAATTGCTGATTAGTGATCTCCTTTAATATCTGATTAGAAAGGGATGTTGTTTTCATTCATTTAAGTACGGTTTGGTCACCTTTTATGCTTCAAAATATATGAGACAGCATTTCTAGAAGTGTGACTCTCCTAGGTGTAAAAAAAAAATAGAATTAATGAATGGCTTTGGAAAAATAATACTTAGACAGTCCTTTAAGCAGTGAGCACATTGTCCTTTAGTTTCCCTTAGACCTGAAGGTCCTTGAATTATAATAGTAGGTCAAATTCCTCCATGGTGAAACTTTATTGGTCTTGACAGACTTTAAACCAGGGATTTGTCTGGCATGTTATTAAATATCCACCTTCTCATAGCTCCATACACACAATCTCTATGCTAAAAGGTAGCCATGAGAACAAAAAATCCACAGTGCAATTTCGCACTGTTAGAGGGGAAAAAAACCGGTCCTCTGCAAGTCAGCAGCAGACAGTGGCTGTAGGCCATGCACTCTCATACAGATGTTGGGTTCTTATTAACCCAAACCATCTGGAGCTGACGACTCACCCCACTGGTACTTTAAACAGTTAGGTCCAAAATGTGGATTTGTAGTCTTGCTTTACCGCTCCCTCACATTGGTGGTACCTGAAGGGCTCAAATGCTGAATGCTGTGGCAGTGAAGCTCCCTAAATGCCTAAAGGTCTGAGCTAGATTCACAAATTGCCTAACTTGCTTCTACAACTGATTTGTAAGCATGTTCCAGCGCTGCTTATTGTACTGGGCTTCACATGGAGCATCTCTGGAAGTACTGACATGTCTCTCTCTGCCTCTATCTTATTCCTGTTTTAATCATTCACCTACTAATTATAACTCAGACTTTATGATGATGATGGGAAGGATTTAGCTTTCCTCATCTTTCTGAAGTGATTTGAACCTGGGATTAACTACTGTGTGCAGACTGAAGATGTTCTCTTTCCCTCTGTTAAAGCTTCTGTTTTATGTGGAATAAATAAATGTGCATCATGCCAGATAATAAACATGATACAGGAGTGCTCGGGGCACCTCAGTTCTGTTCCTGCTACTCTATTTATATTCAATAAATCCCATGGAGGGATAGGATTTGAGGCATACTTCTGCTTTAATGTTGCCTCTCAGCTGGCTGCTATCTCTGCAGTGTTTTCCCTGCTCATTTATTCCTTAGGCTGTAGCTGCAAGGAATGGAAAATATGGTTTTAGAAAATGCAACATAGGATTTAAAATGTCATAGCCATATGGTGCGGCAGTGAACTGGTGCAAAGTAACCCTGACTGTTCCGGTGTGCTCAAGGGATTTTTGTGGCAGGTAATTATGCACTAGATTTTATGCCAGCTCACATATTATCTGACTGCTCAGTTCTGATGTTACTCTCAGTCAGGTACTTTCTCCTCTCCTGCAAGTAGCATAAACCAGCTTTGCCTACCTGCCTAATCGGGGTCAGGGTCATGTGGCTGAGTGTTCCTGAGAAATCCAGGTCTGAGGCAGGTCAGTGCAGAACTGTGGCTTTACGCTCCCCACAGTGGGGTTAGGAGCCTTCATACATGAGCCTAAATGTGGTGCATCCCTCCCTTTTGCAGCCCTATCCTTCAGCAAACACTTAGGTTTCTGCAGGTTGTTTCTATTGGGAGGAAATCTTTAGGTAGGACACAATAGTTCTTTGATTTCATAATGTTTAATAATAAAAAATGTACATAAAAGCCCGTCTCCCTGAATCAGTAGAAATCAAAGAGCAGAATGCTTGCTTTCTTATGATTCCCATCCTCCTTTGTTTTCCAGTCTGCATTCTTCTCACAAAGCTTCCCCGGCTTGCTTTCAGGTCAGGGTCAAACAACAACTAGCTGCCTTTGACTTTCTGTTGGGCTCTGTGTCTGTGATATTTCTCTGTGTCTCTGTTTATGCTTACACATGCCTGCATATATCTCCGCTAAAAAAAAAAAAAAAAGCTATATTCATTTCTTTCATTCTCTACTGAACCTCTCCCTGCTGGCATTGCTCAGCTCCTGATTTGACCTGCATTTGCTGTGATAGTTCTTGTTTATACCTTTCAGTCAGAATAAGGAACTTATTAACTTTATACATATCATGAGGCTATCATTAGCTTCCATAAGGCTTCCATCCACTGTCAAGTGGCATATGAAAATGGTAATTCTACTTTTTACATTACAGAGTGAACCAGATGGCCTTGGGCTTGACTCTTCAGGAAACAGTAAACCTTCAAGTAGTTCTTTTAAGCCAGATGCAATGCTGAGAGATCATTTCTAGTTAACTCACTCACTTGAGTTCATATGAGCTGTTTTCTAGTACAAATACGCTAGCACAGAGCTGGGGATGGGAGAAGGCGGACACACATGCTGCTGGAGCCTGGGTTCTCTTAGGTAGTGCATCCAGTGATATGTTAACACGGGCCCTCAAATTTGCCGAATCCAGACCTTCACTCTAAGATCTATATAGCTGCAATGGTGTATTGCTGGGCCTGTTTGAATATTTCCTTCTCTATGGTCTCAGATGTGTCTACATACACGCTTACAGACGTGCCCTTAGCTTGGGCATGTGTATAGTGTTTACGTAAAGTGAAGGGTTTTTCCTTTCTTTTTCCTCTGATTCAGGAGCTTTGGTTAGAAAGTTATGACACTGAGACTTGAAGTCCTTATGGAGCTAAAACTCTGACTCAGTGGTGACTCAAGGTAAGGTGACACACTGTCCTCTTGGATAATGAGTGCACCCAGTGTAATTGCTGGGAATAACTGTGCTGAGTTTAGCATGTCCTTCAGACGCTCTGGAAGCGTGACAGTACAAAACAGAGATGGCAAAACTCTTCTTCTAGGAGCTTTTCCAAAAACAAGCAAAAAAGTGTAAGGGTGGTACAGCAGTTACTAGCATTAGGTTGCTATAGCTCACCTTTTAACCCCTGTCTCGTCTAATTTTTATTGGTCAGTTATGTATGTAGCCAGGCAACAGGTATAACTATGCAAACTTCTGGTACTTCCTAAGGCTGGTAAAAAAGGGAGCGGGTCTAATGGCTGGATCGCTTCGTATTTAGTGAGTATTGCTACACTGTGAATCCAAACCACAGCACTGCAAGTCAAAGACCTGCCCTTCCCATGTAAGTCTGCTGTGATTTAACCTGTCCCAGTCTGCCCACGTTATCCCCTGCAGCAATTCGTACGCGTGTGCCTGGCACCTGAAATCTCCCCACTCATGCCGGTTGGTTCCGGGGCCAGGGAAATAGCTTGGAGAAGCGGCTATTTCCCTTGTCATGTCCTCAACCTGCCACAAGATGACAATGTTTCAGAACTTTGATGGCTAATAATAAGACCGTTTCATCCTTTTAGGTGAATGCCTAGGCTTGGGTAGCGTCTGTAAATGACTGTGAATTTGGAGTGGTAAATGGGATGTGATGTTATAATCGAGAGAGTGGAGATATAAAAAAGACTGGCAGCCTGCTGAGGTGCTGTTCTGCTGGGTCAGCTGTCAGATGAAGACATGCTAAATCTAGCACTTACCTTACGTCAATCATCTGGGGCAGCCTGCCACGAACCCGCTCAGTCCAGGTTTCTTTCCAGAGGTCTAAAGGCAAGGCCTCGTATCTGTTTTGGTGTTACTGAATAAAATATTATTGCCTGCCATGCAAAACAAATGCAGATCAGACAACTGCAACATCAGTTTCACAACTCTTATTTTTATTTAAATGTTAGTTCTTTCATTGTTAATATCCCTTGACTATTAAATGACAATTCTTGTGCTCCCTTTCAAATAACAGAGACTGAAAGGTTGACAGCTTAGACATGGAAGATGAACGTAAAGTAGCATGTAATACACTATTTCTGCTACTTTTGACTTGGCTCTACATTACAGATGCTTGATTTCTTTAATAGAGATTGGGTTTTTTTCCTATTATGTTGGTGAGCCCAAAAGACAGGAGTAAACCAGGTTTGCATTTGTTAAGAATTATGTTACTTGTTGTTTTGACATAATCTGCTACATAAACATATTTAGCAAGTGTATATGTTTAAGAGATCACTCACAATCTGAAAATAAGCAGTACTGAAAAAGAGTCCATGAACTCTTCAGTTATATAGCTGTATGAGGAGCTGTATGTATCTTCTGTGCTACTACTTAGTTTTAGTTTGTTTCTAATAGCAGCTTACCATCAATCTAGTATTTATATTAATAATTTCTGAAAGCTCTGGAAGACCTGGAGCATCATTTCATCTCTGTATGCCCTTGCATCTTCTTCTATAAATTGAGGACAACAATATTATCCTCTTTTTTTCCCATATGGTCCTGTGGTGACAGGGATTTAAATCTAGGGATTAAAAAAGACTAACTCAACTTAAACACAGCTAAAAACATGTTTTGACTACTTCACTGGGAGGGAGAGAAGACATTAATCTCATATAACTTTAGATATCAAAAGATGTTCATCTAGTCTGAGCTAGTTACCTGGCTTGCTCTATAGTCAACCTCTAGGCAAGTCTTCAAGATAATTAATCCCATCTTTCTTAGACACTGTTCTTAAACCAACACCCTGTACAGCTGATATTAATTTTTCATTAACTAAAGAAACAGCCTAAAAAACTTGCTTAGACCAGGCTTATTTTTAAACAGCTTAAGCAAACTGACTAAATCGCCCACTTTTAGCTTTGAAAACTTGAAACACTTTTTTTTTAGGACTGAGCTATACTGTGTGAATAAAGCCTGCATTTAGGACAGAGGGAATAGACTCAAAGAAACATAAGGGAAGGAAATATTATGCAAAGATGCATATAAGCTCCTGCTTGATTATAACTGCAGAAAGGATTTTTCTATCTTGTGAAAATTTTTCACAGATGAAATAAATCATTGTTTTATATTCAGACAGAGTTAATTTTCAAAAACCACTCATCAAATGAAATTTCAAAAGAAATATGTTGTTTGTCCATCAAAATGCTTCATTTAACTTTTTAACATTAAAAACAGTTGTAGCGGTAGGCAGCTTAATAAAACAATAACAGTAATACCAAAAATAACACCCAAACCCTTATTTTGAAGCAGAGAACAATCTCCCTCCCTGGGAAATATTTTTATAATTTGAAAAGTATATTTCTAGAGAGTGAAGAAAAACAATTAAAAATTTCCTAGACCCTCCATTAGAAAAAGTGCTGGGCTTGGTGAATAGGCATCTTGGAGGGGCAAGGAGAGCAAATTTCCTGACTGAAAAAGCTACAAGTATCTCCTTGCCAGGCATACTTGGAAAGTCTAGGTGTTGTATGAGCATTTAGGTGTCATTTTGTTTGGAGAAATTTTGCCCCCAGTAGGAATGCATTGAAAAAGGAGCTGATAACCTGCCTGAAGAAATCCTTGACAGCTGGTAAAGAAGCTGGTAAAGAATAGTGACTTCCCTCATATCTTGTTCTTCATCTCTTCTTCAAGTATGTGCTGCTGGCTATTTGCAGGCATCGACTCTCTTTTTGACCCAGCATGGTAGTACTGTGTACTGCCCTGGGCAGCAAAAAAGAAGAACTTGTTGACTTCTCCCCATCTCCTGAGGAGCCTGTAGAAAGGCCAAGGAATCCTCAACCCCTAAACCTTTCCAGAATTTGTCCCAGGATGTCTTCATTCAAGACAATTGATTTACTAATTGCTATTCTCTTTCCAAGCCTCAAATTTGGACAGTCGTCCCTTATGCAAAATGGATAACATCACATTGCTGCCATCAGGAATTGTCTATGAGTGAGATGTTTTCACCTAACACAGCTCTAAATTAACAGGTTGGAGGCTGTGAGCAGATAACATCTGAGCCATAAATTTGACAAATGGGGAAGCCAGAGCCTACACGTGTCATAGGCAGAAGTAACTCATATCAACCCAAATTCCTTCTCTTGATGTGACAGAGATGATCTTAATTCTTTATAGTGTGTTGTGTCTGATATACAGTAGAATTTTTTTCTTGTGGTGATGTGCATCAACAGTGCAATGTCTACCTTCTGCATCCGCTGTGTTTAGTTCAGATATGCTTTTGGGATGCAGCTATATTAGGCAGCTCAGGAGACTGTATCCTCTTCCAGCTTTCCTGCTGTGTGCTAAGCGATGGAAGAGTGGCCATGTGGCTGTGTGTCCCATCTGCCCAAATAGCAGCTCTCCCCAATTCTTCTGCATAGAGGAATAGAGCACCTGAAAAAACAAACAAACAAACAACAAAAAAACCCCCAATCAAAGTCTCACAAAAAGATACAAGAACAAGGGAAGAATCATCAAACACTAATTATTAATTTCAGAATGACTTATTTAAAAGCATTCAGTTCTTGAAACAAAGACAGAGCTTATGTGTAAGTTATACTTTGGCCTTTTCATAAACATTAAAGTCTTACAGAATTTGATTCACTTAGATCTACTGATATTTATTTATCCGTACTTGTGTGAAATTGAATCTACATAGTAACTTCTCTGTCAGGAAGCTACATAAAGTAACTAAGGTTAGCTACCTTAATTTACACCTTTAGACTCCCATTAATTGATTCTCTTGCTGTAATCTTCTAAAGCTTTGACATAGACATTAAGCCAGTTTTAACATGCATAAATCACTTAATTTATTAAAGTTTATGCATGCTGTAAGTAAGTTTACAAAGTCTAGAAAAAAAAATCTAAGTTGAAAAGATACAGCTCTGTGAGAAGGAGCAAGATGGTGTCTTGCAAGAACTCGCAACCCTTCTGAATGTGACCTATTCTTTTTCTTTTTCACTGCCAGTTATCCTTATGCGGTCCCTAACTAGCCCTTTGCATGCTGCATTTCAGGATCTCTGCCATTAGAAGGTAGAAACCTCTATGAATAGGGATTCTTCAATAGCATTGACATTAGGTTAAAGGAAGGAAGGAAGAAAGGGTTTTGTTATGCTCATTTGTTTTAGAAGGCTGCAATTTACTTGATAGAAGGTGTCACTCTAGATTTATTTCAGAAAACAGAATCAGTCCCGAAAAGGTCTTATGAAGGAAAGATCATTGACATGCATGGTCTGTGTGTTTGCTTCTTGCAGCTTATATCCTAGAATTCACAAGGAAAAACTGTTTCACATGGCCAAGGACTGAAGGTCTCAAATAATAACTTTAAAATGCCTTCAATTATGGTGTGATTCATTTCCATATATAACAGCCAGTACATCAGCTCTGAGAAATTATTACCCATGGTATTGTGGCTTTCACCAAAAGCAACAAAAAGGCTTTCACATCAGCAAATTGTTTTCATGGAGATATGACATCTTCCATTAGTTTAGGATTAGTCTCTCTGGTCTTTGTTAGTTTTCCCTGCTCTGTCAGTGCAGTTAAAGGATGCTGGTGTCTAAACGCAGACACCGTGTTTAAAAAGCAGGTGTTCTCCTCAAATTAAAGTCAAGTGAATATTAAGGCTGGGAAACACAATGAGGATCTCTGGATTGATAGCTTTGGACACTGGTTGCCAAAATTTGAAGACTCTGGTCTGATTTCACAGGGCATTTATCTTCTTACACAGGGGCTCGCTCTGTGTCCCTGGTATGAAGGACGTGGGAATGCCACTGATGTGTCTTTCTATGAATAACTAGGAATAATAATAGTGTGGCTAGACCTTCGCCTTGGGAGAATTAAAGCCTGATAACATCATAGGAGTACTCAGCTTCTTCCAAATGCTGTGAGCCAGCAAGCAGAGCAAGAGCAAGGGAAGAGCCAGAGCAAGGGAAAGAAGTGTTAATACCAACTGCAATCTTGGTAGGACAAGGTGATGAACTGCTTAAAGACGAGCAAGGTCACAATCAGAGGGTCCTATTTAACAGTTGGGGCAGAGAAAGACAATTTAGGTCATGGAGAAAGAGTCCCAAGCAGAGGCATGGTTTTATAGAAGCTCTCTTCCATAGAGCTATGCCCTAGGCCCAAAAAGTTTTTCAAGTGATAAAGAAAGAGGTTCAGGTCTGCTTAGGATTATATCTGATTCTGGGTATTTCTTCTGCAAAGCATAACTGAATTTGATTGATTTTCCTGTTCAAAGTCTGTCTGAGGATTCATTTTCCTTATTGTCATACATCCCACTGAGTTTATCAATAAACCTGACATGCTTGCGTGGCTAATGTTCTGAAAGGTGACATGCTTAAATTACTGTTACTGGGGTTTCTGAGCATGATGTCTACATTGGTGCTAAAAACTTGCAGTACTTGAGCTGAGGTGTTCCCTTTTCCTCTGGCAGGATTCCTTTGCCAAAGCATACGCCACAGACAGACATGTGGGATGCAGTGGTCCTCCCTGGAAGTTAAGGGCATATGGAGTCTGTGATGGGGCCAAACAGGCTATTCAGGAAGGAAGCAGGAACAGGATCATTTGTTGTGGTCTCTGTGTGTATGAGTGAGGCACTAGTGGTGGAATAGGTGTGATACAGTTTGGCACCATTGCCTTCAGTGATTTTCGTAATCATGTATTTATAAATGGTAAGATACATTTTAAATATTTCTCAATATTTTAACTTGAAAGCTGGAGGAGGAGGAGAAGGCAGGAGAGGGGGAGGAAGAGGGATTTCTCTTCAGAAAAAGACAGTAATAACATGGTAATCATATTGAGGTAGCTGAAGAGGAAAAAAAAATAAATACAATCTAATACATAACTGTCACTTATTATGACTCACATCTTTCATTTTAGATCCAGATTCTCCCCATCCCACATAAATGTGGCATTCCCTAACTTTCTACTGCTACAAATTATTGACTTAAAGAAATGGAATTTCATGTGTGTTAGGACTTGTAGGAGAGTATTTTGCTAGAGGAGTGAATCATTGCAAATTTCATCATGCAGACTTCACTATTACTTGTCCTTATGTCTCAGGGTAATTTTTGTCCTAAATCAGGCTTTAGGAATGATTAAATCTGGTATACCTCGAAACTCTTTGTCTTGGGGTTTAAAAAAAATCCCCCAAAAAGGTTCAAACATAAGGTATTTCAGCTTTCAAAATATCTGCAGCTATTAAGGCGACTGTAAGTAGGGGGACTGAAACTTTTATTGAAAAAAAAGGAAGATGATAAAATAAAAACAAAGTCTAAAAGGGAAACAAAGAAGTATGGATCTAACTCCATCTCAGGAGTGGCAAGAGATATCTTAGGATGTCCTGTACACCATGATCTGCTAAGAGCTTCAGCATTTCTAGGGCACCAGAAGCTCCCAGCTACTGACTGGGGGAGATTTACATTGGAAGCTTTGTACTAACATTTCACAAGAGTAAAAATCTGGACCAGATCCTGACACAAAAAGAGTATAAAGGAAGTGGAAGGCCTCCTAAACACCATGATGACTATGTAGGTTGCTTTATATCCTGAAGTTACCTGGAGATCTGGCTAAGAACAGAAGGAGAACTTTTTGGCCATGCTTGTGGACTCAGCTGAATAATGAGCAGCAAATAACACAGCCAAGAGGGATCTTCTGGTTGCTGATGTGACCTTTCTACCTTTTCCTGGGTTACCAGATTAGCTCAAGAAAACGGAGGAGAAAATTTTGGGGCTTCTTTTTACCATGCAGCCTAGAATGAGTACTGTATTATAGTTTTCAGCTTAAAACAGCTCATGGAAAGCAGAGCCTTAGCAAGATGCAAAAGCATGTCCTTTAAATATCAGGTTTTTAGAACTAGTTGCACTTCCTTTCTCACTCCATGACAGTTACAAGTACATAAACAAAGAATCCTGGAAACCTGTGAGGATTAACAGTTCAAAATAAAATTAATCTAAAATAACAGATGTTTCACCTTTTTTTAGTGAAAAATATGGGTCTTCAACAACTGACTAGAGGATACTTTCTTCTGCTTTCTCACTAACAGTGAATAAATTAGGAGGAACTCTGCTGAAGTCAATAACATTGGAAAGAAAGAGATCAAACTATTTTTTAGTCTCTTTTTACAATCTACAATCTTCCCTTGTGACTGTATTTGGGATAGTGAAGTCTCAACTAGCAAATAGTCTTAGCCCTAAATCTTGATTTAAATCTAAAATTGCTCAAGCCTAGTTTACTAACCCTTATTTTCAGATAAACAAACTAATGCTACCACCGAGATGCTGCTTGCAAATCTGCCCTCCCACAAACACTCACAAACATCTTTATATGCATCCTTTCCTTGTAAATTAGAAGCATTGATTGAATTATTTCTGTCATCTGTTTAATTTGTTTTAAAAAGATGTAAGTGTATTTTGCGTCTGCGGTCTGTCTGCACATGTCCTTTCATTCTGTTCTGTTATATAGTGTTTGTATCATCTGTTTCTTGGTAAATCTCATTTCCATTTGTTTCCTGCATTGGAATTTTTGTTGGTTTTGGTGTTTTGGGTTTTTTTTTTCCATTTTGTTGAGCCAGATTTTCAGTTAATTCACAGTCATAGCTCATAAATGATCATTCAGATGGTTCTTGGGTGCATATTTCACCAATTAGAAACAGTACTTTCCATCCAGATTCATTAGTGCCTCTGGGTCAAAGGTGAAAGAGTTGCTTTATATTTTCTCCCCAAGAGCACTTATGTATTAAGATCTCTCCCCTGGATGCTGATCCCGGGTTCCCCCACTTAAGGAGGGCAAGTTCTGTTTTTGTGACTCAGCTGACAGAAAACTAGAAGTGGAAGTTGCCTAAGAAGAAAAAGAGAGCTTTGGACTTTCTCAGGATCTGATGCAAAGCCCAGTGAAATCTGTGAGGAGCCTCTCATTAATTCTCTATCAAGTTCTACCATGACTGTGTGGCGCATTCTGGTACAAATAGATGATGAAATTCACTTTTACATTTAGTCATCTGTTTTAGGACTTCATGGAGGAAGAACTAGTTCAGGAAAAATAAAAAGCTTTCTAAAAATATCTTCAAATATTTTAGTGGCCATCCCAGTCCAAACCACAAAAAAATGCAAAGCAAACCTATCTAAGGTTCAGACAATTCAGTTAACTACACTCTCCATTTGCAGAAGAAGACTAAGTGCTAAAAGTCCAGTTTTGCTGTACTTTTGTGCGAGTACAAAGAGTGGAAGGAGAGTGTGGGAAATTCTTAGAGCCAGTCCTTGCAAGATTTTCAGAAGTAAGAGATTAAAGAGCCTGGGCACTTCCCAGGCTTTCGACACCGTTCTGGTATAAATCCTGATGCTGTGACCATTGGCAGTCATGGAAAGAAATGAGTCACTGAGTGCTTGTCATTTCCAAAACAACATAGCTTCACATTATGAATTAAAAGTCTGATAGAGGTAAGTAACCTCCTGAAATGTTTATTTAGATAACAGTCCTGTGAGCAGGTCCTGAGAAGCAATCACTGTTAAAATGGTGGATTTTATTACATTCAATAAAACACTTACATGTTTCAGAAATGACATCTCAGTTTTTCAAATAGCTAGAAATTGCTGAGCTTAATGGGCACCAGAGTGATGATATAATCACAGTTTTCTCTGGTGTACAGCCCCTATCATTTATTATTTCAACTACTGTACATTGGAATCCGCTTACTCTGACAGCCCTGCCTCACCACAGGTCAGCTTGATAGCATCAGCTGGGAACGGGTAATAACCAAACTGCACTGACAGCAGGCTTGGCAGAGCTAACTTTAAAGGTAGAAATGCACGTAAAAATACATAAAGAAGGTGTGACGAAAATGAGAATTGAAACAGTCCTCACTTGAGTATTGCACAGCTCCATGGATTTTTGATTTCCAGATGTTTTACCTATCAGATATTCCCTGATGGGTTTCATTAAAATTCCAAAATATGTCAGTCACTCTCAGGTATTCGGGGACATGGTATTGATGATATGGTGTGTGGTTGTTCAGCCATGGTTACAGAGTAAACTTAGTTCCTTTTTTTTTCTTTTTTTTTTAACGGAGAAGTGCTGTTTGCAACCCCCAACAGCAGATCTCCTGAGGGAATTTAGCAGTTCTGACCCTCAGATGTCAAACAACATTTTAGGGGGCATGTAAAGACAATGTAACTTGCAGGGCTAAATACAAACCATTTGTTTAGGACTGTGGATGTAAACAAGGCCTGTATGACAAGTGAACTTCAGAAGATTCTGGTGTATATTGGAAAACTGATGGGTTTTTTTGTTTTGGTTTGGTTTTAATGTTGTTTTTTTGGGGTGTTTTTTTTGTTGTTTTGTTTTTCCTGAGGCTCTCTCTTCTGCTATATTGATTAGACAGTACAGTCAATCACAGTCTTGCTTTTTGGTTGCCTTTTCTCAAGTGGCCTACTTCCACCTCCCGTACAGTCTGCATGAAACCAGTTCGATGGACGCTGCGCTGATGATGTTCACGCTGCCATGGCAGCAGCAGTGACCATGCCAAAGCTGCCTCAGCACCTCTTCACCATGCTGTGCTGCCAGCTACAGTAGAGCCACCTTCAGCCCCTGGGAGCCAGAAGAAGACAGCCTGCAGCAGCTCCTTAAGCGAAGCTGAATCCTAGGAAAATAACACTGAACTGGAATGCGTGCTGTTGCTCTCAGTCCAGTGTGGTCTTGCTGCTTTGCAGGGAGACACTTTGGCCCCAACAGGACCCTGCGGGCTTTGGGCAAAAGGCTGTGGCATGCAGATGGCACGGTATGAATACTGTCGGTGAGCTGAGCCCGGCCGATTCTGTGCAGCCTCATTCGTTCACCCTCAGAGATGTGTCTGCATAAACCTCAGTGGTTCTTGCAAGGGTGGGTGGGACCACCTCCTGTGGGACAGTGCTGGACGAGGGTAAACAAATACCTTCCTGATTTGGTGTTCATGAGTATAAATAGTTAAGGTGTCTGTATCAACTCGTGTCTGTGGTCTTCGTCCACCCTAAACCTCCTCCTTTCCTTGGAAAAGTGTTGGGTTTTTTTACTATCTCCAGATTACTGACGTTGGGGAAGAACTGCCTGCCAAGGGTAATCAGGGACAGTTTAGTGTTTTTAATGGAGCTGAAATAAGAACCAGATTGAGGGCTATGAGAAGCAAATTTTGTGTTGCTATTTGTACAATAACATACCATTCAGGTAATTGTCTAAAAGGATGTTTAAATATCTGGAATCTGCTTCTGTTGTCTTATAAGGACCATACTTTCTGCTTCGAGTGTTTATGCCAGTTCGTACCTGGTTGCTTTAGTTCCCCCAGCCATGTCTAAGCATCTAAGCCATGCTGTATTTATTTAATCTGTTCTCAAAAGTCTGTTCCAGACCAAACCAACCCAGTAATTTTTTTTTTTTTTTTTGCTTTTCCCCATTTCCGCTTACACAACATGTATGTATTTTTGGCCATAAGGTACCCTTAATTAATGAAATACTCCAGATAAAGTTGTAGCAAAACCATATAGATAAAGAGCTGTTTTCTCTATACTTTTGTGATTAGCTGCCTGTGATTAGTGGATTTTATGTTATTTTACATTGCAAATGTCATATTACATATTGTCATATTACATTGCAAATTCATGCCTAGCATGTTGCTCACAATTTCTACAAAGGACATACTGCTCTTACTGCTTCCCTGGTTTTAATCTGATCATTGGATGCCCGTGTTTCGCATTAATTTCCCTGAGATGTTCTGGCTTGCAATTTTTCAAGTTGAATTTGATTTTTGGTTGGATTCTTACCCTGCATATTTCTGTTCTCTCTTTAACCCACTCACATATTATTTTTTTCGTCTCTTGTAGAGCCTCATTTGCTTTATCAGAAGCATACACTCTGCATACTAAGGTTTCCAGGCTCAACTATTTTTTCAGTACCTGATGCCACATTCCTTTGTCTTCTTTCATTCTCCGTCTGTCTCTTTTCTGGTCTCTCACCGTGTTTTCTTTCAGCTGATAAATCAATTTTGCCAGTGTATTTTTCTCTGTCTCCCTCTGTAAGTTTTACTCTACTGTGTTTTTTTCTCTGAAATGCAAGGCAACCTGTCTACCTATATGTCATAAATACATAAACTTCAAGTTTTCTTTTCAAATAAGTAGGAACAGCCTGTTTGATATTAATTTACCAGAATCTGGTTTTAAAAGCATCCTGGAAAAAAAAAAATACAAAAAAAAGTGCTATTACCATAAGCACTAACATTTTAACAAATAAAACTATCTCTAAAGGAGTTTGCATTCTGGCTTGGTAGAGTGAAACTTAGATATCTCTCTGATAATTACTTTCCTTTCTAAAAATGCTATTTTATTCTATTAAAGTTCATATTTAAAATAGTATATTCAGTCCTTTAACGACTGATATAAAGTTTAGCAATAAAAAAACTTGAGAAAATAAAACCTATAGCAAAATAAGCACTACAGACAAGCCATTAAATATAAAAAGGAATATAGTTGTTAGCATTAACTTACAGAAAAAAAGCCTTTAGCAAAATGCTCCAAATTGTCTTGACCTTTTTTAAAGAAAATTCTGATAGACCTTTGAGGTTTACTACCAGCATTTCTCTCCTAGCCACCAGGAACTGTCAAATTGTAGTTTGCAATCTCAGAGAGCTGACACAGGTTTTATATCTTTGTTCATCTACTATTTTATGTTTGTAACTTTCATTATGGTGACTTTTTTTTTTTTTGCTCTTGCAGGATAAGAACTGAACATGTAGCAAAACCTTTTGAAGGATGATTCTCCATTAATTCATGACACACACTTGACTATTTAATTTCCTCAATCAAAAAATGCTTGTAAGTAACAGCTCACAATTATCTATATAATGGGGAGGTGAGCAGGTCATAATATGTACAATTCACCTGAGAATTTCAGTAAGAATGTAATTTTTGCAGAAATTTCATGACAAGTTCTGTGGAGAAAAAAAGGAAATTGAACGGGTTTCAAACTTCGGATTATGAAGAAAAGGACAATAGAACTAATCCTAAAGCAAAGCAAAGTTGTTGTTACCTTACAACTATATTTATATTAATATAAATATTATAATTACATCTTACCAAATTGAAAAGGACCATCCTTCCTGAAGCTGTTGGACCCATATATGAGAGTAACCGTTGAATATGGGGCAGGCTTTGATGGAGATTTTCTACTAAAAACCAGCACTACTCTGGAGACAAGGTAAGAAAAAAAAAAAAGAAAGGAATAAAAAAGCCAAAACAAAGCAAGCAAAGTAAAATGGGATAGACTACAAGTGATTGTACCAGGTTTTTAATTAATGAGAACACAGGAGATTGCTAAAATGAGTACATTACCTAATGGTGAATTAATATTATATGCTGAAACATCCCACAAGGGAAGAATTGGATATGCTAATATTGTATGAAAGAGATTGCCACTGGCAAATATTTCACTGTAGAGAGTTCTACATTAGGTATAAACTCAGAAAAAAACCCAACCGTCTTAATATATGTCATGAAATATTAATTGCCTAGAAGTTACTAAAGCAAGATAAAAGCTTGATTACACACCTTTGCATCCTTTTGATGGTCTTTACTGACCATTGATCCAGAATTGTTTTTAGAAATGTGATGCATTATTGTATGAGTAATAAAACAGACATTTTGTGGTATAAAGTCATCATTCCTAAGCAGTAATATCCGAAACTGCAATTGGCCTAGGCCTAATGGGATGCTACTTAGAACATCCTAAGGGGAGGATATTTGGCCTTAGAATTTGCTTTCCTCCCCTTGGTTCAATAATACTGTCTGCCCTCTGGTAACATTCAGGCTACTCTGCAAATGCACCTGTTATTTGTGTTAATGTGAAGGGAATGGATGGAAATGGGAGACAGTAATGGATCTGCAGTTTAATACGTCATAGTACAGCACATCTTTTTTTTGGTAAAATATATGTTGTTTATTTTGGCTTGGACTTCTTTTGAACTCTGCACCATCCCAAGAGTAACTGTATACCATTTTACAAATGAAAAGAGGAGGAAGGAGTTTCTTAAGTTTTGCATTTAGGATTTGGAAACACCATCTAAATCTTCATATTTTGGCCTATGACTGTTTAAGGTACACGGAACTGAAGAAAACAGCCAACTTTTATATTGTTCCATTAAAACCCATAAATCTACCTGTATTTACTAAAATCTACACTGACCCCAGTAAACTCTGGTGAATGTGATTCAAGTTTCATATTTATGAGGGAACCTGAAAATAATTAATGTTTCCTTGGACTGAAGTGACAAAAAAAACAAAAAAGAAAACCACCCCCAGCTCTGTAAAAGGTGACTGCAACAGAAAGACCCAGAATTTCAGGCTAAGTTAGTCTCTATACCTTGGAGTGGTTTATATGAATCAGACACAGATGGCAGACTCTGAATGTTACTAAGTAAATTAACTAACCCACGTTCAGTTCAGTTTCTTACTTCTATTGGAGCCAATTAAAGCATTTTTGATGATTGTTACCATTTATACTGAATGGCTTGCTCATAATTTTCTCTGGCTGACCAGTTGCCAAATGAAAGACTGATTTCATATCCTTACTTCTCTTTGAAAATGAACTAAATTCATTAAATTATTTGTCAATGCTGTTGTCTTGACATATGATGAAATCTGGTTTGATCTTAATGTTCAAGATGTATAAAATGGCAGAGACGGGCCTTCAGCTGCTGCAAACTGGCACAGATCCACTTATTTCAATAAAGAGTTTGCAGAGTTTTCAGCAGAACGCAGCTGGGCTTATAGCTAGAGTTGACCTATTCCATCTGTGGTCTGCTTCCCGGCTGCCTTACATTCACAATCAAGAGTGCTCCTGAACAGTTGCTCACTCTGGAAATATCAAGTATGTGAGTGAGAGGTTTCTCTCGTGTTTTGAGTGGGATTTTCTGACTAATGGTTTGAGCCTTATGCTTGGTCACTTCTTTATTGCTGGGTCCCTGCATATTCTCTTCTATGATAGTATTTCTTTTGTGCTGCTGCTACTGCCGGTCTCATTCTCCTGGCTTCTTGTCATTCTCTTGAAGATGGTATCTGACAGTTCACTGCCTATTATTTAATTGTTCTGGTCATTCTATCTTCCAGGTGGTGACCTGAGCATTAGCAATCGGTATAATTTCACAGAGACTTATTAAATAATAAGTAAACCTGTTAGATAACGACTTCAAAGATCTGACTTTAAACAGTTTACTAAGGATTTTTCTAAGCGGTGCAGATAACTGCTTCTTTGTCTTTTTACTTCCTGATTAAATATACTTAAAATATCTTTCTAAATAATTACGCTTATATGTAGAATTCATTGTTCTGCATTTCTGGTTCTATACTCACTGAAGCATGATGACGCAATGTAAATGTGGTCAGTGCAGGAAATCTGGCACTGTTAAATTGTTTTCTATAACTGAGTATAGTATAGTATAGGACTGGAAGAAAAACAAAGCAATGACATATATAAGGCTGTGTCTCCTTTGGTTTGTAAGCAAGATTGAATACAGTCCTAATGTCTCTGTTCTGTGAAGTAAGTGCATATAAAGTAATCCTGAATTTAGCAGTCATTGTCAGATGCGGCTGTGGCATTACTTGAGAAAGTACATGGTAATTTCAGTTCTCTAACAGTGTTTTCTGTGCCAGCTGGGATTTTATTTTTCTTAGTGCTGCACCATGGCAGGAAAATGTGAACCCAAGTCTGTAGCAACTAAAACTACCTCCAGGGACTCCTGTGCCAGACTGTCTGAAGCACTTCAGAAGTATCTTTTTTTAGTGCTGGAATGTTCATAGTCATTAACATAATTGGGACAAATTAAAGAGGGAAAAATGCTGAAATAACTGGATTAATTCTGTGTAGAATTGTAAGAATTCGTGAGAAACAGAACAATTGTAAGGGATTTCAATAGCAACAAAGAAAAGTGAAGGTTACTGCAGTTCAAAGATGAATGCCTTGAATATAGTTTGGGAGAGACAAAAAGGAAAGACGAATAAAAGAAAGAAAGTAGGCTTGATTCTTATCTCATGCTGCTCAGTCATGCTTTGACTCAGTTTTAAGTGCACTGTCCTTAGTAATCCTTGGCTGACTTGCCAGAATGACCACATTTTTGTTGGGGTCACATTGGCCTGCAGCTGCCCTGAAGTCAGGAAAGATACCTGAGTCACTCTGTCTTTTTCCCTGCCCTTGGCATGTGCCAGCAAAGGTTTTATCAGACCCAAGCATCTGGTCCTCACTGAACCTGAATTAAATGTGTCTGTATCACTGTGATGTACAATCAGTAATCATTACCTATCTGATAAGCTATGTCCCAAGCTAAACTAGAAGTTGCCTTCTACCACCTCTATATGCTAACCTCATGAACTTTTCTTTAAACCAAAATGTTGGAGACTCTTCCTGAATAAAAAGATACTGAGTACCTTCTAGGGGCTGGATTCTCAGACACTGTCTAGCAGAAGTCCAAGTTGATCCTGTGTAACCCCTTATGGTAGGATATCATCACATGAATCTGCAGGCAAGCTGGAATCTGAACTTGAAGTTTGCTTCCCTCGAGCTGACTGGCTGTGCGTGGTTCTTTTAAACTGATCATGGAAACAAATCCCGATATAACAGACCTTTGTCTTCTCTCAGGTCTTGCCTATACTTGTGCTTCTCATAGCCTGACCCAAGTTCAACTCTCCGCGGTACTATCCTGACCTATAAGCATCACTAAGCATGGAAAGGGGATTATCCAATGTTGGACTTATTGTTTTTATGGGTGAAATTGTAGCTATATTGGCGGGAATTGGAGAATCCAAATTAAAAACTTGCCGTAGAATATTGGGAGTCTTAGTCAGTGCATCGGTACAATTACCTACCTTAAACAGTAAAAGCTGTGCAAAGATGGAATTTGCATTGAATGAGATCGCAGGTGGAATTATTTTTCTGGGTTGATGTTGCTGGCATAAATATCCTAGAACCTGGCAAACAAAAGGCTGAAGAACCTTTGCATTCTTAAGGCATTTGTAAGGGTGTTGACTACAGGGGGATTATTCTACTTGTAGATTGGCATGCAGAGTGAATTGGGACTGTGTGTTCCTTCACAATTCCCCTACAGCAATGTCCCTCACCTTTTATTCCTGTGCAGATACATAATGTCACTGGCATAACTAGTCTTCCTGCAGGTGCAGCACAGCCTCCCAGCTAAAATGTGTCTCTGTTTTCTGCCTGCACAGCAGCCACTCAGTCCAGAGTGTGTAGCTCATCACATTTGTATTCGTGGTATGGGTTGTAAGCACAAAAAACACCAGAGTAAATTGTTCAGGTGTCGCCTGTGCCCATAAAATGATGGTCACCCTTTGAAAATAAACTCATGGAAAGCAGGCTATGTATAGAAAGCCATTTCTTTGATGGATGTTAGCTGCAGGGGGAGGATAAAACAGGCCCTTACCTATAGCTGCGTAGGGTAATCATTCCTGTAAGTGAAACTTACTACTGTAATCACACAAAGACTTGAGCACTGTGAAGGCAAAATCAAAACGCTAGCAGACAAGTTGTCCTCCAGTTTATTAGGGTTCCTTCCCAGGAGGGCTACATTCAATTATGTTTTTCAGTGGTTTGCCAAAAGAGCTTCACAGTTAAGCCAGCTGAGTTTGCATTCAGATTTTCTACTTTAAGTTACAAATGTCTTGCTTTTCAAAGCTTTCCAGCTGACCTGAAGTGGCATGCCAACGGTAGTACAGCTAATTGAATATATATCTCATTTTTCATTTTTGCAGCTTTACAGACCATTTCCTCATTAAAAAAGGTGAGTGTTTGCACAGGAGCAGGCAGGAGAATTAAGCAGCAGGAAAATCTCTGTGACAAGACATTCTCTCTTTCCTTTGTTTTCGAGTTTGGCAGCTGGATACTTCTGTTAACTCATATTTACCTTGCGCTAACATAATAATTGGGAAATGACTACTTTGCTTCAGTAGAAGTATCCTGCGGTTAAATGCAAGAAACTCGATTTGCCTCAAGGCTGTGCTCTATTCTGTGTTTATAGTGCCACTTGTGTATATATCCCTATAAAATTTGAAGAGAGATCTGTAATGATCATCAGTAAAGCACTGCTCTGCAAGGATTGAGGAGGGTACAAATTTCAGATAATCCAGGATATAAAAGGACTGTTTGTAGTAATTATCATAGTACATGCCTTAGATTCTGGCGTTCAGTGCTGTATGAGTTCTCAATGAGGGGTACCATTTTGCATTCCACTCTTTCTTTCCACTGAAGAAAATGATCACTTACAGATATTTAAGAAGTGAACCTGGGAGTTTTTCTTCTGCATCACAGAAGGACACCAAATATTAGCATTATGCTCAGTGTTCCTTTGCAATTCATAATCCCTTGAGCCATCCTGCTCATACAAACAGCTGTAGCAAAAGTGTACATGAGGCCAGGTGCACATTGGATTTGGGCAGAGGTACTGTGTAGGCCTGAACATTAAATAAGCTTATTCAGGTAGAACAATATTGCGGTTCAATAAAGTTTATTGAAGTAGAAAATAAGCAAAGTCTCAGCATTTTTTCAAACTGGCCCTGAATGTAAGCTAGTTCCTGTAAAAAACATGCAATATTGGCTCCCACCTCTCATAGATCTCACACGCTCCAACTGACTTTTCTAGCATTTCCTTCCTGAAAAGTAAAAATCCTCTAACAAAACGGGGTGAAAAAATTAAGTATTATTGCTGTAATGCTAAATGCTTTATATCAGGAACCTAATATTCTGTTGCTCTGAGCTATACAAATTCCCCGAAAGAGTTAGTCCCCTTTATTGAATAGTCTTATTGTATTTTCCAGGAGAAATGCTTTAATCTATAAAGAACTTGTTTTCTGACTGTGCCCCCTGACTCAGCATTGACGCACTGTGTAGATATTTGGAGATATTGAATGAATAGAAGCATGATCAAAGAGGAGGGAATGATCTAAGACTGTCCTAAATGGGTCATTAGGTCTTTGAAGAGACTAAGAGTGCTAAAAGGTGTGGATGACGTGTTTAAAAGAGCATCTGAGCCCAGTGTCTTTAGGAGGAGAGAAAAGAGACAGTGAAAATGCTAGTTTTCATTCTGCCACTGCCCTGCATTTCTGGTCAGTGAAGCAGCCGACCAAAGTAGCCTGACAGCATTCCCTGACGCAGTCCCCTAGACCAACTGGATGTTTCTGATTTTGATGAAAACCCCCTTGGCCAGAGGCTCCAAGCTCCTCTAGATCTACAGCTTTGGCTCTTTTTTGCCTCAAAGCAGGTATGCCAGAGGAGCTGGGTAAAGTTGCCCAAAAGTAGGGTCATTCTTCTGCCTCATTGCACCAAGAAGAGCAGGCAGCAGCGTCTGGGATGCCCTTCTGAGGGTCAGCGCACAAAGTCCCAGAAGGAAGTTCACGGCTGACTACAAGCCCCACCTCTGGGTGCAGCTACATATTGTTCTGATGCTCCTCTTCCAAGGAGAGTCTGGTGGAGACCGAGCATATTACTACTCATAGGGGACTGTTTAGATACGCAGAGGGTGGGTCACTAGTGTGAAGTTAAGAGATTTCATTTTCTAGCCTCAAACCAGGACAACCTTTTTTATGATTTGTTTGTGCATCAACACCAACGGTGGTATCAATGATTAAAATACACTGAAACAAAACTTTATATTGACTGCAGCAAAGGATCACAAGACATTTTCCTTTGAGTCCTTTTAGGCCTTCAAGAGTTTGTAGAGAATGGAAATCAGAGTTAGCTGAACTGGTTTTGTTCGTCTTGCAAAAGTGATGACTGCTGAGCTCAGTTTTCCTCAGTGAAATGTTATCTTAAAAAAGAGATAAGTGCTTGGATCCTGGAAGTCATTGTGAGCATCACATTTTTAATTAGGTCAAATGCTGAGTCTTCATAACTAAACAGCATCGTTTGCGAAATATGCTAATCGTTTCATTTGTTCTTTATTTTCCTGTGTTTGCAGACACACTATATTAAATGACTCCCTCAGTCAACCTACACTATCCAAAGGGCACATTTTTAGGCTAATATTTGAGGAGATGTATTGAGTGAAGACCAGTATACACTGATCTGGATATATCACAAAGTTTGCATTGAAGCCTATCTGCCAACTACAGAAGAAAAGACCCTTATAACTATTGCAGTATTATTGCTAAAGGAGATAAAAGGGTCATGTCAGATTCCAAGTCACTTCTGGGCAGGCTCAGATGACTTTTTGGCATCTAATTCAGACTTCACCCTGTTTTAAGCAGTAAATATGTGGTGGGACTTTCTGGAAATCAGCTGGACTTTGGAAATATCTGTGTTATTACTTTAGTATTTGTTCTGCAAGCAAGCTCCATGCCCACAGCTGGGAGGTGTTCCTGTCAGCTCACACAAATGACTTACAGATTCTGATTTTCTTCCCGTGCTTCACTCACTGCAACATGCAAAACTCTCCAAGCTGGAGGTTGCACTCTGGGGCCAAGAACTAAGTTTTTCACATTTGCCTTCTTTGCACATCTTTGCTAAAAACAAAGAGGTATTTCACTGGAACCCTGCCTACTTCTCTCTTATCCAGTGTTCAGGAGGTATTTGCACCTGTAGGGACAGAAAAATGCTCCCTTTTAAAGAAGAACTCTCAAGTTGTCTAGTGAGGCTCAAAGAGGTATTTTTCTGGAAACCTGCCGACTTCTCTCTTATCCAGTGTTAGGAGGTATTTGCACCTGTGGGGATAGAAAAATGCTCCCTTTTCAAGGAAAACTCTCAAGTTGTCTAGTGAGGCTTTTGGGAGCTGAGACTCTTCCTAGAATGGTAAGTGGGTTTTGAGTTTAGAACAACCAAAAATCTGCCTAAGGATTGCCAATATGGAGCTCGTAGGAGAAATATTCTTAAAAAAAATCCTACATCTTTGTCTCAGTATTTCTACACTAATGGGAACATCATGTGTTGGTAAGATTGGGTTAGGAATCAGAAGCACGGAAGTTTATGACAGCTGCACTGATCTTCTCTACCATTCTTGTTTTCCAGTGTTGCTCTGCTGAGGGGTAACAACCCCTACCAATCGCCTAACATTAAGGATGTTGAGCAAAACAGCACTGCGAGTCTGGAGAGTGAAAATGCTGGTAGTAGGGCCAGGATGGATAGTGCATCGATTTATGTGTCCAGGTGAGCATGGGGAGAAGGAGAGACAGCTCACCAGGCACTGGCAGTGGGACACACAGGAGAGGAAACTTCAAAGGTGGAGAGTGAAACTTTTTGCAGATTGTTTTTAATAGGCATTTCTATCAATAGCTTATTGTTAATAAAAAGTTCTAGCAATAGATCTTCAATAGTTGTTTTATCAATTGCCTCTGATAACAGCACATAAACAAAAAAAGATCAAGAATTTGTTCCATGCCCAAATGCAGGTTTTCTGAGGGCTGCATGTATGATGAATCTCTCCAAAGTGTTGGGCTTTAGTTCTATGATCAGGTATAACATTCTCATGTGTTCTGGCATGCTGTGACAGATAGTATAAGCGTCTTGTATGTTAAACCATCCAATGTTCTGGAGAAAACAAGCCTAATACAATGGAATGGGGTAGAAGATGACATTGATTTACACATATGCATTGATTTACACAGTACATGCAGTCCTTGATTGCATGTGAACAGCTTTCTTCTAACCAGAACAGTGCAAACTTAATTCAGATCAGTCTGATTTGTATCCAAGATGTCTGTAATATCAAACTCATCAAAAAGAAAAGAGAAGACAAGACTACTCCTTTTTTTTTTTCTGTTGCCTTTTTTCTGTTCACTTTTCATCAATTCCAATGTATTTCAAATCTCACTACCATACCTTTCAACAGTCCAGAAAATGAGTGGGAAACATAATTCAGATTAGAGACTCAAGAGAGACATCAGGAAAAAAAAAAAGTCATTGTAGACTTCATCTGTCAAAATATTTTGGTTGTGGGTAATTAGAGCATGGTAGAATATAATCTTTGTACAGTCAAATAATGTACCCAAGAGGCAACCTCTCTCCTAGTTTTTGGTATATTGTGCCAGGGATTTTGTTTCCTGTCCTTAAAAGGCGTACATTTCACAAATATATTTCATGCAATATGTTCTAAGACTATATGGAGGGTATTTGAGGCTTTCTCCCCTCCATAAAGAGACGTCTGATTGCACTAAGTGGTGAACATGGATAGCCATGCTGGAAGCCTGAGCCTGAGGAGTCTGTAGTGAGGACATAAGAATAGACATGTCTGATGCCAGCCAGAGGCCATCACATGATGGCGCAGAAAAGAAGAGATGAGAATGTCCCCTGGAGGTGAAAGAGTAGTTTTCACCTTGGCAAGCCGTGCAACTCGTCAGGACACAGTGTGTGTTCTTATTCAGCTGGAGGCAAGAGCTGTCGGGAGAAGTAATATCATGTACTAAAGCAACTGGTATCTCCGGGAAAAAAATGGACAAGATTTTAGGATCAGTGTCTGTTCATCAGATATGGCAAGACGCATCAAAATCCAAGCTAAGAACACCTGAAAAACTTGTTCTCAATGACTGCATGAAGAGTCGCTCTAAAATTCATTTTATCACTTGAAATTGGTTATGCCTTGATGATATAGAGCAAAATGATTCAACTCTGAGGAAATTTCACTAGATATATTTTACCATCACCTTCCCCTCATATTCCTCAAGAAACTTAAAACACTAAATGTAATTCAAAGCAAGAAGAATTAATTTTTTAATATGTAGAGATTTTGGAAGATACCTTGACTGGAAACTCTTCATAGCACTCAGTTTAATGCTTACCCAGATAGCATGTGCCTCTTAGACCCCTTTAAAAAAACAAGAATTGTGTTTAAAATATACATTGTGGATTAGACACAAGCTTGAAGTTTAAACATAGGAGAAGAATTACATAAAAAAGAGGCTACATATTCAGGGGATGGTGGAGCACAACTGGGAAGGAGGGAGGTAAATCAGTCTTAAAGATTCTTTAACAGGGTGTAAATTGCAATAATCACTGCAATATTGTCATGATCCGGAGCCATTAGGCGGGATACAATTCCTTTTCTTCTGCTGATATTGTCAAACTGCAAACGTTTCAATGTGACCTTCATCCCATTGCGCTTTATCAAGGTGTATGAGAGCTGGGAGGAGCATTTAGCATCCTTTACCTAGGTAGAGCAACTTTCTCACGTGCATTGGGAACACCCCCATCAAGAAAAACATGCACACAGAGCTGTAACTTTTGTGAGAGTTATGCTGATGATCTCCTAATCCAGGCACACTCAGCCTCTACACGCACAAGCTACCTATAGTCAAACTTTCTACTGAATGAACATTGCCTGTATGTACTTGTATGGATATGGTGTTATGGATATGGTGTTATCTAACATTATACCTTTAACAGACACTATTTAACCTTCTGACCATATTCTTCCTAAGTCAGAGGTCATGGGAAGGAGAGCTGTGTATCCCACTTCTAACAGAAGGAACACAGTGTTGCCCCTGTAAAAGGCTCTCTCGGGGTGGTTTTGTGGTAGTACGCACCTTATTTCTCTGAGTTTAGATGTATACATTGCATGGTGGAGTGTGCTTTCTTTCCATCCAGTGCTTCCCCAAGGAGTGTAAAACATCCAAAGACACTTGTATAAGAACGGTGGCTCTCAACATTTCTCCAGCAAACCGGAACACTGGTCACAATGCCAATTACTACCTGAATGGAGTGGAAGTGCCTGTAAATACTCCCCAGCGCTTATCGCTGTGGGGCAGAGGCACGATGCCACTGACAGGTACCTTACCAATATGTTAACTGCCTTTGAGATATTGGAGTATTCTGTGCCTTATATCCACATTTTCCGGTTTGGGGAAATGAGGATTTTAGTGAACAGGTGTTCTGAAGTAGCACAAGCTGCCAGTGACCCCCTCTTCTCTCTTTGGACCACTTGAGTAGTCAGAAAGCAGGAGGAAGTGGAGTTTCCTGCATATGTTCACCTATATATAATGCAGAAAGGCTGCTAATTCCTTTGGTTCATTTCAGTTTATTTCTTAATTTGTTGGATTCAGATATGGATATTTTGTTCTGTGAGGACATCAAGGCTGGAAATGTGACAGGCTAGCACGTTCTTTCATATTCTTTACTTTTCACAGAGAAGAAAAAAATACTGAAATACTGTAGTTGTGGAAAGAACATAGTTTCTTGATTGCATCTGATCTCTTCTGGTTGTCCCTCTACCAGGGAAGAAGACACAATTCATTTCATACTCACACCCCCAGCCTCCCATCAATTTTTTCTGTCTATTAAAGTAGTAAATCTTCATCGCTCACTCTGCAGTCAAGATGGGGTCAATTACAATCTGGCTATTCATGTCTGTGCAGCCCTTTGAAAATATGAAGTGCTGTAAGTGCTGAGTGATTTCACAGTCCTTTTTATGAACACAGTCTTTTCTGCTGATTTATAAACATCATGTTTCTGTTGCTCATAGTGAATGAAATAGAACATTTTGCAACAGCAGTATGTAAAAAACGAAATGTGCTACCAGAAAAATACTAATGTTCAAAAATAAGTAGTAAATTTATAAGTTAAAGTATGTTCTTCTGTGGGTTTTTTTGATGTTTTAATATGTCTTCTCTTGAAATAATTGAAATTCCATTCTGGACTGATCTTTTGAACACAGCACTTGCAAAATATATTCTGTTTTGTGTATGAAAATTGTTGAAAAAAGATTACTTAGTTCACCTTACTCCTGATATTTTGTCCCTCAGCCAACCTTGGTCATCATATGTCTTTACAGAATCATGCTCTGATAGTCTTATTTACAGACAGACTTTTACTTCCAGGAAGACAACAGGGATTACAAATCCAGCCTGATTACCTGTCCTGTCCAATTTAACCTCAGTCTATTGTCTTGGATTTACTCAGCTTCCTATTTCCCTTGGATCCTCACCTCCATTCTAATTACTTGAAATGCTGGAAGACTGCTGTGTCATTTTCAACCAGGAGAGTTAGGGTATAATCTGAAAAACTTATCACTTTCCCTCATTTCTTACCATGGGGAATTCAGTTGAAAATGGATCTGGATCTAAACCAGGTATTGTTTTATTTTTACCCAACTTCAAGGCTCTTCAAAAATAAAAACACTCATCTTTAGTTCCCGGTAAATAAACTTAGCATGGCAGGTCTGCTTAATGTATGTCAGAACACAGCTAAGAAATAGAAAGGCTTTGAGTATTAAATCAATAATGGCTTTTTCCTAGCCAGTAATCATAAGACAGGATGAAACATTAAGTATCTCTTTCAGGGCCAGATAGGATCCATTCTGCACATCATCCATTTTTTACCTCACATAAAAAAAATCATTGCACAAGACAGACACAAAATGCTTACAGGCAACCCAGCCCACAAAAATTAAATCACAATAACATATCTAGAAATTTTGTTGTTATTTGGACAGTTAGGAGAAAAATGAGGCAGGCACAGAGGCAAATTTCTACATGTGGTAGTGGACGTAGAGGGGTGGAATCACATTATTGATGAATCCACAAAAAACCTGGTAAATTGTGAGTCTGTTTTTGGAGACAACTGCTTTAAAGAAGCAGACTCCCATTCCCAACTCTAAACTTTTTGTATTTGAACAAATTTTACTTTGCTTTAAAAAGTGTTAACAGTCTGGCAACTAGAAATCTCTAGAGTTATCTATGTGCTTTTTTGCAGAATTCTCCCTGGATTGCTGGAGATCCAAATGAAATAAATTTGAAAACCATCATCAGGCAAATACAAGGCAAACTCCAGGTAAAGGCTTCTGAAGTAACATTAATAAACCACTCTTAGTGAATTTAACTTTTGATTATTATTTATTGTATGAAGCTGGCTTGATATTTTTGCTTGGTGAGGTTGAGCACACGTAGTTTGAGGATGGTCTTGTCAGCATTTATTTATTACAGGGAAAGTCACTTGAAAATTTTCAGTGGCCATTTGTAGGCCTAGGTATCCACCTTGTCGTACCATCATTGCTTATACTGAAACCTCCAAAGTAAGCCTGAGAGATCTGAGCTAGGATTATACAACTTAGGTTAGATATGTAAGTCTGTACCTAAACAGCAAGGGGCTTGGCATGGGTTAATTTCCCTACTGAGTAGCAGGATAAACGAAACCAGTCTGAAGTTTGTGCTGCTTTCAAGACCCATGTGAGATGTAAATGTGCTGTTTGAGGCATCTCTGCACACTCAACAGATGTAGTGCAAAAACAATCACATTAATGACACTCCTAAAACTGCAGCTTAAAAGGTAGATTAGCTTGAAAATGATCTGCAAAGCTGCAAAGGGTCTTTATATCTCAGTTTTTCCACCTGTACACAATCAGTAACGCATAACTATTATATAAAGTAGTGTTAGACACACACACGTATGAAATTACTATTGTAGACCCTCATAAAGGCTCGTGAATTTAAGGGGGGCTTAAGTTCATGAGGCTTCTTGGTAGTGCTTTACAGTTCAGAAATCCCATTCTCTATTGTCACATTTTTGTATCACTTTTAGTTACTATATGCCAGTAAGGATGACTTAAGAGCAATAATCAAAGAATGTGTTGGTATAGATTTTTTTAAATGTTCTAAATAATGCAGCAGGCCATAATTCATTCCCAACATATGGTAAACCCATTCAAATTACCATGAATAAATTTGGAGATAAAGAATTTGAGGACAGAGTCAAGCAAACATCCAGATGCAAAATGAAACAAAAACTCTCGGAGTAGGAAAATCAAATCAGATATGGTGAATATACAATACAAAGAATTTAGTGTCCCAGAGAAGCCTGACAAAGTGACATTTGTACTTCCATTGACCATAATAGGGAGGGAATAGAATAAAAGGAGGAGATTTAGCATGTGCTTCACTTGCTGTTAATTGTTATTCCAACAAATTGGAAGAAAAAAAAAGATCTAAAGCAAGTGCTCAGTTCTGCCAGGGGAGTGTGTGCTTGAGTCTGCCTCTATCCAATTGCTTGGAAGACATCCTAGGAGAAAATCCCAAGCTGACATCAGGGGACTGAGCTCAGATGGCTTTGTTTTCAGCACTCTGATTTCCATTTCAGTTATTAAAAGTTTAGTCCTTTATCTGATAGGAAAAAAAAAAAAAAAGAATAAAAATGCGTATTTCTTTTTTCACCTTGGAGTCCAGTATAAAGGATTGCCTAAAATGTTAACTGATGCATGCTGAGTGGTCTGTTCAATTACAAGCAACATACCTACTGCACAGAGTACCTGTTACCCAAAGTGTACTGCAGGGCTCTCAAGTCCTGAGGTACAACCTGCGAGTGCAAAACATCTGGCCATTGTTAACCTGCCTCTTTGGAAAACACAGTTTATACGCCTGAAAACAGTGACACCTGGGTCGGAAAACTTTTCTCAGCCAATAGCTCCATGAAATAAAGAGAACTGCTTTCAGGCAGGGTGGGGAAGATCAGAAAGGCGTGCTACCCAAACCGGCATTTTCTCATCTCCAAACTACTACCAGTCTCGCCTTTCTGTCCCTACTGCAATTCACTAACCAAGCTGGAGTCTGGTGCAAAAGATCAGCGTCTGATTTTCTGACCCCAGATGTGCCATGGGTCAAGCTCCCCAACATTAATACCGCTGTCACTTGACAGTAGGACTATTATTTATTCCAGTGGGTTTTGTTGTAATTTTTCCCCAAAGTGACAGCATACTGTAATTATAGCTTGGTGTCTAAATAGGTATGATGGGACATAACTGTAAATGCATTAAAGTTTGGACATTCATGTTTACAGACCATAGAGGAGTTAAGGTCTGAAACCCAATGGGCTTTCTACTCCAGTCCAAATTCAACTACTAGATATTAAAAATACACTAAAAATTGACCATATTAAATCTGCAGAAAACAGTGCTTTGTCCTAAATCATTATGTAACTTTTTTGACCTGTTCCTTTCTTCACCAAAGTACGTGGAAGTTTTGCCATTGATTTCAGTGACAGCCAGATCAAGCCCTTTGAGATGAAATTTTTCATTACATGCGAAGCCTGCCACAAAGGGTAAGTGCACTTTCATCCTTTGATTGTTGAAAATCCATACTTTATTTGATGATTGTCTTTTAACAAAATCACTCTTCCGAGACCTTGCTGTGATGCATGTACATTTCTAATGTTATTAAGAACCTCAAAGGGCAGGTAAATTGGTTGTGTTTTTTCTAAACCCACTTCCATTTCAATCTGAAACCTGACTCCATTTTGCAATATAACAGACAGTATAAGCTGACATGAAAAAGATAAGCTTTGTAACAGAACAAATTTTTACTCTGTATATAATATAGTAAGGAGGAAAAAAAGGAAAAAAGAAACCTAAAATGAATGTGTGCGAATCTTTCTGAAAAGACAGGAACTTTCTCTGTCTTTCTGGCAGTTTCACAGTTGTAAAGGAAAGTAATAGCAATGTTATTCTATTTTAGCAATTTCTTTCAAATAGATTTTTGACCTTTGGAAAAAAGGAAGAAGCAACCCTTTTTTTAACAAAGTCAGTACAGTCACACATTTGGCTTGTAATAGAATTCACAAAACGTTTTCACCTCTAGATTTGTGTTTGCAAAATGTAATTGGTGAATAGCAGAAGTTGATTTGCAGAGTGCTTTGTAAAAACTCACCTTAGAAAAAATGTATTTATATACACAGATGTTGCTCATTCTGTCAATGTGTTTGTTCTTTATTTGTTATCTGGATAAGTCTATGATACAATCTCAATCTGAAATAGCAAATGTAAACATAGCCACCAAGCCAATGTCTAGAGGGCACGAGAAAGAAATATTTTCCATAGTATCTTTCCCTCTTGCGCTCTTTTTCAAACAGAAGTTCTAGCAATTATCTAACTGTATTGTGTGCTGATAATATTCATCACACTGACTTCTGTTTCTTTTGAAACTCCCTTTCACAAGTACAGTTTTGTTATGACCTATTCTCCCCTCCATTTTAATAACATCCATCAGTAACTCCAAATGATAACTCTCAACCAGCAATTTATTCACTTATGTTCCACTTTTTCCTTTTGTGTAAATTATTCACAAATACACAAGGGAATAAATGCACTTATTTTTTCAAATTGCTCATAAAAGTCTGACAAACAATCTTCATCTGGTAAGCATTCATGAACTCTTAACCACCTCTGTGTTTAAGAACAAAACAAAAAAACAAAACCCAGAACTGTCCGCTGCCTGTCTTTTCTATCACAGCATGGGACAGCTGAAAAGGGAGGGTGGAGTTATATTTTTAAGATATTATTTCAGTACCAAAATAACTCTGAGATCACTATATGAGAAGAACTAAACGTCCTTTAATTTGGGCATGCCAGAGAATTTTGTGACTATTCTTGCCCCTAGCCAGTACTCCTCTGTGCCTTCCTGAAGGCGTTGATGGACCCTCTGTGTCTAGTGGTGCTGGGGTGAGACTTCGCACCCACTGTCCATCACTGGAGGTACAACCCTCACAGACCAGCTGCTGGACAGTATGGTGGTACAAGAGCTTCCACATTGGTCTCGAATGATGTCATCTACCCTAGCTCATACTCAAATTAATTAAATCAACACTGACTGGGTTTGCCTGGAATAGATTAGAGATCCCTTGTGCGATCCCTTCTTTTCTGGCAATGCTGGGAGAATAACCTCTGACAGAGGTCAGAGACAAACAGCGAAGGAGCAGTAATGTTTTCAGCTGGCAAACGGCTTGGAAAATGAACGTCTGCCTGTGGCTTTACGGACAGTCTGGGAGCATTTAGATCAACAGTGGGAGGACTTTGGAGAGCGATTGTTGACAAACAGTGCAAAATTAGGCCCAGTGCAGAAGAGGTATGTGAAGAATTCTAAGTTTTTGTAAAGCGTTATGTGTCCTTGAGATAGAGTATTCTATAGAGGCCATTAAGCAGTATGTGAGCCATAAATCTCTTTCTACTCATTCAACAAAATAATAATGCATTGATAGAGTCAGGGACAGGGGATTTTGAGTACTCTGAAATGTCTGAAAGTATAGTATTTTTTCCACGCATGTCTTGTATTTGGTACTGACAGGGGAAGAATTTGATGTGTGCTGTTAATAACCCACCATGCCCTATCTTTCATTCCGAAAGAGGAAAAATGTTTCTTTTGCTGCTCAGAATACAGAAATGGCTGAGTTACTCCCACATGTTTCCCCTATAGAGAAGTGCTCTATACTAAGTAGTACCACTAGAAGGCAAAATGCATCTCGGGACTACTCTCACTGTGCTCGCAAGAAACTGAGCAAAATTTGCATCATGTGCAATGGGATAGAATTATGAATGCAATCTGCCGTGTGCACATTATAACAACAATAACCTCCTCTCCAATATTGCTTTCATTGTAAAATGAATGTGAAAAAGATTATAAACTTGCTCCATTTTCAGAGAAATATGTAACAATTTATAAATCTGTTTTGAAATGTTGTTGAGTTGAACTTTCATCCCACCAAGACGTGCTGGGTATTTCAGCTGTGTTTTTCTTTCAATACTTTTCCTGTCACGAGCCTGCAAATTCAACATAATAGAGTTAGAAAAACACATTTGGCAAATGCACTGGCAAATATGCAAACAAGCCTATACAAGCCTTTTGCAGACTGTGTCACCTTCTCTGGATCAAAATACACTATGAAAATTAAACAGCTTTCAGATTTGTTTTAGGCTGCATGGTTAGTGTTGAGGTGCTTGCCTGTACTTTCAGAACCTTTGTAAGCACATCAACAGCTCAACTGTTAGTGAAGTATTTCAACAGAGTCTATTAAACCTTAGTAAGTGTTTCACAAATAACAAGTAACTCCGCTTTTGGAAAAAAAAATCCATATTCCCTGCAGTATGTATGCTATGATACTGCTACAAACTAGATAAATATTTACGTGTTTTATTGTTTAAGCTTTGCCATCTGTTTAAAAAATGGCACTGTAAGTCCGCTGTTCCTTTTGCATTACCTTGCACCTTTCTTAAATTATTTAAACAGTTATTAAAATCACTCAAAAGCTCTGACCAACACCCAGCTGAATGTACTTCCAACATCGAATCAGGGGGCATTAGCAGCTGTGCAGGATTTCCCTACAGTTTTGCACACATTTTAATCAGATAACTCACCATTTCTTTCTGCCTGAAGGGATCAATAAAGGAAGAAAAGAACAGAAAAGCCAGACCCCAACACAACTAATTTCTGGGGAAGCTGCATGTTAAATCTTCATTTAGTGAAGTAATCTCATGGTCACAGACTGCTTTACAGATGCTAATTGTTTTTCAGGTTGCTGCAGTCATATCTTGGATACATTATAGCTTACAGGAACCAATAAAAACACATTTGTGCCAATACATCCTGAAATTGCATTCTGTTGCTTAAAGGCAGGGGGAGGGGAACAGAAAAACAAAACAGTTTCTTTCATTGCTTTAAACCTTTTCCATGAAGCCACAAATAAGACTGATCAGCCTGGGTCAAATCAAAGAACTGGGTACATTCCTTGGCTCCCCCTAAATCTTTCTGCAGTTGCAATATAGCTAATAAGAAAGGCATTCTGTAATCTACTGCATGTCCATGTTTAGTTCACTACAGGCCCCTCTTTTACCAGGATATTTTTGGACTAATATTCTGAGCTAGAATATGGAAACAATTAATACAATGCATGTTGTTCAGCTTTTGATGGACTGCTACACTTCCGTGAGACATTCTGAAGTGAAGCTGTATCTTGCGGAGCTAAGATAAGAAAAAAGACAGTGTACGGCATCAGAAGGAACAAAATATAGTGTAGCAGTTTGACAACCTTGAAGGTGACTTTTTCCAACCCATTGAATATCAGGTTCATGCCCTGAAATGAAGTTCGCTGAGATTCATTACAGTTCCTTCTGGCACTAGAGTATTAAAACCCCAAATGCATCATTAACTCCCAAGTGGGCTTTACCATTTGGCAATAAGGGATTGACACGACTCCAGTGACAAAACCATCTGCAAGAATACTATGGACTTTTGCTGGATGAAGAAGTAATTGCTTTTATATTAGAGATAAAAGAACTCATATTGATACATTTAGTAGCCTTTGTACATTTTATAATGAAAAGAAAGCTTCCTATATAAAGGACCTTGTCTGGATTTCCTTAGGGAATAGAGGACATACTGTGCTTCTCTTTAGATGGCTTAAAATATAGAAACACACAAGTGTATCTTTCTTGCATGGCTCTTGAATGTGTAATGTCTCAAAGGGTACAGGTGTTGACCAACATTCACCTTACCTTTCAGTTATATATATGGAAAAGAGATGAAAAACACTAGTACAGTGAGGTAATTATATGCCTTGAATATGCCTTGGCCATAGTGATCCTTACAGTAAGTTACCAAACCCCCAAAATAATATTAGAACAACAACAAATGTCTCCAGGCTATTAATTTTGTGAAAAAGGGAAAAAAAGATTTTGGAATGTGTGGATAATTGCTGAAGTCATTCTTTTTCTCCTGGCCAAACCCCCCTTCTCCAGCCTCTCCAATTTACCTGACCTCATTACTTGGTGACTGACAGAGTGGCTGTCTGATGTGATTTTTGAAGTGAGCCTGGGAGGCTACTTTGGCTAATCAAGGTATTGTCTTTGCCTCTACAAAATTGCCAATAAACTTTTGACAACCTCATAAGAAGGGCTGAGGACTCACAGGCATTTTGCCTTGAATAGTCTTGTTACCAACCCGCTCATCCACCCCAGACATTGAGGATAGGCCAGGGCAGATCTGTGCAGGACAGTACCAAACACCAAAGGCTCAGTGTGAGATGGTGCAAAGGGTGCTGTTCCTCCCCCTTATTTTTCCAGGAAAGCCCATTCCTTTCCCCACCCCTCACTGGCGACTACAACTCCTTTAAAGTCTATAGTTAGTCCCTCCAGGACCTCCTGCCGCCACTTTGTTGAAGCAGAGAAAATAAAAATGTAGCATGAAGCTAACCTGGGAAGAAGGGGAAGGATGCTGGGTAGGATGGAAGCTTGGTCATGTTTGGGTCAGACAGGAAGACCCAGCTGACATGATGCTTAGTCGTTTCGATACTGTAGGAGTTTAGGAATATTTCTAAAGACTTTATTATGTGCATATGAGCATGAATGTGTATGTAGGGGTATGTAGGATTGTTTCACTAATTCAACATGATAAAATTTTGGTTCATAATTGGTAGACAAATATACCCATCTTATATGCCTCCTACTAATAATGAATCAGAAAAAAAATTATACAGTTGCCTAATAAATAGATTTCATAAGGCTGAGAAAATACTTGCATAGATAGAGGGGTTTTGGTGGAATCTTATTTTAGTGGAAAGAAAAGGACTGGTGGCACAGTGCTTTGGTTTATAACTGGTGCTTTCCTCTCGGGCTTCCTGGGCTGTATTCATCATGCTTTAGGATGGAGTGAAAATGCGATGAGTGAAGGGTGGCTATTTTTGGTGGTATACTTTTAATGAAAATTCAAGCTTATCGGGGAGTTTCTTTGACAACGTCTGATTACCAGAAAGCTTTTTGATAGTCTCAATAGGAATGCCACAGGCTCAGTTAGGCTTGAACTGTCCTGCCTGCTGGCAGGGTCTCTCCAACAGTTATGACTGTGGCAGTAAGAACACCTTTTGCAGATGTGTGGGATTCATTGTGTGATAAAAAGGAAAACGTACAACTTTAATGCCATTCATCTATCACCTCTATCATCGTGGATACGATAACAACTGCAGCACCAGTAGTAATTGCGACACATTTATTTTATTGCACCATTTGCGCACACTAGTTACAGACCGGGACTCAATTGCTCTAGGCACTTTATAAACAAAGAACAAAGCAATGATCATGATTCAAGGGCTTTACAATCCAAGTGGAAAACTAAGAGTAAAAGATGAAAATAGCAGATGGGAGTAGAAAAAGAGAGCAGCGAGACAGTATTGATCAGAGGATTCAGCACAGCAGCAGCCTAAATTGTTGTCAAACTGAATAATTTAAATCAGAATACTGATCATGGAGGAGCTGATTCTCTTGTCCACTGTACTGTCTTTGAGCTGTAAGCCTACCAAATTTAGTAGCATTATTCTTCAAAGACACTGATATAACAATAAAAGGAATTCTACTTTTTAAGAGGATGTGAATCTTAAACATTGTGAATGACAGAAGGACTTAAAAAAACAGACTGGGTTACTCTGTCCCATAAAAATACCCGTCCAGCAAGTGTAGGGAAGTAAGATAAGCACAGATACTGAATATCACCTGCTCTTCCTCTCTTTAGGAAGTCATTCCCCCTGTAAGGGGTAAGCTGCAGTCCCTGGAAACCTGTTAACTCACAAAAATTTGCACCAATTTCATAGAAAACAGCTGATTAATGTAGTTCTCAGTTTCTCCACAGCCCTGCATGCTGGGGCATGATGAGAGAGGGTTTAAAACAAACAGACAAACAAACACAGATTAAAAAATTATAATACAAAAGTGGGGGGGAAGTATTACCTTGCTGAAGCATGTGACTCGGGATGCCCACAATGTGTGCATCCATGAGCCTTCCCAGGTCTCTTGCTGGTATCTTTTGATTGCCTCCTGCTTCATGTGTAACAGAACCTGAAGCAACTGATTATCTTTTTCAGGGAGAGCGTTTCCCAAGGGCAACTGAGCAGCTTTCTTATCAAGGGCACAATGATGTCATTCTTCAGAGAGCTGAAAACTCCAGCATCTTGTTTAGGCTGTGGACACACTGCTTGAGCTGTAAATTCAGAGATGTGTGCCTGGAACACAATGTTGCATTTCTTTTGACAGCTTTGCTTTCATACTTGATTTACAGAAATGTTCTGCTATATCAGAGGGCACCTGGAATATATTTTCCTTTTGCAAAAATGATACATATTTAGCAGTAAGTAACTACCTTAATCATCAGCTATTACATTGTCCCTGTGGAATCATACTCTCATCTAGCCATGCTTTTGCAAAAGTTCACTGAAGATATTTCTTTTAAAATCTTCTCAGAGACAATGTTTTTGTTGTTGTTTTCAAGGAAGTTTTTGGCTTATGGAAAGGTAATTAGTTCCTACCTTCCTACATTCAGCTATTTTTTTCTTAAACAACAAAAAAATTCTTTTAAGAAAGAAAAGAAAGTACTAATACCGTTACTGAGTCAAAGACAGAATGTGAGAAGCAATTTCTGGAGAAATCCATCATCTTTATTATTAATTATTTATTAATTTTGCTACACACTCACGATATCCTTTTCTTGTTCTAGCTTTTCTCAGTCTCCTTGTCCTGCAATAAGGTCTTTTAATTTTATTTTAATATAAGAACTGGAAGGAAAAGACGCTGGCCTTTCACTTTTCTCTTCTACATTCTTGACAGAAACAGTTTTGTCTTTTTTCTCCCCTAGCACTTTTCCCTTTCTTAATTTGGAAAAATGATAAAGCTGTAGCACCCAGCCACCCACTGACTTCAGGGTACTCAAGTCTTCGTAAAGTCAGTGAAGGTGGGAACCTGAGTTAGAAAGCCAGAACTCAATCGAAGTGTGTTGTGATTTTTAGTCTTTGAGATATATCTAAGCAACCTAACTTGAGATCACTGTTGATGTGTCCACTTCCTACATGTCATTGAAATTCTGCTCATAATGAAGGGACAGTCTTAAGCCAGTATTTTTAACAGTGGAACCTCCTCCAGGGTCTACTTCATCTGTGTTTAAACATCTGGTCAGCTGGATTCATTGGACACTGGACAATTTGCAATGAAACTGCTATAAATATGTTGAAAAACCCCTTACTGTTACAGTGTGTTCAAAACTATCATTTAAATAGACACCAAGGTATGAATTTACACCAAGCATTAGTGTTTTCTTAAAAGGCAATAAAAACAAATCTTAGCTGAAATTTTCCTGTTATTCTGAAAGGCAGAAACAGGAACAGACTCTTGTTTGCACAAAATATGCTGGAAATATTTACTCAGAACTATTACAACATTTAAGATTAAATGTTGCTAATTCTTAAGAAGTGAGTGTGAGGAAGACTTGCAGTCTCTCTATATATGTCTACTGAAGGATACTCAGGCACACCTCAAGGACACATCCTGCACGTCCATTTTCACCCTGCCACATTTGAAGTAATGGAAATTATTGGATATATTGCTGCCACTGATCACAAGCATTTGAGTAGTAAATAATAATAAAATACTGCAACAGCTTAAATGCTGCACATACACTTTACAGCTACATAAAAAAAGATCTTTTTTAACCTAGGATTGGAAGAATTAGGCCTCTTAAAGTGCTGTGATGGTGCCTAATAATGATCACATATACAGATAGATGTCAGGCAATGATCTCCAAGAGCTCAGTGCAGCCAGGGCTTGGAGAAAACAAACCATCACACTTCAACAAGGATAGCTCAGGAAAGAAAGGGTATTTTAGAAAAGACAAAGACTGAATTTAATTTCTTCACACCCTAACCTTCCTCACAAGGGTGAGGACTGCCTGAGGCAGCCTCCGATGTCAGGAGCACTGACCGTGTGGATCTGGGCACAGGTGCACTCTGTAAAGCCAAACTTGACACAAAAGACTTCAGCTGCTTCTCCCAGCTTAGCCCAGGACTCAAGCAACGAGAGCTGCCTCACACATGGTACCGCATAGTCCCAGGTACTGAGACTTCTGTGGACACATTCCATGCTCGTTAGTATCAATTGAGCTGACATCCTGTGTAAGAGAATATGTCTTACACATATTTGAGCACACAGGGGTAAGGATAGAGGACTGTGGGAAGACACTGGTGAACAGCAGCGCTTTCATGAACTTGGTCTCTATTTGCATTACCAAGGTGAGCTCCATTTGTTAAAAGCAACGGTGCACACAATTAAGGGGTTTTCTTAGTGTGGATTATACCAGGCTAGAATCGGAGCATTACTTCTAATTCGCAAATTAATTTTGCTATGAAGAAGAAACCTGCCAGAGGCGACCTGGAATTCTATGTGAACAGCCTTTAGCTATCATGGAACTCAGGGATCTCAAGGAAATGCGAGCTGTTTCTGGTTTGTCTTATGAAGTAAAATAGAGTTGGGAGAAAAATTCAAAATTTCATCCTTGAAAATATTTCCATATCTTTAGCCACAGATTTTTAATTGAATTAGAGCCTGCAGATATTATTATGCTCCTCTGTCTGTACAGTCTTTGTGTAATGAGCAAGAATATTTCACTTTCTTGCATCTTATTAAGAACAGAGTTTAGCAACTTGCAAAGCCAATGCCCATTCTTCACCTGAAGAAAACAAGAAATGCAATGAACAGTATCCAAAGCAGCAATATGGGGGTGTGAAGGCTGGGGGTAGCCTTGGCTGCAGTGACCATGAGATGGTGGAGTTCAGGATCCACCATGGAAGAAACAGGGCAAAAAGTAGAATTACAACCCTAAACTTCAGGAGAGCTGACTTTGGCCTCTTCAAAGCCCTACTTCAAGTTATCCCAGGCTCTAGAAGGAAAGGGGTTGCAAGAGAACTGGCTAATATTAAAGCACCACTTCCTCCAAGCTCAAGATCAGTGCATCCCTAGGAGCAAGAAATCAGGAAAAGGAGGCAGGAAACCTGCATGGATGAGCAGGGAGCTGCTGGAAAAACTCATATGGAAGAAGGTAGTTTATAGAATGTGGAAAAAAGGACTGGCCACTCGGCAAAAGTACAGGAGCGCTGTCAGAGTATGCAGGGATGCAATGAGGAAGGCTAAGGCCCGCTTGGAATTAAACCTGGCAAGGGATGTCAAAGGCAACAAGAAGGGCTTCTTCAAGTACATCAGCAATAAAAAGGAAGACTAGGGAAAATGTGGGCCTGCTGCTAAATGAGGTGGGTGCCCTCGTGACAGAGGATGCAGAGATGGCAGAGCTACTGAATGACTTCTTGGCTTCAGTCTTTACTGCTAAGGCTGGCCCTCAAAAACCCCAGACCCTGGAGGGAGGAGAGAGAGCCTGGAATAAGGAAGACTCTCCCTCGATCGTGGAGGGTCTGGTTAGAGATCATTTAAGCAAACTTGACACCCACAAATCCTTGGGCCCTGATGGGAAGCATCCATGAGTGCTGAGGGAACTGGCAGAACTTGGTCTGTTTAGCCTGGAGAAGGCTGAGCAGGGACCTCATCAATGCTTATACATATCTGAAGGGTGGGTGTCAAGAGGATGGGATCAGGATCTTTTCAGTGGTGCCCAGTGACAGGACAAGGGGCAACAGACACAAGCTGGAACACAGGAAGTTCTGTCTGAACATGCACAAAAACTTCTTTACTTTGAGGGTGAGAGAGCACTGGAACAGGCTGCCCAGAGAGGTTCTGGAGTGTCCTTCTCTGGAGATATTCAAAACCCACCTGGATTTGTTCCTGTCCAGCCTGTTCTAGGTGACCCTGCTTTGGTAGGGCGGTTGGACTAGGTGATCTCCAGATGTCCCTTCCAACCCCTACAATTCTGTGATTCTGTAAAATCTTGTGGCTTCTGCTGTTTGCATTTAGGAAGTAGAGTATGTCAAGCTCAGAATGCCATTTCCATCACAACAGCACCTCACAGGCTGCATTGATAGAAAACCTGATATGCCTCACAATAACTACTACTTCAAAGGATTTCTGTTTTTTCTGTGCATGTTTTGCCTCTCATTCTGTATCCTTGGCACATGTAGGCTGGTGCTGAAATTAGGGCAATACTCAAGAGCAAGTTTCATAGACTCGGATTCTTGTCTGAACATGAAAAATGACAGAGTAATTAAAAATCACTTAACTGAAGCTGCTGCAGAGGTAGATGATTGGAATTATTGTGGAATATGGTCTATCTCTGACCGTTTTCTGGGCATACGACTGACTCAGAGGGGTCAGATCCTCCTCTGCTTACAAAGGAACAAAGACAAAAGCTAGACGCCCTGGTGGAACTGTTGTCAGTGAGAAGAAAATTAGTTATAAAATTTTAATAGACCTTGACATTAAAAGCAAAGAGAAATCCATCCCTAAGAAGTTCACTCCAGATTTTATACTGGATTCAAGTGTTAGTTGTATGGGACCAGTTAAAGATGAACGTGTGTGTACAGACTTGATTCTTTATCTCATGATAAATTTTGCCCTTGGATACAGATTTGCCAAGATGTGCCAGTGCAAATGAAGTGAAATGGCTTGCACCATTAAGTGTTCTCTGCAAACGTTTCAAGCAAGTTGACATATGAAATAAGAAAGGGTGCTACTATGCAGGTACTACTTCAGCTGTGCCATATGGGATCATCATACCAGGCTGTATCTGAGCGTGTATAATACTGTAGCTGAAGTCATGCAATATTAAACAAGTCAGATCTGGAAAAATCATTAAACTTCTGATAAGTTTTATATAAACATAAGACAGACTAAAAGATTCTGCTCTGCACCTTAAAAAGAAAATGCATAACATCACTGTGCTTATTCTTTTTATTGTACATTTGCTAAGGTAAAAGTGGAGCTAAAGTGAAGTGGAGCACATCTTCATGATTGGTTCTTTCCAGCCTCATGGGGGGCAAAAGTTGTAAAACATGAGAATATGGAGGGATTCTTGCAAAAAAGGAAGGAAGGGAAGGAGAATTTACCATACTGGTACTTGATATTGGCCGTGACTGCCTGGTTTTGCTACAGACATTAGCAATTTTCATGATGGACTAACCCAGGATCTGCCTTTCTACTGAAAGACCTAATGGTTTCTTCTTTGTTTGGAGGCCTGGGAGCGTAAAGCACGTTAACAGCAACATCTGAAAAGCAGTTAAATCAGCAGTGAAAAACACAGTTCCGTAAGCCCAGCCAAACGAAATAGATGGTGGTTCGGGGGTTTAACGTCTGTGAGGATAAATTTACTTTTCTGAGTGTTGCTTTATTTATTCTTTTCTTGACTTGGAGAAGCTGTTTGAAATCACTTTTTCATTTTTTAATGAAAGACCTATTTTTGTTGCTCCAAAATTATACAGAAATACATGGCAAACTGCCTTGAAATCATCATACCCACACGGAACTGGCGAAAGGCCCAAATCCTCTGCTTCACTTTGCAAGTGAGAATTTTCTCACAGCTCCTATTCCAGCTTCCTTCTAAGACAAGGCCTTGACCCCTGAGAGGCCTCTGGGACAGCTTATTGAAAAACGAAACAATGGGAAAACAGGATATCTTAGAGGACCACATTTTGGAAAGAAAGAAAGAAAAAAAAATTCTGAGGATCTTCCCTCTTCTTTCTTTGCTTTGTTTGCTCTACAATTGCAATAAAATAGGTAAGACAATGCACAGCATGTGGGCACAGTAATCCAAAGACAGCACTGCTGCTGGTTTGGCAAACAACCCTAAGAAGAGAAAAAGATTGGTTACCTGCTCTCGAACCAGGGCAGCACTAGCAACCTTGACATAACCTTGATTTTAGCAAAGTGTTTGACACGGTCTTGCACAACACCCTTGCTGACAAGATGGTAAAGTATTAACTGGAGAGGTGGGCCATAGGGTGGGCTGAAAGCTGCTGAACTGCAGAACTTAAAAGGTGTGATTACTTGCCCAAAGTCAGCAGCTGGTCACAAGTAGGGTTCCTCAGGAGTCAATATCAATCCAATTTTATGCAACCTCATTATGAAAGACCTGAACGTACCCCCACCAAGTTGGTGCATAACACCAAACCTGGAGGAAACATAGATACCCTTGAAGGAATACCCACCATTCAGAGAGACCATAGTAGCTGGAATGTTGAATCAGCAAGAATTGCATGAGACCTAACAAAAATAAATATAAAGTCCTGCACCTGGGACAGAATAATCCCAAGCAGCCAAATAGGCTAGTTAGTTTCTAAGTGCTTGGGGCAGCTCTGCTGGGAAGGCTCTGGGAGTGCCAGAGGGCAGCAAGACAGCCAGCAGTGTGCACTTACATCTGTGAGGGCAAAACATGTCCTGGGTGCATTAGCAAGAGTAATAGTCAGTGGATCAAGGGAGGAGTACAGTGTTCAGTTTTATTCCCTCCAGTTCAGGAGAGATGTTGAAAAACGTGAGAAGATCCAGTGGAAAGCTACTGAGATGACTACAGAATTGGAGAAAATCTGGAGAAAGTTAAAGGAACTTTCAGCCTAGAAAAGAGAAAACTCAAGGTATATAATCACCATCTTCCAGTGCCCGAAAGATAGTTATAGAGAAAATGGAGATACTCCGCAAGGATGCACAGTGACAGCTCAGGAGACAATTGACAGAAATTGCTTCAGGGAAAGTTTTGTCTGGGTATAAAAAAAAATTCGTTGTGAGAATGCTGGAACAGGCTCCTCAAAGGCGTGATGGTGTCTCCTCTGCTGGAAATATCCACGTCTCGACTTGCTAGGGCCCTGGATAACCCACTTCTAACAGAAAACTGAAACATATGCTCTTCAGAGGTCCTTCACAACCTGGATTTTTCCATCACTCCGTGTTCCTATGAGTAAAGTATTTAACTTGGTTTCTTTTTACTTGGAAGTCAGATTTTACAAAGCTATATGAATCAGTGACATGTTGCCATCCCACAGTGGCAGTGGCTTTAAGTTGCCATATTGAAGCATCCATTTCCCCACCGATTTCAACATTTGCTCATAGACTTATCTGCCTGTTCTCTATCGCCTCATCCTTTAGAACAAAAACCACAACAGTGTGCTGCTGGGCACTGGATCTTCTTGATATAAAAATTATTTTGATACAGCAGTTGTGCCCAGACTTCACATGGGGATCAAGAAAGCAAGCACAGATTCCAAGAGAGAAAACACATTTTTGATTAACAAAGACAGTATGAAATGTCATTGAACACATAATTATTCTCTAAGTAAAGATGCCTTGAAAAAAAAAGATGGTGAACTAAGCACAGCTCTCAACATGTGTACAGCTGCACTGTTTCCTTTTGATTTTAAAAGAAATTACTTAAGGCACATGAATATATGGTAAGCAAGAAAAGCCAGATTACTTCCAGAAACCTCTTCCAAAATGCAAGGAAAGGGTCTTTGAAAGTCAAGTTAAAATACAAGAGAGAAAAGCCACTGGTTTGTCTGATTTTAAACCTGAATTAAAATATCTCATGACATGGTCTGTCAAACAGTCTGTCTGGGTCCTGTTCTTGCAAACTCATGCCAGTAATGGGATCACTCACATGCACAAAAAGCAAGTAGTATATAAAGCACATACATCACCAACCACCAGTTACATTTGTTCTTCTTTGTTATTTTAAGACCTTGTGTCCAGATGCTGTTGACCAGCATCAATTTATCAGAACAGAAAAATCTTTCCCCACTTCCTAACATGTTGCAGATATTCTCAGTACACCTTCTCACTGATTTCTTCCAAACACAGGCACAGAAATTCTTGATTTTGTGCAGTACCCAAACACCTCATACACAGGCATAGAAATTCTTGGGTTTGTGCGGTACAACAGGCTCTTTTTGATTTAGCAACTTGAATGTTTTTTCTTGAGATGTAAGAGCAGTTGCTCTTGATATTCTTCAGTTATTTTAGTAATACTGTGCAGAAGAGTATTAGCTGACAACAAGAACTCTTTCTATTCAGTTACTGCTTCAGGTTTCATCACTTCTTCAGTCATGTCTGTTGTGCAGGAGGAATAGCAGTTTCTGTCTCATGTTGGCATTTGAATTTTAGAGGTATCAAGTAAAATGCCCAAGAGGAGAATATGTTCAACTTTGCCAGCTTCAGTAATAGTGTCCTGTTGATATTTCCTTCTTTTAAGGCTTCAGTTTTCCTTTGCAAAACCAAAAATAATTATTCTCTTGGGATGAGTGGTTGGCTTTTGTAGGTCTCCATAATTCCAAACCTTCATACTCTTTAGCCAAACATTTAGAAAAGTGTCGCACTCTATGGCTTCAGATGACTTGACGTATAACCACACATTAACTACTTGCTGCATTTTCTTCTTTATTTTCCCTTTTTGAAACTCCATTACAACAACTTGCTGCCGTACTTATCACAGCGAAATTGTCTTTTCAAATCTTGCATGTGGCAGAACTGAGTGCAACAAATATTGAGTGACAGGTACAGCTTGGTTGCCTGGTGCTTTGTCAAATTCTGGGACCACAGGATCCAGCTCACCTAGAGATTATGTGAGTAAAATGTTTTGTCATGACCCATGGGCATCACTTGGATGGTTTCAGATTATACGTGCCAAACAGTCATCCAAATTCTCAGCTGATTTACTTTGCTGGGCTGCAGTTGAGAGTGGGGTTAACTGACCAGCATTATGCCATTTTTGCATCCAACTGGCTATAGTAGAGCTTAAATTCTTTAAGTAGCATTGCTGTTGTGTTGTTAGGTTCAACACACGTGCAAACAAATGCAGTTAGCTACAGAATAGTTTTTGTCTGTTCACAGACGCTTCCATCTGCACATACCTATCTTGGGGCAGTTATGGTGAACCACTCGTTGGTTCTGGTCAAAGAATAGCTTGACAGAAGCTACAAACAGTACAACTGTAGTGTTTCTGCTGAATATCTAATTATCATGAGAAAATGTATTCATTTGCATGAGGAAATTAAAACATTCATTCATGTTTTTTTCCCTTTGTCTCTCATTTTCTCTTCAAGCATAAGCAAGCGTTGACTCACCCCTTGACCAAATAATTTGTAAATTTTTTTCAAGCAGATGTCATGTCTACACTTATAAATTAAACAGTAATAAGAATGGTCACCAGCCTGGTTAATTTACCAGTGTAGATGTCTTAGCAGTTCTTCAACAGGCAGTTCTACACATGCATGATTCATAACCAGTTATGAAGAATATTTACTTTTTATGTATTCTCTTTGACATAATCAAATTGAAAGAAGTTCAATCATCAGTCTGGTTTGATTTGTCACTAAGTTTCATTCCCCTCATCATACGGACTCCGATATAAAAGCAAAAATACAGAAAAAGCCCATCACCAGATAAAATAGAACTTGTACATATACTTAGAATTTTTTTAAAAAAAATTAATAATACCAAGATCTTATATTAGCTGATCAATAAAAAAATATTCTGTTAATCAATTAAGAACTGACTTAGTTACAAGGTGGTAAAATGACTTGGCCCAGAGAATTGGAGCCAGAATGTAGAGCTCGGGGAGCAGTTTGGGAAGGCTGAATCAGACCCAAGCTCTGTCCACAGGAGTGATCTATTGTTCTGTGACTATTTTCTTCCAGCTGTAGCCAGTAAGCTATGCTATACTCAGGTATGTTCCCGAATTGCAGCTGTGTTGTGCATTGGACAGAAGTCAGACACTTTTCTGAAAGGGTTCCAGTACGGCCTTAGAGCTTGATCATGCCAGGAAATATTGTCAGGAAAAAATCTAAATTTAAATCCCATCACTGTTAATATCAGTTTTGCAGCAAGGAGATTGGAGATAAAACCTCAGAGACACTCTTCAGAGAGTTTCTGGAATTTTAATCCCCTTGGTAATCAGTCCTGCTCCACAACTGTGCTGGGGAACAATTATCAATCACATGCTGAGGAAGTTTTACTGATGCAGGGGTTTAAATAAAGCAAGCTGTTGAAGCCTTTTCTCACTGTTACCACTGCCAGCTCAGCAACATTGGTAATAGCAAGGTTGGGAACTTTTTTTGGAAGACTTTTCTTAGAAGAGGGCTTATATACAGCTGTAACTTCTTTTGAACCCTGTAGAAACATAATTACAGTAGCATAGATAAAATCTTAAATTTGTTTCCATTTTGCCTCATGAAGTTCTTGCTCTTGTTTCAGAGCAGGAAGCCCAGTCATCTGTTCAGTCTGAGAGAAGAGCATGAGTATTTCAGGAAAATAAAAACTTTTAGAGGTTTAATGGATAAACTTTTGTAACGTTTATGAGTACTAACTTCACAAGGTTCTGTCAGCATCTGTTTGGAAAACAAAGTAGTTTCAAAGAACAGCTAATGCCAACTGCTCTAGATGTTCTTGGGGAATGCTAATATTTGTAGCTAGCGTTTCTCTCATAGGATTGTGTGTGTTTGGATGTAGTTTAAGTTATTATGAGATATAGTAATTGTTTTTAGTCTGCCTAGATACATGAGAATTTAAAGAGAATTTAAGAATTTAAAATATCGCTGTGGAAAAAAGCATGGTGATTTACCCTCAGAATTGTATGGTTACATTCTGTCCTTCTTTAAAGACAGTATTTACTCCTTAGAACAGTGAGCTTTGAAGAACAAAGATGAAAACTCTAGAAATTATGGAAAAATAAATAGCAAATAAAAAACTTTTTTTTTTAACAGTGTGGTGAAATGTGCAGTTGCAATAATTTCTGATTTATTCCCAAGAACAAATAGTTTTGCCATACAGCAAGGTCACAAAGCCCACAGCCATTTTTTTCAGAAAGTTCCAAGTGTTTACTAGGGCAAACAACCCTTTGTGGCACTTTGGAAATGTAGGAAAATGGCACATAAGTTGTGTCACACACAGACAGACAGAAAAGAAGAAAAAGGCTAGCGAATGTAGCAAACATTCTTTTACTGAAATTTTTAAACTCTGAAGAAAATATTTTTGATAAATATTGCATGGATTTGGAATGGCAAAGTAAAGTAACAGATCTTAGATGACTGACAGGATCAGATTTTACTATTTGGCTTGGTTTTATTGTACACTTTGATCATTCTCTTTTGTATTGTTTTTGTCTTTATCTCTCCATTATACCTCTTTCACTGCCTTCAATTCCATGTTTTCATTGGTCTTATCACCTTGTTAAGTCTTGGTTTTCTGTTACATGCTAAACCTATGGGAGACGCATAAGTGAACAGATGATTTCCTGACAGATGACCCTACCAGTGATGAAAGTATTAACTATGCCAAGCATACCATTCTGAGAAACTTCAGCACCACCTGAAACACCACCAAGATCTGAGACTTTTTTTTTTTTTAGGCTTACATCATGGCTTTGGGTTTGCTTTTGATTTCTGAACTCCTTTTGTTTACAAGCATGTAGATGTGGCTCTATTGTTGCTTTGAACCTCCTAAGAAGGAAAATCATTAAGTGATGGCTCCAAAGAGTTGCCTAGTACCATATGCACTAAGGAGTAGCCCTAGCTCCAGGAGATCACCATCTCCCTTGCTGAGACTTAGGCACAAGTGGTAGATAAGGGCAATAACAGAATCACTCTTCAATTTTCCTTCCCCATTTTCCATCCTCTGCTCTCAGATCCAGGGGGAAAATCAAGGGAGTGGCAGGCAATTACCAGGGAAAATTAGACAAGGTTGCTGTCACTGGGAGGCTGGCTGCAGGTTTCTATAACCTGTGACTCCCAGACATATCTGCACGTGTTGGCAGGATTTATGCATGCTGGCATTGTTCTGGTGCCTTTAGAGAGCAGAAAGTCCCACTGAAGGAATTCTAAGAATTCCAAGTGTTACTCAACTCCTAGTGCCTCTCCTTCTTTAATATAAAAGGACAATTAGAATATAAAAGTTTTACAGTAAAGATATATAATAACTTATGTACAAATTACTGTTAATTAAAGATGAGATATGCTTATAACATCCTTCTTACTGAGATGGCTTTTAGTCAACACAACAATATTTAAAACACAGTATAATCTTTCCAGGGTAATTTTGTTAGCAACATCATTTTCTGCCCTCTAATTTTAGGACACTTGCAGCAGAAATGGTGGGTTTTCACAAGTCATTTTGTTCCAGCTGAGTGTCTGACTGCTAATTACATTCAATATGTGTGCTTGTACTAGTGCATCAAGTTAAACACATGCACAGAAGCTGTTTTAAATACCTTCTCCCTGAATGGCTATTTCTGGTTAATGTTATCGCTGTGTAGTTATTTCAGGTTACAATGAATTCTGTGAATTGTCTCTATAGTTTCTTGCTTCCATTGTACTTGTCTATTTGTGGCCACTTTTTTCAGAACTTCTTTCTTTTTTGTGAACATACAACATCCCCAGTATGTGATTTATGACAGCGTGTGCTGCTGTCCTACAGACCAATAGAAAATTTGCAATCTCGTGTTATAACTTTTCCTGGAGTCATAGCATGAGCCGCTTGCTTGACTGTCTGAATAAGTCTTTCCATTAGTTCCCTTTCAAAGAGTAGAAAGGAGTGGATGTAACGTTTGACATTTTTTCCTCCTGACAAATGGTCAATAGGCTTCATATGCAGATTGGATGAAGTTTCCTCCATTGCACAATTTGTCCAGAGTATCCCGTCTTTAAAAACAAACTTAACAGGTCCACCATTTCAGCAGAAAAAACCAGAATTCGTGGAGTCCTTCAGGTGATCCAGAATGAGCATCTACCATGACCAATCAGACATGAACTATACCAGGCTTAGTATATACCACACAGATTGCCACTGGGCTGCTGAATGCTCAAAGTGTTGACACGGAGTCTATCAGGGATGCATTGCATTGACTGATGTGGCTTTCTTGTCTTCTGTTGGTGTATCAATCCTTTTGACACACACACAAAATATTATGGGTTCTGGAATAGAATTTAAATTTTTACAGTTCCAAACTAGCTTTTTTGTGTAATTTTCAGACTATGTGTATGCTGAATGCCTTAGGAAGAATTGTTCCAGTGCCACACATGACAATATGTCTGTGTGGCTGTTATTTCTGTGCAAAGTTCAAAAAAAGATGTTGGTACACCCTTATCTATCCATTTCTGACAGAGAATCTCTTTAACCTCGTTGAATTTATTTTGCTTTTATGATGTAATTGGTTGTCACCTATTTATTTCTGCATTCCTTGTATTTCCAGTGGTCATTCTGACAGGAAATATGTACTTTTATCTCAGCTGTTATTTTTAAATTCAAAGAGTGAGAGAAAGCACCAAAAAGCATTGTATATCTCCATAGCTGGGCTGCCATATCTTAAAACCCTGTCTTTGAGATGACCTTCTAAATTCTCAATCTGCAATCTGTGTAAATTGTTTTCTATATTTATCAGTGACCAGGATGCATATTTAGATCTTTAGGGACAACTATATGTTTTCCTGATTTGTTTTAAGATGGCCCCTTGAGAACTTTGCATATACCCTGTGGAGGTGGTCAACTCATTATTCATCATAAGCTTCAGTAGTAAACATATTATTGTTTTTTATATATATACATGTTTTATAGCTATAAAGCTGTCCAAAATGCTTTGCATAACCTAGCCCATGTAGTTTGCCAAATGACAGCTGCAGATGATATTGCAAGCACTGGTACCTTATTCTGTAGTAAATCCTTATCTGGGTGTTCACTGTCGTATTTTTCAGGCTCCATTTCTAGGCTGACTCTGACAAAGCCCATGTTCCAGAAATGCTACTAAAATGCATATGTATGCTGTGTTAGTGAAAGGAATGGTGGCCAGAAGTCAAGCGTGGGTTAATTTTAAAGTGACCAGAAATACCAACAACATCATTAAATTGCCAGCAGGAAAACTAGCCCGTTCATTCCACATAACCATGGTTAAAATTCCTGAGTCCTCCCCATGCTGTGAATTCTCCCTCTGTTTCTGACAGCCACAGAACTGACTTTGTAAAAAGGTTTGTAAAAAGGGTGTCCTTGTCCCGTCTTCAGGTGCAATTCTTGTTCTCACATAGTAAAATGGTAATATTACCCTTTTCCTAAAGTATGGCAAATTGCTGGGGGGAGCAGTATGGAGTTCAAAATTAGCCATATGCTTGGACAGATCAACCAAATCTCTCTTGGCTGTTTTTTATGACAAAATACAAGTCATTTCACAGCATAAAGATTTAGCACATATTATTTAGAGTTTTATGTTCTTTTATAATGTATTAGTACACGGGTGAGGAAAACTTCTCCCATGTATGCTTTTGGAAAAACTAATACTTTCTGTAGCCTTGCAGTTTTTGTCGTCTGGGATGACACTGTTATGAAATCACAGAAAAAGGAGTCTCTAGTTTCATGCTCCTTTTAAACTATTTCTCCAGCCATCTTTTAAAGGATCTCCAAATTCCTTTATTTATTATCCTCTAAATTAAACAGTTGTAAAGATAGTAGATCATTCCCAATGTATTCCATGTTGTCATATAAGGTTTTTGAATGTAGTTTTTTCTTCTTGGTCCCATTTTACTCATTGCAAAGTTTTCATGATTTTGTTACAATTTCTGAGCACATTTAATGTCAGTTTCTGTTGAAAAAAGCTATCTGTTGGTATGACTTGGGATCCGCTGTGGCTTAGACGATAACCATTCAGGAATTGTTTATTTTACATGTAGCATGTGGACCAGACTCTTAATGCAACACTTAAAGCCCTTGTAAAACTGGAAGGTCTCCTTTAATTTCATTAACCTAGCTACATATTCAGGAGTGCTTTCATTTGCCTTTCAGTTCTCCCTGTACAATAAACATGCTCTGCAATCAAACGAGAGTGTTGATATGGTTGACTTTATAGAAATTGTACAATCTGAGCAAGCATCTTGTCTTTTAGTTTGCTGGAAGGTGATAGGCTTCACCTCTAAATATAGTTCTAACTTCCATCACGTCTTGTAAAACTAATACCTTTTAATCATCACTGAAATAATTTAATTTTATACAGTCTTTCAGTCTCTCAATATAGGCAAACTGTCTTCTATGGAGCATTTAACACTTCTTACTTGGAACTCTTTCCTCTTTTTGAACAGACAATGTTCTCAGAGTAGAATTGGCCATAAATGAAATGTTTTCTTTCCTTGTTTTGTCAGAAACAATAAACCAAGTGCATGAAACTTTAACTGAGAAAAGTTTCTTGAGACTGGGAAGGAATTTCTATTCAGAAAAAGAGGTAAAAATTGTGATCCCATCCACATTTGGATGTATAATGAATTTCTATGGAAAATGCAGGCTCAAATCTCTGCTCTGCCTAATTCAGACCAAGACCTTCGACTAGCAGCTCCACATTCCAGTGTCATGCTTGGCAACCAAGTTATTGATTATTCTGTGAGGAAGGACATCACTCTCCATTTTATTTGCAATGAGAGAAAAAGAAAAAAAAAAACAAACAAACCAACAAGATTGTCTCATCATCTTGATGTGAAACAGTAATATTTTCAAATCTTGCTTTTTTTCAGACCAGGATTCAAATCTGCCAGTCTGTTGTTCACAGTGTTGCATGCTTCAGTTTTTAGACCTTGGGTAAATGAATGGATTTGATTGAGTTATACTATCTTAATGAAATACCATTCATGAATGGAGCTGCCACATCTGACCATAGTCACATTTTAGTGAAATTTCATTAAAGTCTCTATCAATTGCATTTGTTTGCCTGCAACAGTAGTTCCACTTTTTCTGGGTCTCTGCAGTTTGCTTCCTCACTGTGCTGCATTCCTGAAGGACCCACTGTCATTGTCAATTTTAGCATTGTGTCTGATTAAAATTGCAGTTGCTGGAAAATCCAATGAGATTGCAAATCCTCCGGGATTAAAAAAACCCTATAAGAGGGCTTGAAGGACTTTTTGGTCCTTGGTTCACAGACTTGGAGAAATCTCAACTCTTTTAAATGGTACAATCCAGCTCTTCCACTCTGCACTCTGTTTTACATTGTTCTCACATCCCAATATAATTTTCAATATGAAGGCTTGAATCTTTGGGATGTGCTTAGAATGCAGAAGTCACATGGGATTCAGGGGTAATTTTGACATATCCCTGATTTTTGCACCTTCAGAACAGACCTTTGTAAGCATCTAGGAAGGTGTGGAGGAATGATATGTGGTGTGGGGTTTTTTGTAAACTATCTTGCATGTTACATGAAGTGGGAATATCTCTAGTATGTGTCTTTGCAATAATGATATTCTATCAGGTCTTGACTAATCTAACATCCCTCTTTAACTGAGTGTAATAAATTCAGCAGTTTTTTTTGTTTGTTTGTTTTTTGTTTTTTTTTGCTGGGGATGAAACCCCAGGGAGAATAATTACTCCAAGAGGTTGGCACTATTTTTTTGCCTTTCCCACAGGAACAGAACATTTTTTTTTTTATGCCAACCAACACAATTTATTTTACAAATTAACTTTAGTGTCAAACATGCAACATTGTATCTGCCTTACAATTAGTATGGTCCTAATAAAGTAGCTAATGGGTTCAGCCAAAAATATTCCTTGAAGTTTCCCTTGTTCTCTTTTCTACCTAGCAACCATTAGCCCTACAGACATTCTCTGCCCACACAAAGTAATATGATGATGATCACAGTAATAGCTTTGTTCACAACCTGTCTTTGATTTCTTGCCCTTGACATTCCTCCTCCTCTGGCAAGTCTGCTTCTGTTTCAGAGCTAAATGATTTATCATTACTGTCAGTGGATTTCTTCCACACCTTGCATTCATTTGCCCCACCCCATGCCCCCCAGTAATTTTTATCTGTTGTTTCCATGGTTTGCCAATGTCTTGACAGTTCTCAGAATCTGACACATAGTACAGTGTGTGGCTGGGAGGAGAACTTTCCTCAGAAAAAATGGTGGTTTAAGCCATGGCTTAAAAATTAATCATAGATAATCCTCAGATAAATGGAATAACTTGTCTTCCACAAACACATTGGTAAAACACAAGATACTATGTCAGGTCTTCCTATGTTATCTGAATGGGTCTAAACTCAAATCCTCATGCTTCATACAAAGTTTCCCCTATAACTATTTTACTCAATTAAAACCTTGCTGTGGTGGGGTCAGGGCTTTAAATGATATGACAAACTGAACCAAAATTAGAATGAAGAGATTGATATATGACAGACAGTTCTTGTAGTAGAAGGATCAGACTTAATTAGAGAAGTTAAATTTAAGTTCAAAGCTACAGATGGTTTATGTTATTATAAAAAAAAAATCAATTAACATTTTAAAAGCTCTCCCCATGTTAGCAATCAAGCCACAAGTTAAAACACTCTTGGACTTGTGCAATAAGCTCCAGTTCTTCCAGTTACCTGGTGCTCAGCCAATTTCCCAACTGTGACTATAATAGTGCATTAACAGCCATCCAGTCTGTTCCCCAAACACAATATTGGATCTGTCACTGCAACAAATTGCAGATCAGTGACCTCAGCGGTAAATGTTTAGTATTGTCTTTGGCCTGGGTGTTGCAGTTTTGATCCAAAACAAAGGCAGAGATTCAAGATAAACACAAGTGTTCTCTGTACCCTTACACCTCATGTTTTAGAATTAAAGTGACACAGAAGAAACGGCATTTTAAACAGTAAAAAGATGAGCTGTTTCCTTCCCCTTCATTGTTTGTCTTTTTGGTGGTATACTTCTAGAAAATTATAACAGGGAAAAAAAAAAATAAAATAATGAATAACAGCTTGCCTCTCTTTGACATCAAGTGTAGAGAAGCAGTGTCCTTCCTGAGGCAAAGAAGTGTCAAAGCAACTGGGTTGGGACAAGTGAGCTGGGTCAGCTGTGCAAGTTATGTACGAATGAGCAAGTGGTGCAATGTGCTAGAAGGGCTCTGCAGGGCTGTGCTGAGTGGATCAAACAGTGCTCGGATCCAGCACACATATTTTGCTCATGTGTTGGGGAGTTGCTTTGGACTACTAGATCCAAGGACTGAATGTCTCTCTGCTATGAGAACAGATAAGTGTGTTCCTGGAACACCTCTTCTGGTTTTATGACATCCCAGTGCAATCCAGCTTGGATTCTCCAGAGCTGCTCTGCAATGTGGACCATAACACAGTAAAGAGGGATGATCAGGAGTCTCGCTTCAAAAGTACACTACCAATCTAAATGACATAGGAATGTAGATGACACAGAGTTGTGTCTATGAAGTGAAATAATAATTCAGCTAGTTCTGTTTTGGTGTCAAGCAGCATGAATAACTAATATCCACAAAGCATTTTGATATTCATGGATATAAAGTTCTATATGAATTTAAAACATTGTCATCATTCTATTGCCATGCACTCATCATTGTCTCTACTTTCAATAAATAAGTGTGGCCTATAGAGACTGTCTGCTAGGTGAGGATGACTGCTTAGTAATGTTTAAATCGAGATAAGTTTAGGCATCCTGGAATTTAATTTTAAACAAATGTGGATGTTACTTTTTCCATAATAATGCAGATTTGGTGCCCTCACTAGCTGCCCATCTAGCTGTCGCTGTCCTGTGCTCTTGGGATAGATGTAATAGCACTGCACCAAGGGTTATTTCTTGTTACTGTAAGTACAGGTGGATATTGCTGTACTTCACAAACAGGAGCCTTTTGGACTCCAACGGTCAAATGAGTGCTCTTTCCTTCACTGAGCAAACTAAGGATATTATTTAAGCTGATCGGGATTCCAGATTTAAACAGAGAGAGTATGACTGTGGATGTGCAGTTCATGTAGGCTGAAGCCTGAACAAATAGAACAGCTGAGACTGAGTTTTGGTCAGGGGATGCTTAAGCTGTTCATGACATGTCTTCCAGCATCTAGAATTGAGACAAAGTGGTCCTTTAGAAGGCTCTGAAGAGGACTTTGGTAACAAAAACCTAGGTTTGATTCCTAGGACCACATTATTAGATGTGAAGTTCAGGTTTATTTTTGTGTAAAATAAATACAACTTTTTTTCTGTCACTCCTTTAAAATCAGACAATCAAAGAATCATTTAGATTGGAAAAGACCTTTAAGATCATCTAATCCAATCATCAACCTAACATTGCCAAGCTCACCACTACACCATGTCCCTAAGTGTCACATCTACACATCTTTTAAATGCCTCCAGGAATGGTGATTACACCAATTCCTTGGACAGCCTGTTCCAATGCTTGACAACCTTTTGGTGAAGAAATTTTTCCTAATATCGAGTCTAAGCCTTCCTTGGCACAACTTGGGGCAATTTCTTCTTGTCCTGTCTCTTGTTACTTGGGAGAAGAGGTGGATCCCAACCTCTCTAAACCCTCCTTTTAGGTAGTTGCAGACAGTGACAAGGTCTCCCCTCAGCCTCCTTTTCTCCAGGCTAAATAACCCCAGTTCCCTCAGCTGCTCCTCATAAGACTTGTTCTCCAGACCCCTCACCAGCTTTGCTGCTCTTTGGACACGCTCCAGCACCTCAGTGTCTTTATTGTCAGGAGGGGCCCAAAACTGAGCACAGTATTTGAGGTGCAGCCTCACCAGTGCTGAGTACAGGGGGACGATCGCTTATGGCTTTAAACCTCTGTATTCATATAAACCTATGCTATCAGTGGGTGGAAAAAACTCAGAACAAAAATGAATTTCGGTGTATGGACTCTGGCCACATCATCCCACAAGAAGGCTGAGTGACAACAGGTACACAGGGTCTCTGCCTCACTAACATGGGTGTGGATAAACATCCATGGATGTCCCCTCCCACTGCTGTCTGAGGAAAGAAAAAGAACTCCAAATTGCTCCAAAGGCAACAAGTCCAAGGTGTGCACAGAGCTGTGCTTTCTCATGGGCAGGCCCTGGCTGATAATCTGTTAGTGCCACAGCCTACATTAGGTGTAGGCTAAGTTCCTTGGCATAGTTCCTTGCAATCAGGTGTTGGGAAAGAAACGTCTGCACTCCTGCCATTTACTGGTTATAGTGATAATCTGACAAATTTTGTTTTACATACACCGTTCACAGGGAATCAACTGTAATAGCAACAGCAAATTCCCCATGTGTTTTTATCTTCACCTTCCACTTGCAACTATTGTCAAATGGACTTTTGCAACAAAAATGGAAGTCACTAAGATTAAATACATGATATACATTTCTTTGATTATTTTGCTCCAACTTCAGTCTACAAAACTCCTAATCAAAAGCAAGTGCCTAAAACCAGATTTATCAGTTTATGTTTGAATCTGCTGGAACAAAAAAAATTAAATCCAACAGAATTTGTCTGACGACTTTGAATCTTGTCTTTTAACATTTAATAAAACTAAGATTATGCATGTTGTCAGGTACACTTGGAAAATTTTACTTTTCTGAGATGAAGACAGTCAAATCAGCAGAAATCTATCTCGACATTTTTCTCTCTGTAACCTCTGTATTTGTTTCCATTTTTTCCCTTCCTGTACCTTTAGAAATGTGTCTAATTAATTGGTCTAATATTCATTTGAGAATAGTCCATGCTTCTGTGCGGTAATAAAAGCTAATGTGAAAGTGGAATTACAAAGCAATACTCATAAATGCAACACATTAATTGGCTTCTGGGGTTTTTTTTCTGCTTCCTGGTTTAAAGAAGTATACTTTAAAGATGTATACATTATTGATGGGTTTCTACTGACATCCTTTGTAGTTTCTCTACTAATTTTCTACCTATTTTCTCTTTGTTATTGCCACATTTATCCTAAGCATCCATGAAAACCTCTCCCCAGGGTTCTCCTACACTCCAGACCATCATTCCAGTATTTATATTGATGGGAAAGATGTTTTGATACACTGACTCTTCCCACATTTCCTTCTCTGCTTTTCATATAATTTAATGTCAATGTTAATTTCACCCACAAACATCTTGCAAAAATATCAGCCTCATGGAAATCAATGGGGTTTACATTTACTTTAGTGATCCCTTAAACATTTATCTTTTGTATGAAGGGTGAGTGGACCCCATATATAAGTAAAAATTTCTAAAATGGTTTCAGTAGATGATTCCTGATGCCACAGAGGGAGATATCCTCTACTATTGCAGCATCTTTTTTAAAATAGATGAGACCTTATGGTCTTTTATTTAATTACTGTGCATTGAGAATAAAGCTACTTAGGTGACTTTTTGGCCCATTACATTATACAATATTATTCCTGTGGAACTCTAAAAGAGACATTTTCTTTCAAACTGACTTGGTTTCTTAGTTTTATATTTATATATACTTGGTTTCTTCTCATGGCTCATTTATGAGGAGAACTGGAGAAACATTTTGTCAATCTTCTCAGAAATATCTTTCTTGCTACCATCCCATTCATACCCTATGTTGCGGGTAAATATATTGAGTTTTGATACTCTCTGTTGAATAGTTGTTTTTATTTCCATAATGTCTTACAGACAGCTAATACAGGAGGGCCATTATGCAGCATAGAGTACAAACAGAAAGTAAACAAATTCTTTCTCTGAAAAGCCTCTAATTTTAAGTATGCAAAATAAAGTATTAGACAAGGTGCAATAGTGCAATGTTTAGGACAAAGTGTAAGGTCCCAGTCCAATTGGTCCAGGAGGAGTTTGTAATGATTTATGGATCACACAAAATTTCTCACACAAAGTTATGCCACCAATCTACAGAATAAGATGTCACCATGGTTAACAATACATGTTACGTCTATGCAGAGGATGCAGTGCAACCACGGTGTTATGAATTACAGGTAAACTTGATCTCGTTCTCGATGTAAGTCAACTTTATCAAGAAAAGGTGGAGCCACAGTTGTTACATACTGAACTCAGTCAATATGCTCTGGACTTCCTCAGAGCGACTGTACCATTTTCACTTCAGAAATGGCTTGTATCAGACTGACTGTAATGTCAGTAGAACGAGTTTTAGAGGCAGGAGTCTAATACATAAAAATAACCCCAACTACAAACACCCTTCAGTCCAGCTTCCTCTCTATTTATATATTTCTCAGTGTATAGACAGCTGCCCCCCAAAGTTTACCTGATTTTAAATGCAAGTTTCCAGCTTACACTGAGGCCTAAATTCATGTAAAGTATCTGGGCTCTAAACTTTTAGGGAAAATAACACCTCAGTAAGAGTGAAAAGCCTAAATACCACTGAAGATTTAAAGCCGAATCTTTTGGGACTTATTCTTATCTTGTCTAAACCAATTTAAAATCTATGAAGCTGTTGTTTTTTGGTCACATTCTACACCCAGGGCCAGATTTCACAGCATTGATTTTAATGGAATATATTCTGCTTATTCTTTTGGCTGCAAGTCTAGAAGTGTCAATGTTTAAAATGTCACAAGTAGGTTTTTAAGTTTATATCCTTACAAGAGCAAATGGGAAAAGTTCATGCCTCTGATGATGCTGTAATTTATCTAGTGTGATATCAGCTTGGTCAGACAGTGGTAGGCTGTGAAAAAGAGTGAAAGCTGATTTTGTGGTCCAGGAGAAGCTAGGGAAAAAGTCATACATTTAAAGTAGAATCTTCAATTGCAAATCACAAGGCAAATGAAATGTGAAGCATTATTTGTTCACTGAATCAAGCTGTCTGTTAATTATCTTGCACGCATGCAGAGCAAAAGACCTGAAAAAATGTTGCATGTAGATCACATCCTGAGTTTCTTTTTGAAATTTCTCACCAGATTTGGTTATCCAAAACGTAAGCTGAAGTTGAGGTAGATTCAGTTTCTGTATTAACTGTTCTAATCAAAGACTTTGGATTTGGCCACTCTCTAAGCAGAGCTCCTTTGTAGGTATTAACCTAGGAAATTTTATTGAAAATACTTGCAATATTTCAGTCTGCAACAAAAGCCTTAACTCCCTCCTCAAAAAATGTCTACAGTCACTAATGGAAAGAAATGTTTCACGAATCTCATATGCATCCCAGAGATCTTACACTGCATTTGTTCAGCTTGCTCCAAATACAAATCATATAGTAGTACAATAGTTTAAAGTCATCCTTTAACCAGTATTTCTACAGAGAAACACTTGGTACTAATTAGCAGCAAGTGTATTACAGAGGGCAAGTGGTGGCCAGTTTTAAGTTCAGCATCTTGTTGAGAAAGCTTCATCGATCTCAGTTACTATGACATTGATTTGAAAGCAAAGATCTGTACAATGTACTTAGAAATCCTTTTTAATTTCTGTTCTTGGAAAAAATGCAAACAACAACCCACCAGCCAACTTTTAAAAGGCTGTCATGTGTTAATAGCTACCTGCCCAATAGAGATTTTCTTCTATTGTGGTACTGGCTGCAGCTCATAACCTTTAGCAATTAGATATTTCTGCCTCATGTTTGGCATTTTTCCAAGAGAAAGCCTGCAACAGGTATAGTTCTCCTACTGCCGGCCCCACTTAGAGCTGTTTGCACTGGCTGCCCCGTCCCCTGCACTGGGTTACATGTTGTACCTATTTGGTGCCCATAATGCGGATGCCCTTTAGGTATGCTGCAAAGTCTTTTGGCTCGATGTGTTATTGCATCGCACTACCAACACTGCAGAGCAGGTGAAGGTCAATTGACATTCTGCAGGAGTTCTTTCTGGAGAAATTTATAAATTATAACAGCTATAGTTCAAATCAGGATGAAAGATGTTGGTTCAAAAAAATACATGCTTTTTTGGAACTGACTGAAATTGGTCAAATTGGTGACAATGTTCTTTTTCTTATTAAGCAGGGATAAAGGGAATGAAACAGAAAGCGAACAAGGAGAATTTTTTCTCAAGAAAGTACCCTTGAAACCCTAACAAAGATAATGGAACAAGAGGAACTGAAATATATATATTTTTAATAATGATCTTTGATCATCCTGATAGGCCACCGAGATTGTCTTTCAAGCCAAAATATCTATTGTAATACATAAGATGGGAGACAAAAATACCAGTTCTTTTGAATTCTCTAACCAGTGTCTTAAATATTGTAAAAAGTATTGTGATTTTTATGTTAATCTCATTCTGATGCTTTAATATACTTCTAATAAATAAAATATGTGAACTTCTATATGAATAGCTATTAATTTTCAATTCTCCATACAATGTGTTCCTCTGCATATAAAACACATGTAAATTAATTTAAATGTCCAGTATACCTGCTCATGAGTTTCATAAACTTGCATAATTATGCAGCAGAGATACCACAGTAGATGAAGGAACTAAGGTTGACAGTGCACATCAATAATTTAAGATAAAATGCGTTACAGGGAGTCTCTATCCCCAAAACTCAAGTGTTATAAATGAGGAAACTCAGAGTCAAAATTGCATTTTAAGGAAATATTAACCTGTAAAACTATTAACCTGTGAAACTATAACAATATTTTAGGATGGACACCTAAATAAATATAATTGGACCCAAAGTTACATTTCCTCACAATCAATTTAGTATAATAACCCATATCCTGAACAATTATGAATGTTCTTGAATTTCTGCATTACAGATAGCCTTACTGAATCCAGTGGGAGTACTCATAGTGCTTAATAATTAAGCACCTGCATAATCTTTGGATTAATCTTGCAAGAGAGTGATTTTCTGTTAAATATACATCTTCCTCATTATATAACTACGGGGCTTTATGCCAAAGAGGTGTTTCCAATATCTAAGGTTTACACTGTCCTTCTTCTGCCATTATGGAAATTTGTTTTGAGTTCTGTACAATACCGCAGCTTGATCTGTGAGTAAGAGCAGAAGCCAGGTTGGTAGCCCACCATAAGGCTGAGAAGTCAGAAAAAAGACATAAGGTTTGCCCTTTGGAGCAGGCCTCCGAATCTCTATGATGTAGTAATACTTAAGTCAGAAGTTGAACAAAAGGGTTTGGAAATGATCTCTCTAGAAAGAAGGATCTCAGTAACATTATTTTTTAAATATATAAGTATCTATCCTTGGAACATTTAATTATTTTCTGAGTAAGTACTGATCAGCACATATGGATAGATGAGATGTTCGATAAAACTGCGGCTGAGCTGATAAATATGTTTTCGTAACTACAGCATCAGTTGATAATAACCTTGAAGAATGTTAAAAAAAAAAAGCTGGCTACATGTTATTTCCCATTTCTGTTATCAATGTTATCTTGACAAGGAACACAATTTGTGTCATTTTCCAATTTATTTACGTTTGTTATCCTGATAATGTGCTCATGGTATCACCAATTTTTCTGTATATTCTAAATTACAAGGTAATGTGCTGGCACAGCAATGCAGGGAGGACCTCGTTTACAGGGTTTAATAACAAAGGTTGCAATGAAAGCAAAGATATCTGCAAGAATAAATGTATTCTTAAAAACAGACTTGCATTGAGGACAATAGGTACAAAAACAAAGCGTATCCATTCTCTGGACAGATTTACTGCTGGAAAGATTTGCTAGTATAGCAAAAGATGGTACTGCAATTGTCAGTAATTGGCATTCCTGTATATTCCCGGTAAAAAGACTACAATTTAGAGGGAAGAAAAGTGTATAACAGAAAATGTACCCTCTTATATATAAAGGTTGTTACTTCAGGAACTGAGGAGTGCTGAAGGGTAGTATGTGAAACTGTTCTGGTGATAAAGACAGGGCTTCTTTCTCTTTGGATAGAAATAGTTCATTAACGTACGGGTCACTTGAAGATGGGAAATTCTGTATCTTCACATGTATCGTCAAGAAAAGAAAGGACAGAAGCAGCTTTTGGTGAAATACTGTTCCTTAGTTATGCTGTGGACATGTGTGTAAAATTGTGGATACATAGGCTTATTTTTCCTTTAGATGGTATCTCTCCTGCTGTGCAGTTCATTGCCAGCAGAGAGGTGTTTCAAGGCAGAGTTTGAGCAGAAGTTACTCGTGATGGATAGACAGACTGACTTTCAGTCAGATGGCAGTTGAACTGAGGACTCCTTTACCTAAAAATACTGATATTCTCTAATATACAACGGTCTGTGGTGACCTTTTTACTGGTTGGTTGTGGTCTGCAAGTCATGAATTATGTGAACTATGGAAACAATTTAATGTTGGCAATAGCAGTAAAGAGTTTGTTGAATGGCAGCAATTTATATGTACTTAGGAAGATTGCATAACATCATTAATAACTGCTGACATGACCAGTAGATAACAGAAGATGTAGTCCTTGGGTAATGCTGTCCAGCTTGTGCCAGCTTAAACAGGCCTGAATCAAATGAGGGGATATGGTAGACATCAGAACATATTGCAGCATTGTCACACTGTCTGGCAATGCTGAAAGGTTATCAGAGGGATGTGGGGTCATCAGCTTTCACTTGGGAGAAGTTCTTGTCTAATGCCAAATTGTTAAAATTCACACACCCTGTTTTGGGGTTATTTTTTTCATGAGGTTAATGAAAACAGCAACCATAGGGAAAACAGCAGAGCATGAGGGACAAGGTATGTCCCAGAGTTCTCTCCACTGCAGCATGGTGCCTGAGGCTGTCAGTCCCAGAGCACTGTCAGGGACCAACACTTCACAGTCCTCACACAGTAACCAAAGGATGACCCCTGATGGCTGGTGTTTGGCTGACGAGATGGGGAGGAGGTGAAAAAAAAACAGACAATAAAGTATGAAATGCTTTGTCCAGAGCCCATAAGGTAATACGTAAATGCAATGACAGCAAGGTCAGGTAGTTTTGCTCATGGAGTAAAAAATGTTGTTTAAATAGGTTATTAAAGTAGAACATTTTGTATTTTCCTATTAAAAAAAATAATAATTTTCCCACGGCTTACTGGTATGATCACAGTATGAATTAAAGACTAAACATAAGATATTTTTTCTTTCTCTCCCTTGTCCAAGTAATGAAAAAGAAAAAATGAATATGTGGCTATGCACATCTTCAGTAAATATCAAGTACAGGATTGCCCAAGGAAGAAGAAAATGAAAGTTGACTTTTTTGTCCCATTATCTCTTTTCGTCTCATTATCTTCATTTCATTATCTCTTCCTCCAACAGTAACAATAAATAAATAAAAATGACAGCCATTCCTGCTCAATAGATCAGAAACACATTTATGATTTAATATTTCAGTTAGTTCACTTCTTTCATTGTAAATAGACCATTAATAGTGATGGTTTTCTAGTCTAAACGGCTTCTTTTACACTTCTCCACTCCTTACAATCCCCAGGAAATCTGCAAGACCTTTTAGGCGGACCTCTGTGCAAACCTCACTGGGCGGTGGGAATCCATTTTAATACTCTTGGAAGATTAAGGATACACAGAATATTTTTTTAAATCAGTTTTACCTTTTTAAACAAGGAAAGTATTTTGTCATTATCCGACGAGGCTGAGGAACTGACAACACATTTGGAAAATCATGGGTCAGTGAGATTCAGTGTAAAGATCAAAGAAACAGAAATTTTCTGGCCAACTGCCGATGTCTTATGCTCTGTTTATGCCATTTTTTCCCCATAGAGACATTGTCTGTGCCTCTGTCCAACACAGGCAGAATGCCTTCAGGCTTGCAGAGTTGCACACTAATTCCCCCTTCACCGTTTACACCTTGCTTGGCACTGGATAGACTCATATAGTCATTTATGTGACTAACCTAATATCTCCAAACTGCAGCTGTCTGAAAGAGTCACATCAGCCCTCAGACATAAGTGCAGAAAGCACTTGATTTGAACACACACCTCAGCCAAAGAGGTGACAGTGAGATTAGCTCCCATTTTTTCACCAAAGCCTACTTTTTCCAGATCTTTGAAGCATGTGAAGGAGAAGTTATGTAGAATGTCCACTGATCACACCAGTTTGGTCAGTCATGATTTGCCCTTTGTAAAGGTGCGCTGGCCATTCCCAGTAACCTTTCTTTCCTTATGTTCCTGCAAATGAATTCCCAAGGGAAAAACATGATCTTTCTAGAGATTGAGAAGAATCTGACCAACCTATAATTCCAAATGTCCTCCTTCTTTTCTTTCTTAAAGATGGGTGAAAATTTAGCCTGTTTCCAGGCTGTTAATGACCTTTCTCAGTCACCGTATCATTTTTTTCACAGATGATAATTACATTGTTATTTCAGCAACACTTAAAGCACTCTCTGCTAGCTCCTTTTGTCCCTATGAATTTGATTATATGCAGCTTCTTTGAATGTTCCCTAACCTGTTGCTCCCCAGCTTCTGGTTGCCCTTCTTCTTACAAAATGCTGGTGCCCGAGAGATTTGAAACCAAACTTTGTTTCTACAGATGGAGGCAAGAAAGGTGTTGAGTCCTTCAGTTGTTTTTCTATCAATCATCACTAGTCTCTCTTTAAGAAAAAAAACCTTTAAATTAAAAAGAGTAAATTGTGTTTTAACCTCAATCTTCTTTCTTTCCCCTCTGTCCCATACCTCACTTCCTCCCAATGACTTCATTCAGAGGAAAAGCCAGGGAAAAATAAAAAGAAAAGATTGACTTGAAATGATGGGTTTTGGCCTTCACACCAAGAGAGGGATATGCTTAATTTGTCTTGGCAACCAAAGATTTCTTACTACATTCTTTTTTCTCTCATATAGCCATTCTGTTTGGTGGTGTCCAGTTCAAGGCGAATGCCTCTGGGGTAGTCGAGTTGTCCTAACTCCTCCCTCAGCACTTAAGCTCTTTTTTTCACCTTATAGAGACTGATACAGCCATTAATATGATTAAACAAAATATCTGCAAACTGCAGCTGTCTGAAATACACTCTACTGAGGAAAATTTGGGGCACACGCAGGTAGAAATCTCAGCCAGAGCTAGTGAAGGCCTCGTAAATTCTTAGGGGAAAAGAGCACACAGCTGTGAAATTATAAATCAGATTTTCCTAATTTCTGTCTCTTTCATGTCCACTTCCTGGCCTTTTGTCAGTCTAGGGGACTTCCATAACATGTTTAACTAGTGGCTAAAACCATGTTATTATTTTCTGAATCTATGTTGACCAATCAGAGTCTAGCCCGTTTTCAGAATCTCCTCTATACAAGAGGTTGCAGAGCTTCTGGAGAACAAAACTTGTCATCTACCTTCATTCTCTAACTGTGACTCAGTAATAAGACTCTGAATTTATAATGTTGTTGAATAATGAGGAAATATTTGTCATGCTGCTACAGGAAGTATTTTTACGAATTGGTTGGAGGGTGTCATGTAGTGGCATGTCCACTTTGGGATTTAGGTACAAACTATGAGGAAAAGATTTTCCTAGGAGACCCATGTAGCTGGCTCCCTTGCCCTTCTAAGGAGTTGAATGAACATGTTTCTCTACCTAAACAATCCTCTTCTGTCTTCATCCAATAACACTCAACAACAGATGATATAAATACTTAGGAACCATCTTTATGGGTGACTTTTCATTGGAACCTAAAGTGAAAAAAAAAATAATCATCTGGCACTTGAGATCTCATTCAGCTTTCTCTGTTATCTAAGCTACTTCAGAAATTACATAAGCTATAAGAAAAAGCACATTCTTACCGCTGGTGATGTGAAATTGAATTTTCTGAATATTTGGAAAAAATAACATCTTGGTCTTTGGTTGGATCATTGTCATGTTGAGCCAGAGATGTGCAGAAATGTGCCCACAATGCCTCTAATTGCAACAGCTGTTATTGCCCCATTCTGTTTAACATCTGCTTCAAAGCAATAATCCCATTGATGCCTCTGATGTATCTGCCAGCTGTTTCTAATAAACCAGGAAAGTTACAACCCTTTTAAGTGACAGTCATTCAAGATGCACCATAATTGCATAACTGCATGGAAGAATGAGGCTGTTTCTGAACATGATCAACTGAATATTTTGATCATTTCTGTAGAAGGCTTTTATTTCTGGATGATTGCTCAAGTAAGAAAAAAACCCCAACAAAACAAAACAAAAAAACCCCTATTGCAAACCAAAGTTTATCATACTATCTGAAAGTAATCATGAGGGAGACTTAAAGAAACCTCTGTACAGGAAAACCAACTGGAAATTTCAAAGACTCATAATGTTTGTAGCTCAGCTGGGCATTCATCTGGCAATTTATATTAAACTCCTGAAGGCATTTTTGCTCTTCTTCAGCAGTAAAAGATAGGTTAAATATATTATAAAGGATAAAATAACAGAAGAATAACAAAAGGGACATATTCTCACTGATTCTTTTTAGAAAAAAAATTTCCCTAGAAAATTTCACCTTGAATAATATTCAGTGAAATACTGTCCCATAACCAATAACCTGAGTTTCAATCATCTATTATAGCCAATGCTTTATTACAAAAATTGAACAACTCCAGTAACTGTAGAGAAAAAGGGTCGCATATTTTCAGGCAAAGATCAACTCATGCTATTGATATGCTTTGTCTGGCCCCAGTGAGGTATCTTGTTTTTTTCATTCTCTCCTCAGTACATTAGGGAAAAGTATAATTTCTGAATATAATTTTGAAATGTTATTTTTATTTGCTTTCATAGGTAAATGTGCTAGATGCTAGGGTTTGGCCCAATCAGCCCAAGTTTCAGGGTATTTTTCCTATACTTCGGTCAGATTATATCCCAAAACCTTAAGAAGGTACTTAAACTTCTCTGAGATTCCAAATTAATGGAAGACATTTGGATTCTGTATCCATAAAAATCAAGGATGTCTTAAAGAACACCACAAACTGCAGGTCACATGTATGTCTTTTCTTCAGATGAGTCAAGGCTTAAAGGAGGCAGGTTCATACATGTGCATGCCAAAACAGAGTTGGGGCTGCACATGAGAGTTTGAAAACAGTCCTTTGCCTTCAAGTTTATATGTAATCTAACTGCCCTGCTCATGGCAGCTGTATTGCAACATGCCCACAGCTAGATTGCCATGCTCCACTATCAGATTATAAGAGTCATTCTGGGTATTTGGGCATTTGTACTCTTAACTGGCAATCGAACATTTCTGGAGCACAGAGGGAAGGGCCCTCTACTATACAGTATTTTCCCCCTTATCGTAGTAGCATTTACAAGAATGTTATGGCTGTCTTCCTATGGGTCCAGATTATCTGGAAAATTAGCTCACAAGTGAAAAAAAGCTAGCCCCTTTGGCAATGAAGCTGTGGTTTCTAGACTACAGGCAGTATGTTAAAGAAAGTAAAGAAAAAATAAGACTATTGTCAGCAGGTACATATTATTTAGACAGTTATCTGGATCTCACTTGATCTAAAGGTGTGCAAAGCAAAAAGTGTTCAAAGTCATTAATGTGTCATTATCTTCTTAAAATCAATTATGTGCAAAGGACAGCTGCTTTTTGGAAGAGGTCTCCAACTTGGCCCAAATACTTGTTCAAAGTCTGCATGTCAAACTTTCACATAAAAGCCACCTTATCTTGTGTCTGATATTGAACTCTGTTTCAACCTTTTCATATTCGGTCTTGTTCTTGTTTCTCAACAAACCAAAAGTACAATGTAGAAAACATAACATGATGTTGGCTGTATGCTCTGTCTATGTGAAGGAAGGAATGGTTGTTTTGTCTTTGATTAGAGTACATGAAGTACATGAAAATAAGGCCAATGTAAAGCATCCAGGCAAGAGAAGAATTTTTCTTACACATGGAGGGCTATAACCCAACCCTGTTTTATCTTAGCAATACTGCTGAGAACTGATAGTGGAAGCAACACTACCACAGCTGTACAAGAGTCTTTGGGGTGGATAATAAAGAAAGGGCTCAAAAACAGCTATTTACACATTGTAGGAGAGGAGGCTCTGGAACATTTGTAATGCAGCCAACTGAAAATGGCTTAAGTCTTAACAATGGTTAGGAAATAATAATAATGTAATGCTAAAAAAAAATATTGTATTTGAATGCTATCCATTCTGCTGTCATTTATATCTAGACAGAAAATGAGCATTTTACAGATCTGAGGCAAAGAGCTATATGCAGCCTTTCTTGCAATACTAAGGAAAACCAATCAGAAGCAGAATATGTTTAATGTTGGCAATACAGAACTAAAAGAAAGGCTGCTGAGGTATTTTGACTCTGGCTTGCAGGAAAGCAAAAATCATTTGCTTCCCAAGCACAGATAATCTCCATGCTATAGATTACAAATTTGTAGAAGACCTGAGCAAAAGAAGTGTGACGACTAGAAGTGTGATCTAGAAAAACTGTCCATACCTGTTCTGTGACTGTACATCCTCACCTAAGGTCGGCCAGCTTTGAGGGTAGTGCCAAAGATGAAGAAGGTTAAAACACTGTTATTATATGTACAGAGTGACCAAGCCTGTCTGAACTTCTGTAAGGCCTTTGACATGATCCCTCACAACATCCCGCTCTCTAAATTGGAGAGATACGGATTTGATGGGTGGACTCTTTGGTGGCTGAGAAATTAGTTAGATGGTTGCATCCAGAGGATAGAGATCAATGGCTCAATGTCCAAATGGAGATTGGTGATAAATGCTGTCCCTCAGGGGTCCATATTAGGATGACTACTATTTAATATCTTCATCAGTGACATAGATAATGGGATTGAGTCTACCCTCAGCAAATTTGCAGATGACACTAAGCAGAGTGGTGCAGTTGACGTGCCTGATGGAGAGGATGCCATCCAGACATATCTGAACAAGTTCAAGAAGTCAGCCTGTGTGAACATGATAAGGTTCAACAATGCCAATTGCAGGGTGCAGCACCTGGGTAGGGGAAACCCCCAGTAACAATACAGGCTGGAGGACAAAGGGGTTGAGAGCATCCCTGCTGAGAAGGACTTGGGGGCACTGGTGGATGAAAAGCTGGACATGAGCTAGTAATGTGTGCTCACAGCCCAGAGGGCCAGCCGTATCCTGGACAGCCTTGAGGAAGGTGTTTTTGCCCCTCTGCTCTGTTCTAGTGAGACCCACCTGGAGTACTGTGTCCAGCTCTGGAGCTCTCAGCACAGGAAAGACATGAACCTTCTGGAGTGTGTCCAGAGGAGGGCCACAATAATGATCTGAGGGCTGGAACACCTCTCCTGTGAGGACATTATTGCAGCCCTTTCAGTACATAAAGGAGGCTTATAAGAACTCTTTAGAAGGGCCTGTTGTGACAGGACAAGGGTGATGGCATTTGTCTTCCCAAGTAACTATTACATGTGATAGAGCCCTGCTGTCCTGGAGGTGGCTGAACACCTGCCTGCTGATGGGAAGCAGTTAATTAATTTCTTGGTTTGTTTTGCTTTTGTGCATGGCTTTTGCACTACCTATTACACGGTCTTTTTTTCTCATCCCACAAGGTTTTTTCCTCACTTTTACTCTTCCAATTCTCTCCCTCATCAAAACTGGGGTGAGTGGGTGAGTGACTGCATGGTTCTAGCTGCTGGCTTGGGTTAAACCATGGCAATGACTAAGAAATATTTTGAAGTGACTAGCTGATGAAAACATGTTGACTGTTTTAGATGAGAAGGAAAACCCAGAAAATCAGAGGAAGGGAGGATGTATTGGGAGGGCTTCTCACTTTGGAGTTATGCAAGTTAGTAAAATAATACAAATTTGGAAAAGATTGTTCAGATAGCAGCTTGTAATATGATGAAAACATTCTCAACTTGGAAAGGAAACTGATGACAAGAACTCAGTAAAATTATCAGGTTCAAGCATAGTAAAATTCCATTTGTGGTTAAAAATAGTAAAACACACAGAATCCATATTCCTATCAAGAATCCAGCAAATGACAAAATGGAGCCAAGTGACAAAAGCTGAAGCCACAGCCAACAAAAGACCAAAAGACACTTACCAGTCCATAAAAGGACTATAAGAGGATCCTGGGAGGTGTGTGCTATGGCAAAGGGGTGAGAGAAGCTTGCTATTGTCTGCTTCTGCATGAAAGTGGCATACCTGACTGAATTCTGCCTAAGGAAAAGAACTTTCTGCGTGACCTGAAGGAAGATAAGGGGCAATGCGAACATATAACTTGGAAGAGGGCAAGGGAACATGCCCAGGAACAGCAACAAATAAATACACTCCAGCACTGGGGTCCCACTTGCTCGTAGGTTAGTCATCCCTCAAAGGCACTTCCAGACTCTGTAAGGATTTATCTCGTACAAGGCAGTGGCCATATCTGGTTAGTACTGTAAGATCTGTCAGAACATGGCATCTGGGAGAGAGATCTGCTTCCAGGTTTTGCTACTAGGTCACACTGCAGGTTTCTGGTGTATAGAAGCTGTAAAATGAGAAAAGAATAAAATAAAATAGTTTCTACCCATAAGATGAGACCTAATGGAAGACCCATATGTTTAAGTACGTTAGAATTGTACATCTAGCTAGATTTTACTTATTTCCCAATGATCTACTGCAGTAGATAAACATAATGCAATTACATGGGGCTCTTGCAATTTCTGCAGTTCCAGACAGGTATTTCACCTCCTTCCAGAAGCTGGCAACATCACACCTGCTTCTCAGCAGAAAACACCCTTGCACCAGAAAGAGACACTTCCCTGATATTCTTTAAGCTTGTTAGAAGTTTCAAAGACACAGTGTCAATTCTATCTACTGATAGAACGTATTAGAGCACAAAGTCCTGAGGAAGGAAGGAAGGAAGGAAGGAAGGAAGGAAGGAAGGAAGGAAGGAAGGAAGGG
>JAOXJK010000012.1:39277495-39330695 GCA_025774025.1 Xenus cinereus
TTGGTTGGCTGTTTTGTGGGTTTGTGTTTTTTTTTTTTTTTTCAAATTAGAAACACTCTAGTCTCTTCTGTTCAACTGAAAATTCTCTTTTCCATCTGATAAACTGAAATGTGGCAATACATGGAACTCAGAATTGCCAGATAATATATATTGCAGACGGAGCAGGAGCTGCTCTGACAGGTCTTGTGTAATGCAGAAGCATCCTGTAGCAATAAGCAAATGAAGCAGTCTTTTACGTTAATTTATATGACACGAATAGATGTGGATATTTTCTTATTTGTACCTGGCTTTCCTAAGTGTGTGAAACAAGTTTCAGCTTCTAGGTAACCATCCAGTTACGTAATTTTTCCTTGCTTTTTGCTCCTCTTACTCGTAAAATAAAAAGAAAATGGAAAAGAATGTGGTCATGCAAACATTAAATGGGAAAAGCAGAGAAGTCAGCTGTTTTAAGCAATAAAGTTCATCTGTTTTATATCATGCTTTGGAAGCCAAGCCAAATGTTTCAACATCATTCATACTCCATTGAAACAGGGCCTGAACACTGAGAAAACTGATAATTTGAAAACTGGGGTACGTCTGTAAAACAGTAGAAGTAGAATCCATTGAGCTAAGCATTTACTGGTGTTAGAAGGGAAAGTTAAGTTTCTTTTTAACATCACACAAGGAAAACACTCCATGAATTTGCAGGGAGATATCTTGAAGTGATGGATTCCTGAACAGGACCGTTATTGGCACCTGAGAATCAGGAAGAAGTTTACATTACACTAACATGTGTGTTAACCATGTCAGCCTTCTGAAACAGAAATACTAATTTTTGCAGATATTTTTCATGTAGTTTCTTAACGTTAACCCCAGCTTCCAGATGGTTCCCTTAATGAGGGAATAATGCAGTCTTAATGAGTATGTAAGTTACAAACTGTATTTGTTCCATGTTTCCTCTTGGCCACAGTCTCTGTTTAGTCTTTCTCCCACATGACACAGTACAGAGTATTCTGGAGCATGGCATATTTTGAGGCTTATCCAAATTTGGCAAAAAAATACATGTAGTTCTGTTTTCTGATAAACTCTGATCGGGATCATAGAAAATAGAAGTAATTCTAGCCAGAGTGATTTTACAGTGCAAATGCAGGCACATTTTAATGCCAAAATAATACTTATTGTTTATAGATAAGAATATTAATGATATAACACAGATGGTGTACTAATTTATACTTGGGGCCAACAGCAAAACCACAGAATCACAGAATCACAGTGTGGTATGGGGTTGGAAGGGACCTCTGGAGATCATCTAGTCCAACCCCCTTGCCAAAGCAGGTCCACCTAGAGCAGGTTGCACAGGAACATGTCCAGGTGGGTTTTGAATGTCTCTGGAGAAGGAGACTCCACCACCTCTCTGGGCAGCCTTTAGTCTAAGGACTAAAGTCTGGAGGTAAGAGATTGATGACTTTTTCACCCAATACAGCATTTTGTTAAATTCTGGTAAGGTAGAGGGTAATAGAACCCCACGATGCTCATTTCATATAAACTTAATATTCTCCCTCCCTCTCAGCACAATTTGGGACACTCAAATATGCACTCCCATAGTAAGCCAGTTTTGATATTAAGAGCTCTTTTAGCTCTGATGCTTCAAGCAGCACTGTCTTGATGATAGGAAGGGAAGCCATTAACAAAATTTTTACATTCTTTTCCTTTCTGAAAAATTCTGCCTTAAATTTACTAGGCTAAAATGCCATGCATCATGTCTGATTGTATAAAACAACATAATTTACATGCACCTGAACTGAAAATGTGAAAAGATATTTTCTGGAATTTTTTTCCTTTTAAAGATTACACTGTGTTTAAATATATTGTAACAGTAAAGCTATGAAATTCCAGCTTACACTTCAGGTCAGGAGCTATGTTCACACAGTGCCAACCAAATCTCTGTTGACTTGGCTCTCCTGTTTTTCTGAGAAAAGCAATATAAACAGAAGATCAAATGCTTGTTGCTTGCTTCTTTAATATGTCAGCACCTTCTGTCTAGAGGGAATGTTGTGCCAGACAGCATGCTGCATAAATAGTGTAGCAGACAAATTATATTACATCTTGTGGAGTATATACTGACATAGAAGTGCCTTGAAATAACTAAATTATATCTTTTTTTCTAAAGCTCATCCACCACATTGAAAATCAGGTGAAAGAGATGGTATTTGTCTGTCTGTTTTGCTCAAGTGTGACAAAAAAGCTCCTGTTTTATGTGTTATAGAGCAACTGCTCTCTATTAATTAACTTTATCTAAATATTTATGGCAATATATTCACAAGCTCAGAAAGGTTATAAATAAGATGGTGTGACTTCCAACGTGATTGCCCTTTTAAAAGCCATTGCATTTTTATTAGTTTTCTGAAAGGACTGATTATGTCACAGCACAGATAACCAGAATACAATAACATAGTCTTTTTGGTATTTTTCCAAATGAACACTAAAAATTTATTCTGAACAATATTATAATGCAAATTTTGGGGAAAAGCCATTAAGAAATTTCTTTCCAAGAGTACGGACGTTAGTATAAAATCAAAGATTAGAGAAAATTCATTCAATATACAAAGGACTGTCAGCAGGAGATAACTGAGAGAATTTTGCATATTTGATTTTATATATAAATTGCTACAGCTTAAGCAGGTCAGTAAAAATCTAACTCAAGGTTCTTCCTACTGTTAGAGCTAAGTCCACTTTTCCTGCATAAGTCCATATGATCCTTGGTCCCCAGAGCTATGGAAAATCTTGATATTCAGTTTACCAGAGCTGTCATCTTAGGCTGGAATTAACCTTTTTGTTTATATAATAAAAAGAATCAAGTAGTTTATATTCACAGTTTAACCAGTAGAAGGTTCGGATTCTGTTACTTCATATTTTCAGTGTCAGCATGGAGCATTTGGGGAGGTGTTAAGGTGGCTACTTCTTCATCAATTTTTTTCTTCTAGTTGTATTTTTTGACATCTTTCTCTATTGAATAACAATACTGTAGGGGAAAATTTGGTCAACACAACTTATTAACTTGGCAGTGTTTCTGATCATTACCATGTTTTAAACACAATTTACCAGGAAAAAACAAAGATTTATATAATACATTTGGAATCAAGGATTAAATTTATCTTCTTAATTGCACAATTCTTAATCTTTCTGAATAGACAATGAAACTCACAGTTGCATGACTAAGTGCAAGATTTGACAACTTTTTCAATTTAGCACACTAAATTACAATTTCATTGAAGCACTCATTCTAGGTTAATTAAAATGCAAGTTGCCAGTAAATGAATTATGTAAATAAGATATTGTACAAGTCATGCAGTAATTACCAATCCTACATTTATAACCTTATTGATTTTCAATAACTTGCACTAAACCTTAAATGTGTAATGTGTAATTAAAGAAAAGATTAAGTATGAAGTGATATGTGAGAGGTTTTGAAAATAAACTGATATGAAATCATTATTTTTCATTCTTTTTCCACTAAACCCTTTGGGAGATGCAAATTTGATATGGTATGTTTTGATCCTAGCTTGGCCAATCACAGCTTTCAGAAGAGTTAGGCAGTTTGCTGTAGACAATATAAAATCTCTCATTTCTTACTTACACAGTTTTAGAAGAGGTCAGAATGTCAGTTCTCCATATTAATCACATTATTTTTATAAATGCACAAGGCATAAGTCTTATTAAATTGACAGGCTCTGGAAGGAATAAAAGATTAAGTTCATCTTCTTATTTCCCTCTTGTTTTTTTTCTTTTGAAGTTGGGTCCCAGGGACTTTCCTGTGAGACACTCCAGCCTAAATATAAAAAAGATTCTTTCACTTCCATCTGCTGCAAGTTCAAAGGACTCTTTCTCGTAAACTTTACCAGAGTTTCCCCTTGATACAAATAATCAAGTCTAGAAATGGGGCATCTCTACTGCAGCCCAAACCATGCTCTGGAAGTCTCAATCCCAGAGCCAGGTACAGAAGCTCACAAAGGATTGTCTAACCCTCTCACCAGCTAGAGTCGCGGTTATATTATATTATCAATATTATATATTGAAAGTCTAAGCAAGATTTAATGGGCCAGTATTGATCTCAAACTAATGATTAAATTCTGAATGTTATTTAATGATAAAATTAGGTCTGTAGTATCAGCTTGCTTCTGAATGTTTAAATGTCAATAACAGTGTTTCAGAGATTAATTGCTGTTTTCCCCCAAGAACCCCCAAAAATCTTTGTCAATAATGTGATTTTCTAAAATGTGGAATGATGTAAAAGTAGCATTACTCAAACTCTTATAACTGAAGTAGGTGCAACAGCACAAATTATACATGTGCATACAAAAGTAGAAAATAACCATCCCTTTACTTAATTAGAATTTAATTACTGTATCACTTCATTAAAGACTTTTTAAATTGTTTAATTTTCTTTTTATTGTAGCTTCAGGGCATCTGAAAGGTATTACCATTTAGTCATTTGCATTCCTTAGCCTTCCCAAAGAAACTACTGCAGAACACACTTACTGGTACAAAAGGCCAAAAGGCTTCTTGACTTCACACAGTTTACATCACACGTGACAAGATAATTGCCAGCTAGCAGTGTGATTTCAGCTGCTGCAGGCTAACAGCTAAGGTTCAGGCGACTGGCTGTGCCTGAAAAGTACAAGCTAGCCCTGGAAATATTTTGCATAGAAGCACAGAACTGCACTGGATGGTCTTGTCCAGCCAGCCGGGGCTGCTCTTGGCCCACCACCTGGAAGCGCTTCCTCCCCAACCCCAGCAGCTGCCCAGGGGTCCCAGTGGCAGCAGGAATTGGGGCTTGCCTCTTCTGTTCTTGTTTTAGCATAGTAAAAGCTGCCAGGGGAGTCACTCATCAATAGTCTTTATGCTCCTTGGAGAAATAAGGCCGCATTAGAGTTTGCTGCTACGCAGTGCTGTGATAAGCAAGAGAGGAAAGAATTACTCTACTTTGTCCTCACGTATAGATATAGATAACATTCAAAGGTAATATACAGGTGGCATTCAAATATTGATTATTTCATTTTTGTTGATAATAGCTTTTAGTCTGAAATATGCATTTGTAGACCTGCTTAAAATGTTCACTTTAGAAGTCTTTTGATGCAAGTATCATTGGCTACATTCAGTCACATTAAATGTGTTCTTGGAGTGTCCACAGAGGACAAAATGCTCCTAAATGCTCCTAAAATCATGCCTAGTTTAAAACACAAAACCTGAATGATTCACGTAGTTTGTCTGGGACAGTAAGTCCCAAAGGGAAGATCCTGGCTGAAGGCAATTGTCACTTTTTCTCAGAGAGGTAGAGAATCCCTTTGTCTCGAAAAGAGCCAAACAAAACTTTGGGTGATAATCTAAAATCTTGTCTCTCCCTGTGGCTAGGTTGAGAGAGGTCTATAGACTGCTGGAGGAAATCGTACTTTGCCCCACTTCTCTCCAGACCTTGGTGTTCTCTTTCAAAATGGTCTGTAGATGCTGCAGTCTCATGTGATATGTTCTTTACCATGCTATGTCACGTAGCAAGCATCAAGGTAATTTGTAGGTTTCAGCCATACACAGATAGTCTTTTCAGGGCCAAGATATGAAAATTGTTTTGTTTTAGAATAAAAGGACTATAAATCGCGTAGAAGAGTGTAACAAAGAAATTGTGAGACAAGGTGGAAAAAGACATTTGAGTAGCAGCTCCAAATGGCAGAAAGGAACTGAAGGTCTATGGTGATTCCTTACTCTACTGTGTTATTTGGAAGCCTGAGAAGATGCTGGGCATATGTACTGCTCTGGCAGATCTTGATGGCAAAACTGTCTGATTTCAGTGCATGAAGCGAAACTTAGAACAACCAAAGCAATCACTTTGATGAAGATTCAGACCTAATGAAAATATACAAGTGAATAAGTGCTCCACATACAGATTTGCAAAACTGGACTGCTTGTTTGCATTAAGCAAGAGAAAGTAATCTCAGGCAAAGTCTGGGGCCAGTGCTTCAGAGAAGAAAACATTTAAACAACATTCTAGAAAGCATCACTAAAGCCTAACTTTCTAACTAAAGCACTAACTAAAATTAAAAAAAACAATTAAAGATTGTAACGTGTAGTTCTTCCATAACTAGGCTTTTTACCTATCACTCAAGTAACTATTGCAAAACAATTTTAATGTCTAAGTTTAGAAATTAATGTCATTTTTTTTCTTTCTTTCTATATCTTAAAAAAACCCCATAAATATAGAACTGCCACAGGGTATTAAAAATCCCATAGGGGACTCAGATTTCATTGAATTTAAAAGGTACTCAGTGCAGCAAGTGATCTGAGATGATCCACTATAAGGACATTTGGACTAAACATCAGGCAAGAGCTTGCTAACAATGAAATGTAATAGACTGTGGAATGGTTTCCCCAGGGAAATAGCAGTGCTTGATGTCTAAAACTAGACTAGATAAAGCAACAGGAAGAACACTGTTGTGCACAACACCGCAATATAGCGCAGGCAAGAAGTGACTCACTTGCTGTTTCTTTTCTCCCTGAAAATCTATAATTCTGTGCTATTGTTGTGGTTACAGGTAGCTTTACAGCTGTGTTGAATTTAATATCCATTAGACAGTGGAACACCAATGACTATGTAGAAAATGGATAGGGAAGTTTTGTCGTATTTAGGATCAGAATGGAAGGCTTGTGGCAGACTGGAGCTGGGTACAAACTTTCAACCAAATTAATTTCAGGAGCTAAGAAAGTTCTGAATAAACCACAGCCCATCACCATATGCTAAAAGGCCCGTTTGAAAAGGAAAAGGGGCTCCAATGCACATGAAGTCTCAGAAGAACACTAGGGAGAAGTAAGAGCCATGCACAAAGATTAGAGGCATCATAAGAAGTTATCATCATTGCCTGTTTTGGGCTGAGTGTAGCAAAGTTCTCTACTGCTTCTCATGTATTTCTGTGCCTGGACATTCCCGCTAATCTTCTCTTCTGCTGAGAACAGAATATTTCTCTCTTCTTTTACCGCTCTATAGAACAGAAACAGTAACATCAGCAAAACTGTATATAATATAAAACATGCAAAGAAATTTCTTGCTTTGAAAACTCAGTGGGAACAAAGCAGTAAAAGACCATGAAAGGAAATAAACTTACAACACAGAATGGCTGGAAGTGTCAATTTGCTTTTAACTGAACGGTAAAAGGTGTTTCTTTGCAGGAACAAGAAAATTGCACTGGGACTAAAATAGTACCACTTGGTTTAAGCCTGTTGTTAATGGCTAGAAGGGTAGCTACAAAGGAACACTGGTGACAAAGGCACATTTGTTCTGTTGAGTGTTGTGGCTGTCTGTATGACAATGTGCTTTTCATATTAGTCCAAATAAATAGAAACCTATTTTCTAAGCAAATGGAAATTGGAAGTGAGAGAAAGAGAAACAGTATCTGATCTTGATGCTATTGGGCTTTAGGAAAAATTAATTTATCCTTTGTTGTAAATTCTTTTATCGTGAGAATCTTTATCAACTGCAACACTATGTTTGCAGCAATGTCCTGAGGCAATAGCAGAAGAAATTCACTCACTGCCACAGCAAATGCTCAGCTTCAGATTGTATGGGGCAATCAATTCAAAGCACAAACAATAACATTCAAACAAATAATAAAAAATGAACTGAAACTATTTAATTAAAAGGCATCCTCTCAAGAGATGAAGGTCCTAGAGAGGGAGGGAGAGCCCCACAGCAAATCTTCAGCAGGAAGACTTGGGTGAGGAAAAGCAGTTCAAGAGTAAAATTGCCTTCAGAGAAAAATTAGTTGGTGGTTTTGTTTTATTTTTTTTATTTTTTTTTACAGAACGTGTTGAAACAGATGTTTTAAAACCTAGGGATCAAATAAAGTAAAACTGATGGTAAAGACTGATTCGGTAGGTAGCTGAAAAGGATCATTCTGCTCTGATTCCTTTTCTTGAAACAGCAATACAAAATTGTTTGCCAGTGCAAGTAAATCTGCCTTCTCCCTACTGCAGATGTCCTTTTAAGAAAAGCATATTAATTTTTACATATAGGGACGTCTTTTGCCATTGCCGTGAATGGACACAAAATAAACCCCTAAATTTGCTTTCTCAGCAGGGAGACCAAGAGAAGGGCTACATAATGAATTAAATCCTTATCTCTAGGGATGATTCCAGCAGATAAGCTATGCTCTGTGGAAAGAAATGTATGAGCCTGTGCTCTAACAATTCTTAGTTACAAAGACATTGTTGCAGCTTACTCAGTGTATTGTGCTGTGCGTTGTTTGGGCTGCAGTCTTTAGACACCAAAGTTAGCTAGTTGATCCAGTGTTTTTCACAAGCACTGAATTGATTCCTGCTATCTACAAGTAAATAATAAAGGATCATAAACCGTGGACTTTTAGGGAGAGGCCGCTCAGCCAGGGTAATGTGACCATTCTGGCTGAAGGTCCCATTACAGTCAATTAAATACCACTCTTGCATGCAGTAATGTTTCATTTCAGTAAGGTCTGGGAGAAAGATATTTATCACTTCAGACCAAACACTGCTGAAGACGGTATCCAACATTAAAAAAAATAAAAAAATAAAAAAAGTGCAAAAACACTCCCAAGCAATAAGGAAATCCAAGAAATTGTTGTCTAGGAAAATAATCTGGAAGTGTATTTGCATACTCTTGAAATTTCTTTTTGAAAAAAAATTTTGCACATCAGTAGTTCCTATCTTTCTTCATTGTGTGAGAGTCTTAAGAAGCAAATAATTAAGGTCTGACATGCTGTAAAGCTGAGTTCATTTTAACTTGGTTAGCAAGCAATATAGTAGTCAAAAGAATGACACATGCTGGGGAAGACCACAGTACTAGTGATGGTTACTGGACGTCGTATACTCTGAAAAGTGTATGAAAGAAGAAAAGGAATGCATAGCTTGTAGGGAAAGGTACTAAGTTTTATGAAAGCGGTTGATCTGTTGGGAGAAAAAACCCCCAGCAAGTTCTTGGGGTTACAAGTACTTCTTGGAGTCTGAAGCAGCAGACTTACTTCCTACTGACTTCTTACTTCTGACTTCTTACTGTCACTTCTAAGAAAATGGAGTATGTTCACACAGTTTAACTTTCCTGACATATCTGCACATTTGTGTTTCAGCAGAACTTTGCTGGCAAAAATGACGTTGCTTGTTTTCCTCAAGAGGCTGTATTCGGTGAAATGCACATTAGCTGTATTGATTCCTATGTATTTTTCCAGCCACTTTGTGGATAAAAATTGTATACCTTACCAAAACACCGCAAACCAAAACTGTATTGAAATCGCAAGTTACACATCCAAGGTTGAGAAATCCCATATAAAAGGCAACACGCAAGTGCATTCCTTGTATTCCCTGCAAGTAGTAAGAGATGGTCCAGCTCATTATATCTTGGCAAAAATGGGATGCAGTTTCACAGGCTGAAGAAATGGAACGTTCTTCAATTTTTACTTCTGCTGAATTTCAAATATTTACTGTAAGTGACTGAGATGTTTGAATTTATTTTATTTTTGTCAGTTTCATGAATCTTTAATGATGAAACTATTAAACAACATAAATGTGAGTTTCACTACAGCTGTTCTGGCTCATCTCTCAAATACACGCTTCAAGTTCAAAGGGAACTCTTGGCTGCTTAGTCCTTTTGAAAAATGACTGCATTTATTCAAAAGGCTCGCTTCTGGCTTCTGTTTTTTCTAGCAGAAAGCATTCAGCCACATCCATGTGTACCTTTACTTTGTTCCCTCAAGGCCAATCCCAAAATCCTTTTCTATTTTCATCCTGGCAGGAAAGTTTATTTTCAAAGGAAAAAAAAGTAGAATAAGGATTTCAGGAATGGCTGCCATTGTCTATATTCATTTCACTGAATATCTTTAGTTTTAGGGGTATAATTTTTGTTGTTTCCCTGGCCCATCTCTCTTCAACCCAAACACACATTGCTCACTAGTTTAATGTTCTGGTCTTCTAAAGAACTCCATTTTTAGGACCGTTTAAGATACACATTATTACAGATAGCCTGAGGCATAGACTATTTTGCAGAAGAGAAAAAAATTATGTGGTTTTTTGCTGATGGAACTAAAGTAGAGGAGTTAAATTTACAGCAGTTTGTGCCTGCAGGCAAAGTCTACGCTTGTCTTCAGTCCATTCTTTGGAGCTACAAAGAATCAATTATTTTTTCTTGTGCTGCTATTGGGCTTGGATCTCTCCACAGCGCTGTTAACTAATTCTTGAGCCACACTTCAGCAGTTTTACTTCCTGTGAAATAGATGAATAATAGCTGTAATTATGTAGTACTGAGTAATCTGAGAGCAAGTTTCTTCCCTGGCCCACAGTACATGAATCTTAATTTGGATTGTAGATTTGTAATAGTTTCCTGATTCATAAGCAAGTGAATTGATTTCAAGTTTCAGGAAGCTAACGGTCTCGTTTACAAACACCAGTTAGTACTTCTGCTGAAGGGGTGGACTGCCTTGTTTTTTAGCAATAAGAAGTCTTACCCATCTTCATGAGCAATGGTCTTACCACTACTTTTCATACTAACATCTAGTAGCAATAGAAAAAAACACTCTTTTTTGTATGGTGTATATTTTGTGATCATATGCCCTTGGCATACAATCCTCACAGGGAAACAGGTAAAGACAGTTAATGAGCTGCTAAGCAGGATACACTGGGCAAAAAACAAAGGCAGTAAAAGAACCATGAGACATTCCACATTTCCTGCTTCATTTATTAAATTTTTCCTCTAGAAGACTTCTTTTTTTCTTACTGTTAATAAGATTTCTGGTAAATTCTAATTACAGACCAAGAGATTAAGTTTAAGAACGGTCTATATTTAAAATAAAAAAGCAAGAATTAAAAACACACGAATCCTTTCTGTTGTCTCTTACAGTATCTGAATTGGCACTACAAGTTTTCCTTACTGACAGAAAGAAAAGAATCTTAGTGAAATATATCACTATATTCAAACCACATTTTGGGGAAAAAAAAAAAAGAAAGATTGTATATCTCACAAATCTAGTACAGTGACAATAACTAAAAGCTTTTAAAAACCAGACTTTATTGCAGTAGCTATTTTTGATCTTGCTTGAGAACACAGCACATCTGTCACTAGACAACAGGAAAATACTGTTCTGATATACAGTCCAACAAGTGAACACACCATTGTGTTATATTTTACTCTACTCTCCAGATTTATGTCCCAATTACCAGGAGATGCAAATGAGAACACAGAAGCATTTTATGACCAATTCAGGGAGTGATTGACAAAAGCATAGGAATGGTACAGGCATAGTTACAAGTGACCTCCATATAAACTTTGGTACTTGATGTATTATTAAGAGCTGTTCCACCAATATATCTTGATTTTATATAAGGTCAGGGACTTCTGGTGCTTTCTAATTACAATGGATTGAACTTGATGAGTAATCCATTTAACTTTAAGACTTCTTATTCAAAACACAATCTGAACCTAATAACCTCCATTTAGTCCAGAAGTTCTGTCCTAACTTTCCTGTCCTTAATGTTTTCAGCAGTTTATATTCATCTAAGAGTCCTCTGTATGCACTAAGGGATGCATAATCAATTCATTGATCTAGCCCTCTGAATTTGGGACTTACATCATAACTCAGCTCTTGTGGTGCACAATATCTAGCACAATTATGAGGTAAGGATTAAATGGAGTATGAGTGATTTGAACACGAGGAGAATATGAGTGGAATATGAATTATTTCAGTCATATGAGGAGAGGTGCCATACTGTACCTTGTTCTCACCAACAAGGTGGACAATGTGAAGCTCAAGGGCAGCTTTGGCTGCAGTGAGCATGAGATGGTGGAGTTCAAGATCATTAGGGAAGCAAGGAGGGTGCACAGTAAGCTCATTACCCTGGATTTCAGGAGAGCAGACTTTGACCTTTCAGGGATCTACTTGGCAGAGTACCATGGGATAAAGCTCTGGAGAGAAGAGGGGCCCGAGAAAGTTGGCTAATATTCAAGGGCTACTTTCTCCAAGCTCAGGAGTGATGCATTTCAACAAAGAGGAAGTCAGTCAAAACCACCAGGAGGCCTGCATGGGTGAACAAGAAGCTCCTGGACAATCTCAAACAGAAAAAGGAAGCCTACAGAAGGTGGAAGGAAGGACAGGTAGCCTGAGAGGAATATAGAGAAATTGTCCAAGCAGCTAGGGATCAGGTTAGGCAAGCTAAAGTTCAGATAGAGTTAAATCTAGCCAGAGACAACAAGGTCAACAAGAGAAGCTTCTATAGGTACATTGGTGACAAAAGAAAGACTAGCGAAAATGTGTGCCCTCCAAGGAAGGAAATGGGAGTCCTGGTCACCCAGGTGATGGACAAGGCTGAGGTACTCTGTAACTTTTTTCGCCTCGATCTTCATCAGCAAGGGCTCCAGCCACACCACCCAAGTTGCAGAAGGCAATAGAAGGGACCTGGAGAATGAGGAACTGCCCACTGTAGAAGAAGACCAGTTTCAAGAACGTCTAAGGAACCTGGTCCATGGTGCATAAGTCCATGGGACCTGCTGAGATTCAGCTGCACATCATGAGGGAAATGGCAGATGAAATTGCTGAGCAAATATCCATCACATTTTAGAAGTCATGGCAGTCCAGTAAAGTTCTCACTGATGGGAAAAGAGGAAACATAACCCCCATTTTTAAAAAGGGGAAAAAAGGAAGACCTTGGGAACCACAGGGTGGTTAGCCTCACCTCTGTGTCTGGAAAGATCATGGAGCAGGTCCTCCTGGAAGCTATGCTAAGGCACATGGAAAATAAGAAGGTGACTGGTGACAGCTAACATGGCTTCGCTAAGGGCAAATTGTGCCTGACAAATTTGGTGGCCTTCTCTGACAGTGTCACAGCATTGGTGGATAAGGGAAGAGCAACTGACACCATCTACCTGGTTTGTGCAAAGCATTTGACACTGTCCCACATGGCATCTTTGTCTCTAAACTGGGGAGACGTTGATTTGACAGGTGGACCACTCGGTCACTGGATGGTCACACTGAAATGTTGCAGTTAATGGCTTGATGTCCAAATAGAAACCAGTGACGAGTGGCATTCCTCAGGGGATGGTAGTGGAACTGATGTTGTTTAACATCTTTGTTGGCGACGTGGACAGTGGGACTGAGTGCACGCTCAGCAGTTTCCTGACACCACCAAGCTGTGTGGCGCAGTCGACAAGCTGGAGAGAAGGGATGCCATCCAGAGGGACTTGGACAGGTTTGAGAGCTGGGCCTATGCAAGCCTCATGAAGTTCAATAAGGCCAAATGCAAGGTCCTGCATACGGATCAGGGCAATCCCAAGCACAAACACAGGCTTGGCGGAGAATGGATTGAAAGCAGTACTGAGGAGAAGGACTTGGGGTTATTGGTGGATGAGATGCTCAACATGACAGCAATGTGTGCTCACATCCCAGAAAGCCAACTATATCCTGGACTGCATCAAAAGAAGTATGGCCAGCAGGTCAAGGGAGGTGATTCTGTCCCTCTACTCTGCTCTCATGAGACCCTACCTGGAATACTGCATTCAGCTCTGGAGCCCCCAAAATAAGAAGGACACGGGCCTGGTGGATTGAGTCCAGAGGAGGGCCATGAAGATGATTAGAGGACTGGAGCACCTCTCCTATGAAGACAAGCTGAGAGAGTTGGGGTTGTTCAGCCTGGAGAAAAGAAGGCTCTGGGGAGATCTTATAGTGGCCTTACAATACCTAAAGGAGGCCTACAGGAAAGATGGGGAGGGACTCTTTATCAGGGAGTGTAGTGACCAGATGAGCAGTAATGGTTTTAAACTAAAAAAGAGTAGATTTAGACTAGAAATTAGGAAGAAATTCTTTACTGTGAGGGTAGTGAGACTGGAGCAGGTTGCCCAGAGAAGCTATGGATGCCCCATCCCTGGAGGTGTTCAAGGCCAGGTTGGATGGGGCTTTGAGCAACATGATCTCGTGGCAGGTGTCTGTGCCCACATCAGGGGGCTTGGAACTAGTTGATCTTTAAGGTCCCTTCGAACCCATTCTATGGTAAGACGGAGAAATGTGCTCCTACAGCAAATGTGTCCCTTCAGATAAGTACCTGTGATGTAATAATCTGTTCAAATATCTCAAAATCTTCATCTTTCTGTACTTTTCCACTTTCGTTTTCCATTGTGCTGATCTGGTGACACTGCCCGGTGGCGTAGCTGAATAAGGACTGAACAGAACTTAAAGGCGTGCTTTTTGAGTAACATATCTGAGAGAAAAAGATCTGGAGCGAAAAATTTCATTGATGAGTGGAAGAGTCAGACGTGAAGTGACATGTCATCTTTCTGCTTTTTCAATGTCTCACCTTGTTCAGACCCTAATTAAAAAAACCATTATTCACTTCTCATATTCTAAGATTATCTTTATCTGAATTTAAGTGTATACGTATATATACACACAAGATAAAAAGAGGAAGAACTTAGTAATGATTAGATGAGCTTGTGAGGAAGGTTTATTCATTTTTTATTAAATGTATTCTGTCAACTATTATGTCTGAAGACTTCTAATTATGATGCTAAATTAGCAGTCAAGTGGCATTGTTTGTTCTTTGAAATTATGGGGTCCACTTTTATTTAAATGATTAATGATGCATATTAATCAAGAACTGAGTTTCTGCAGCAAAATACCAACTTGGGAAATAAAATCAGAAATTCTACTAGCTCTTTTGAGATGTGGCTGTATTTTAATTTTTTTTAAAGTGCACTTTACTCTTTCAGATAAATGACAAACAACATCTTTGGGTTTAGTTTTGCAGTAGGAAAACATAAGGCTTCAAAATAAATTCAAGCTCAGCATTTTATGGCAACTGGTTCCACGTGTTATATAAAAAAACCCCTGTGCCAATACATGCATGAAGCAGATCAGAGCATAACTAAATGCATACCTCTCTGTTTGCGTTTGCAGGAAAGGGTGAAGCAAGCAAGGACCTTGTGCCGTCTTCAAGAGCAGCAGTGTTCCCCTCTGCTGGAAAGAAACCCTTCCCACCCAGGTAGGCAAAAGATGCTCTTCTTTGAAAGGCAAAGTGAATCCCAAGTGTTTGCCTTTTCCCTTTTTTAGTCCTTTGCTCAGTGTGAGATTCCCCACTACAGCAGAGGACAGGAGCACACTCAGGTTGTTTGCAGATATCAGAAGACATTGATGATATCCGAATTTTCAGGTTTTGTGTTACAAGCATATAAATCCTCTCTGCACACACACTTATTTTGTCTCCATGGTTAGTTGCCTGTCCCTGTTTATAGCTGGCATTGACTGTCTGTAAATTAGAGTTACTCAGAGCGGTAGACTGTCATAAACAGCAAAATAGCTTTGTTTGATTATGCCAAAACCTTAGGTCCTCTCACTAGCTGCTGTTGCATCCTTAGTACTGATGGATGAACTGAGTAGACTACGATTACCAGAGTGGGGCAGGGGCAGGTTCCATCAAGGGTAGCTGCTATGCAACATTCCTGTTCCTCTGGTAGCAGCAGCCCGAGTAGTAAGTTTGGGTTTCTGTTTTCCATGAGTTTGCTTTTCACCTTTGTTCCTTAACAGTCTATGTTCAAGCCTGTGTTTGTATAACAAAGTCCAGTATTTTCTGTACCTAGCTGGATCTGAAACCTGGATGATACCAATTTAGCTTATTTCCTAATATCTCAGATTGTGTAGAGATCCTCAGATCCTATACAGATTCTCAGATCGGTAGGCTGATGTTTTGCTTTCACACACTCAGTAATGCGTTCAGGAAACCCAAAGTCCAGCTAGAGCCAAGCCTAGTGATGAATGTGAGGGGCAGCTAGAAGGGCTTCTATATCAACAGCAGAAGGAAAATAATGGAAAAGTGGGCCTGCCGCTGAATGAGGTAGGGGCCCTGGTCACAAAGGAAATGGAAAAGGCTGAGGTACTTAATGTCTTCTTTGCCTCAGTCTTTACCACTAACACCGGCCTTCAGGAATCCCAGGCCCTTGCCACCAGGGGGAAACTCTGGAGCGCTTTACCCTCAGTGAAGGAGGACAATCTCCAGAGGTTCATGCCAACCTCAACTGTTCTGTGGTTCTGTAAAAAGGTGAGAAAATACCAATCTTCAGTGTTTGAAGAAGAGCTTAAAAACATAAAATGATGAACCTGCAAATGTCTCATAGATCAAAGCTTGTCAGTATTTATTGGTTTGTTTTACTAGGTCACTAGATCACTATTTACTAGCCCACCATGTCTCACACCATTCTATCATAGTTCTTTCAACTTTCCTGACAGTTATCACAAAATGTGAAGACATTTACCTTACTAGATTTTGAAAGATTTTAGGAATAATACAGAAAATATTGACCTATATCAAGAATTAGTTCCTAGTAGTCTCTTCCCGTCTATGTAGGATAATAACCTGGAAAACAGCACAACACAACCCTTTTATAAAAGAAGTACCACACTAGAGAGGAACATTTTCATATTCTCTGTTTATTTCATACTGTAATGAAGTTTTCAAAAGATGAAAAGGTCCATTCTCAAAAAATTGCAGTTATTTCCCTTCATAATTAAAGTTAAGAATGCAGATTTCTGACCCATAGCTTCCTTGCTAACATATGCAGCGACAAAATAAAGGATTCAAAAATAAAATAAGAGATAGGAATAAGTCCCCCTGGGAAATGAAACCTTTTCACTAGATGTAAAAAGCAAGCTGCCTTGAGGCAGGTTCAGTCTGGTGACAGAGCTATCTTTCAGGATTCACTTGTTCTGAATCAGTATATGGCGTTTGTCTCTCTGGTAGAATAAGAAATAAATTCTTTGTCAAAGTTTTGGGACCTTGGCTTTTCTAGAAATGGAAACCTTTAAATGAGAAGTTCATTTTAGCTGTTTAGTGTAGTTAAAAGAATTTATAACATTTAGTTCCCAGTGTCCTAGTCAAGTTTCAATTCAGTTAATTAATTTCTGCTTCTAACATTCTCCAGTTCTACTGGAAAATAAATTTACCAGTAGAACTGGAGAATGTTAGAAGCAGAAATTAATTAATTTATTTTCCACTTTTCAATCTTAATTATGATGTAATAACATCAAATGTGATAACTTTATCACAATTATTTGGTTTTAACACAGGAGGATCCAGCTTCAGAGCTGGAAATTAAAAGCCATTCTGTGCAGTAAATGTATCAGCTTAAAAATGCTTTGGGTCCAAAATATACTCCACACTTGTGAGTTTCAATTGGTTTTCCACAAGAGGTTACATGGGACTCCATGCGCAAATGGCAGATGTACCTTTTCAGACAGTTTGTCTATCCTTAAGCGTTTAAAGTCCCTTTTTTCCATTTACATGAACAGACACACAGACAGGTGTGTACACACACGCAAAAATGTTATTTCTCCCCTTTAAGGCTGCCTGAAACGCCATTCTGTATCTTCCCTGCTGACTTTTTTTCCATTTACATTTCCAAATTGCGTAAGTCTGATGACTCACTGTGAAAAATAAATGCAAAAGAAATCTTGTTTTCTCTTCCACCATTTGTGAAGGGAAATAAAAATTTCCATTCTTAGGAATGGTCAAGATATAGGTTTAGTGCTTATTCAGAGAAGATAGTCTTTTCATGTTCACAAAGCAAAATGTGAAAATGCGTAAGAGATGAAGGTAACGGTGTTCTCTTCAGCCCTTTAAAAAAAATTAATTTATTAATTTTTACTGCATTTTCCACTCAGAACAAATTTCCTTCAAAGAAGGAGGTTTTCTGTGTAATTTTAATGTTAGCTATTCTGATTTAATAAATTATTTTACTAAAAAACTATAAGTTTGATCATTTCACCTACAATACTTAGCTTGTAAAGTTGTCATTTGAAGTGTTATTTTTAGCTAGAAGCAGATATAAATGTTGCCCAAAGAATTCCCAATCAAAACAGTGGCCTAGGTTACAGAGGGATATGAATGTTTTCCATATCACACCACAAATCACTAAAACTAAAGAATGTCAGCATGCCTCAGATTATCTTTGTACTATTAAAATTCCCGGGTCATCTTTACTTCCTCCACTGAGCATCTATCTGGGCACGCAGACGTTGATCTTGCCAAGCAGGTGATCACCTATTGTGTAGCTGAGTTCTCAGCATAGCAGGGACCTTTCCAGCTAAACCTGAGGCGATCCTCAGTGGTTCATTTAGACAAAACACAGGAGTAATTCTATTCACAGTTCCTCTACAGCAACATGATTTATTTCACAAAAAGCTTTTTCCTCCCCCTCTCATTTTCAGCAGAGTGAATCTGGAGTGACTCTGTTGAAATCAATGACTCTGCTCCTTAGTTCAGCTGGCTGTTAACTATAGTTGGTTTTCTATTTTCCATTGTTGGAACATTTTTCTGTTCAAGCTGGATTCCAGTTCCTTGATAATTTTAGAGGACCTTCACTTTGGACAGTTCTCAGGCTTGAATTCTAATTGTCTTTAACCATGGATTTGAGATTTCAGAGTCCATTTCATTCATCATCTTGCCTCATCACCTTATTTCTATTGTTAAGAAAATTTTAAGTTAAAGTTAGGCAGATCCTGCTGTCATTATTTTCCCTTAAAATTATTGAACAATTGGTGGAATTTTTTTTTAATTTTTATTTTTACAAACTATAATTCAATTACTGTGAAATTAAAATTTCCCACAGGAATCTTGCTAATATATTTTTCTGAAGAAATGTAGACTTCAATCATATTTTAAAACTTTAGATTTTTATTTGTCATACTAAATTTCCTTTTTAATTTGTCTGAATTTGATGTTTATCTACATACACTGCTGTGTTGCACCAAGCCCTCTTTCCTTCTACAGCCAGCTTTTCCTAGACTACATCTTCCATATAATAATGTGGTTTCCCCTCTGGTTTAAGAGTTTGTTTATGGTGGTTAGAGGGTATAGCTGAATCTGTAACACTAAATTGCATATCCTAGGACATAGATGACAGCTCAGGATGATCTTTAGATGACTTGAAATTGAACTTTCCAAGATTTCCAAATATCTTTTTCTGATTTATTTTTTTTTTTTGGTCTGAGAAAACATTCAATAATGTAGAAAATAAATGTTTTTGCAGTCTTTATTTCCTTTGGCAAAAATTGTAAATTGCAACTGATTTGACTTTTGGATGCTTTTACACATAAACCACACAGACACAATGGGTAATTCTCCTACGCTACATGAAGGAATGTACATTCCTCCTTGTTCCCAGGCTAATAATTGTTTCCTTGTTGTTTTAACATGCTTAATTAACATACCAGTCTTCTTTACTAATGCCTCTGACTGCCAGAAGTGGTGATTTTTTGGACAATATAGTTTTATAACAAAATAGAGGAGTTAAGTTTATTGTGTACACGTTAAGTCTTAACTCTCAATGGCTGGTAGGTCAGTGAGTCAACCTTCATGAATGTGCATGATCAGAAAATGAAATTCAGAATATTTTAAGTTTTTGGAAAATTGATATTGACAGACATACACATACTGATTACAAAGACAAATGCACCAGTTTCCTGAAATATGATCAATTCTGTGTATTGAACATAGAAAAATATAGGGGCTTTATACCTGCTAGAACAATAATTAATCTCCCAAGGCATGTGATAGGATAAAAAATAATTTTAATGGGAAAGTAGGATTCCTCTTTTGAAGAAGCAAAAGAACTCTTGTCCTTAGCAAATGTGACAGACTTCAGAGCCAATTTGCCTTTGAATTTTCCTGTGATTAATTCACATGTGGCACAGGAGCCTGTGAATTCCCATCAAATTTGCTTACTATAGAGGAAAGACCTACCACATCTGTCTCAAAACCATTAATGAATGCTAAATAGGATTATTCTACTATTACTAACGAATATTCAAATGAGAATTTGGACTAGAAATTTTTCATCACCTAATGTATGTTCATGTTTTGTCTGCTTGCAGATAAATTTAGTGTTAAATATTGGGATTTGGGGAGGATAGTTATACCATAAAATATAGTTTCCTAAGTTAAAAGTTATGCTCTTTATGGACCCTTTACAAGAACTGGAGAAAAAGACAATTTAAGTACGCTGAATTACAGTTCAGACAATACTGACTGTACATATATGTATGTCTGCCTTGGTATATATACACCATATATATATGTGATATATATGCACACACACAAAGTGTATTATTGTGCATAGAGGCTGTGTACACACACGCACTTGTATCCATTTATCTATATGTCTATACACACACAAATGGACTTGGACAATACCTACTGTATGTAGGGCATAAGGAGATTAAAAAGCTTGGTCACCTGATGTTAAAAGTCCTAGGTAGTTTCATTGTCCTCACGGAGAAAAACTTTGCATAAGATGGACATTTTTAGGAGAAAATCTGGGAACAAATCTATGGTTTATACCTAGCACTGCTTTGAGTCCAGACACAACGCTTTAGAAGCTCCAGTTTTCCTTGTACCTTGTACCAGCAGAGATCAATGTGAAATATGGAATATTCTTAAACATTTGGCTATGGTGAAATCACAGAGAAATGCGAATCAAGCTCAGGATACAAACCAGTCCATATGTTGGCAGCATAACCAGTGCATGGGTCGTTCCTTACCATTATATCTCTACTCAGTTATCAAAGAACTTCAGCAATGAAACTCCTCAAGTCCTTTTTATCAGTCTATTCCAGTCGCTCACTACCCTCGTTGCAGTGACGTTTCCTACTGTCTGGCTTTGACTTTTATGTTGCAGTTTAAATCCATTATTTCTTGTTCTATTCACAAGGGTTGTTGAAAACAGATGTTGCCTTCTCCTTTGTACTAGCCCTTTATACACTTGAAAAAAATATCATCATTTCTATTCTTCATTCTTAGCATCTTTCAAATAAATTACCCAAGCACTTTCTCAAGGGATCATATCTTTTTTATATCATAACATTCTTATTGGTCTCTGGTGGGCTTGTCTTAACTTGTGAACATCTTTTTGGAAGTGTAATGCCTCAAATTGCACACCCCTTTAGCTGAAGCCTTCCCAAAGCAAATTTAAAAGGTAAGATTTGTCCAGGTTTCTTGTAGATAGATTTCTTTTTTATAAGAGCAATACCTTCTTGATTCAGCTTGTGCTCTTCTCTAAATCTAGATCATTTTCAGAAATGATCCCTAACTGGTCGTTCCCATGTCCTTTATTGTGCAATTGATTTTCATTGCACACTTCCTTATTGATTTTCAGCCTATATTTTCAGCCTATTTCTTGAGTTTATCAAGAATTGTCCTTTTGCATTCTCATCATGCCCTCCAATACACTTACAGTCCCATTCTGATGTTGTCTTGAAATTTAACAAGACTATTTTCTGTTACATCATGCACTGCTACTGAAAGCATTGGATAGAAGTGGATGCAGTTTGATTCTATGGAGCCCCATCTGATAACTTCCTTCTATTGTCATAGAGAACTGAAAGATGACTAATACTTGCATGTGGTTGTCTAACTTGTGTTGCACAAATTTCAAAGGCTTTTTAAAAGCTGTTTTCCTAGCTTGTTGAGATGGTATCAAAGCCTTACTGGTGGCAGCAAATCCCAAGAAATCTCCTGCTCTTTTCCCATCAGCGAGATCTATTAATCTGACAAAGAAGAAAATTATATATACTTTTTTGTGATTATTCACAACAAATCCATTCTAGTTGTTATTCACCTCTTTGTTATTTTCCAGGCTTACAGATAGTTCAGTTACTTGCTTCGGATTTTTGCTGGGAAAAAAATTAAAATGTGACTAATCTGTAATTCCCATGCTCCTTGGTTTTCCTCTATAAAGGAAACTATGTTTCCTCTTTTTGGTTGGAGTTGCTTTTTTTTAAGTTCTTCTTTCCTCCTCTGGCAGTTCTCATATCCCAGTGGTTCTGCAACGGGGAGCAGGGCAGGCCGGGGATCAGCCAAGGGCAGCCCCAAGTCCTTTTCCCTGGGGGGGAAGGGCTTGTGCTTAGAGATCTGACAAACCCCTAACTATCCCGATAATCTCTAAATTTTGTCTTTCTGTTCTACTTGAAGTTCTTACTTGTTTTCCTCTCCTATCAGCTGCACTAATCCTCCAGTCATAAATTGACCTTTTTAGGAAAGATTGTCTCAAAAAAGACTGTGACATTTTGTTCCTCTCAGTATCACCCGCAATTAGCTTCCTTGTTTCACAGAGGGAGTAGGCCAACACTTTCCTCAGACTTCATACTTCCTACTATTAATGCACTTTAAAGCGGTCCTTGTTATTCTTGATGTAGCTTGCTAAACGCATCTATTTTTGAATTTGGCCTTTCTGATTTTGTCTCTACCAGCTTGAAATACTCCTTTACAGTCCTCTCAACAATGTGACCTAATTTCTGCTGTTTACTCCTGTCTCGTGTTGGGGTCAGTGAAGAACTGACAGCTGAAACAAGCTCCTATTGTGTTTCTCAGTCTTCCTCTGTGATGTTAGATGTTGTACTTATGTGATTAGTATGCTTTTTTAGGGACCAGCCTTCCTTAACATTTTTTTTCTTTTAGAATTCAAGCTCTTTTCAGATCAAGAGCTTTGCACAGCAATTACTTAATAAATAACAGAAGAGATGATTGCTTACCCAAAAGGACTGATACCTACGCATAGCTTACATGGCATTTCTAACTCATGAATTTTGACAGTTATAATTGCTGAGGGTAGAAATTTTAAGAATGTCCAAAAATTAAAACTCGGAGGCAAGTTCCAGAGAGACAGACAGGCTGTCTTATGGATCATCATACATGCTATCATGTGCCTAACGGGACCAGTTATTTTCACCATCAGCCTCAATGGAATAAAGTTGCCTTCTTGTACAAATGCTACCTATCAGCACAGGAAAGATAAGATTCTAGCTTAGACTGAAAATATATGTGAGCCCACAAGATCTTTAAGGTGGGTTTTTTACCCCTTCACTCATACTAAATAGGATGCATACTTCCTAAATTGCCATTAGCTAGGGCCACTTGTAAAGAATAATTTTCTTGAACAAGTGGATGCCACTTTACTCCCAAATTAATAATTTACTTTCTCTTATTTATAGGGTTATGTGGACCAGAGATAAGGAACCTTTTGGTTTTTTTTTTTTCCTTTTTGATTAATTTCACTTTAAGAGCGCACTTCAAAACCAGCACACAGTCTGGATCAAAAGGGGAACATATGAAAGCTCTTCACAAAGCAACTACATTTTCCCTTCCTTAATCAGATGGGATTTTGATTGGTGGAGAGACCACATCTTAGTACTATTATTATTATTTTCTTCCTTTCCCTTTCTAAAAATAATCCTTAAAAAATTTGTTTATCATAAATGTAGGCACTTGCTGCAGTCTGAGGTACTCTGATCACATGATAATTTCCAGAAAATAATAAAAATCATATATCTATTTTAGTTTGTGGACTTCAAGAAACCAAGGTACGAAAACATGACATGTCCCATGAGACAAACACAAAAGGATGACTAAGGACAGATGGGAAAGTTAAATTTCATATCACTTACAAATATTAGCTCCCCTTAATTATGGAAAAGACAATTAAATGTGTTTTATATCATCACTGGAAAATTTATGCTCAAAGAGGGTATAGTCTTCAATTAGTCCCTGGGATGTACATGTCCATTCTGTCCATCTAATGAGGGCCAAATCTCTTAGGCCCACCTAAATGAAAATAAATGCATATTTAGAACTCTTTGGTTAGAAACATATTTAGTTCTAAATAGGATCAGATACTAGGACATTAGAAAGATATCTTTATAGACTGTTTATGCTTAATGAAATCATAGATCACTTTTGGATCTCAAACATATCTGGGTATCTACAAGACTAATTTATTTAATTGTTATATCTTACAGGATATTTGCAATGAAACAGACAAATACAGCTCAGAACACACATTAAGATTGGAACATGTTGAGTTAATTGTGCTCACCTGCAGTACAAAGTCAAAAATCAGCTGGCAACACATTGGTAAAGGAAATAAAGCCAGAGGAAATTATATTTTGCTGATCTGTACTGAAATCTTAGTGACCTTTTGGCTCATTAAGTACCTTCAGTATCCTGGCTTGATTCCCTGCTTCAGCATCGATACGTTCTCCCGTTCTTTGAGCCACCCCCACTACATGTCTCCCTTTGCTTGGTATGCATAGTGATCCCTTTTCAGATACAAAACATGATCATGTGAAGTAAACTGCACTTTTGGGACTGAATTAAGATTGTCTTAGACCAAGATTTTCTACATTTTGAGCTGCTTCTGTCTTCACTTCTTATTTACCCAGTCATCTTCTTTATGATATTTATTTATCGCTGCAGAAAGAAAACATGGATACTTGTGCTGCTTATGTATGACTCATGAGTGTGATCTGCCTCCTGGGGGATGTCTTCTTTCAGTTCCCTTGTTCTGAAATGCAGAATGAGAAATCCTTAGAGTTCACAGTCTTTATCTGTGTAGGAGAAAAGATCCATCTGTCTCTACTAAAATAATATCCCTAGGATCATCAATACGATCAGCATGTCACTACTGTATTGAATTGCCACACCATAGGGTTTGGTTGATAGGCCATCAATTATGGCTGTCATACCGATTTTCGTCTACAGCTTCTATTAAAATTTAGTTGATTTAGGGCTAAACCTACTTTTCAAAAGGTAATAGCTACTTTTGAAAAGGAGTTTTTTCTCCTAGTGAAATTAGTACCCGTACTTGTACATAATGCATGACTGCAAGCACAAATATTAACTGCAACCTACAGCCACGTGACTTGTCTTCATAGAACTACAGCAATGATGCGGCCAACCAGCATCTATTTCTTTCCCTGTGGAAACTGGTGTTACAGGGGAATTTAGGCAACGTGTCCACATATCATCCCATAAATTTTTAGGCATCAGCCATTTCATTTTGCAGTATATCTTAATCAGGTTTTCTAGATAAACTGCACAAGACTTATGTATAACAATTTTGCTATGCAGTAATATTGATGATTCATAGTTTATGAGCTTGCTCTTATCTTGTTCCTCAGAACTCACAGTTTCTTATATAAAAGCACACAAAACTCCAATAATTGTCTGTGCAATTTAATTTTGCAGCTCCTGAAAGTGAAATTTGAGAATAATGTTATTCTTTATGTGTTTATACGTTTTTTCTGTAAGATACAGAAATGCTCGAGATTGATTCTGAAAACAGAAAATAACTATTATGAGGGATTTCAGAAAATATATCCTTTCTAATGGAAAATACACTCAGCTTTAAATGATTATTTTTATTAAATAGTTACTTTGGGACCATTTAAATAATAACATCCTTCATTAACCTAGAAAAAGCTTAACACAGTTCTTAGTGAAAACCTAAAAGTAAGCATGTGAAAAATAAATTTATGGAATAGTTCATTTATTTCTCGTTCATACACACAGTCATATTATAAGTTAACACTTGTTGGGGATATATTTGTAAGCATTTACCTGCGCATGTAAATTTTATAGGTGTGACTGGGAGCAAAATTGTCATAAGAAATAGAGATCTGAAAAATTAGTTATGAATGATCCATGATAGAAATTGGCATAGCTGCACTGAAATCAAAGATGCTGTGTAAGTCAGAGGAGCGGGTTCATCTCTTACAAAACAATGGATGGCTATAGTACTCACTAAAAGGATCCTCTAATGTCCTGAGGAAAACTAAGCACAACTTCATTAACACATAAAGATAAGTTCTTCTAGTTTTCTCTTCTTGTTGATTGAATACAGTTAATGACTATAAAATAAAACTTCTAGACTGTATCTTTATCTATAGTAATGTTCAGGATGTCCCTAGAACAACTAATTACAAAAATGTAAAAAGAATCTCTGCTGTTGGAACTCGAAGTAAAGGTAAAATTTTGATTTATGAGGTCTACCATTTCTAATCTTGGAGACACATAAAACCTGTTAAGTTTCAGCGAGACAGCAGAGTATCCCTTGTAATCAGTCTCACAGGTGGAGGAAGATAAGGTAACAATCACCTTAGAATAACCCTTGCTCATTTAAATTAACTCAAGGTGATTGCTTTATGAAGATCACACATACGATCCTTCACTATTTCAGCTTCATACCTCATATGAAGACTCCAGGTGTTCACATAAGAACATGTTTCATGTCTCAACATTTGAGCTGCCTGGTAAGCACAGTACAATTACGTCCAGTGAGTTTTACAAAGTCTACAGGAAAAGGTTTCCAGGAACAAGAAAAAATATGATTGTTTGGCCTTTATTTGGGTAAGAGTTTAGTATTCCCAGCCTTCTCTTAATAATGAGAGATTTACTCTACCTGTAGCTGCAGACCTGGTTGTCACAAAATGTGGAGCTACAACAGCAGATTTCTAAGTTTTCACCCCAAAATAAGAAAGCTAACCAAATGTCCTTTCTTCCTCAACCAACTATTTGCATCCTTCTTTAAAAACATCTAAAAGGTATTTAAGAGTCTTTATACACCGTGACAGTAAATTATGAAATGAACATTAAGTCTAAAAATACTTAATAATGAATTTAAAATTAAATCAGATTTTGTATGTCAGCAATCAAATTATTTGCTAAAGGACAGCTTTTTGAATTGATGTTTAGTGCTCATCTATGGACAAACTAAGTTTTACACTATAATTAAACGAGCAGAAATGCATAATCAAAGTCTTATTAATATGTTAACCTTGTAAAAAATATTTTAGTATTGCAGGCATCTAACAAGATAGCTAAGGCAAGTTAATTAGATTTCAAGTGAGTTGCTAACCATGCTAATTCATATTTTATAAGATTATTAATTAAAAGCCAACATGCTATAGCTTCAGTGTGTTATCTTACTATATTTTATACCAGCTGTGACTTACAACAAGTAAATTAAACATAGCAAGTATAAAGGATTAGAAAAGTGCAACTAACCATTTCTTGCTACTATAATAAAAATTATGCTGTAAATGTTTTACCTTTTATATACTTATTACATCTCATGAAGGGCTCTTTTTACAGTCACTTCGTGCAACACATGAATTTTCTATGCAAACTTAAATATAGGGTTGACAACAGACGTATGTATATTAAGGCATTTTTTGTTCTCATTTCATTTTTAGCAGAAAATTAAATTATCAAAGGCAAAAGCTATAGAAAATCAAGAAATATTGGACTGACAGGTATTTTGTGATTAGGTCCATGACACACATCACCAAATAAACCATTCTTTTTAATCAATCAATTAATCTATCTTCTTAATCAATCACTCAATACTGCTGCTGGGCTTAGCTCAGCAGCAGTAAATGTGGTGCAGGTATTTCCATTTATCACTGTAGCACAAAAAAGCGCCATTTATGGCTAGATGCTATACTTACTAGATGCTATACTTACTATCTATCTATAGTATACTTACTTACTATCATTATACCACATTCTCAGGTGGTAAAGATACAAGAAAGTGAGGAAGTCTTCACTGAAATAAAACGCATCAATTCCCTTTATAAAAAATACGGTACCACAGCTGTATCCTTCAGAATACCCTTTGCTCTGTAGAACTAAAAGTCCTTTGATTTAGGCCACTTAGGATCCTAATTCTGGAGAATAGCATGAGTGTCTTGTTTATCAAACTGATCAAAGATTCTGGGTATTTCTTCTGCTTATTACTCTCAACTCCAAACCAACTGGCCTACCCAGCTGCTCATTTTTTTCCAGCTTAGCATTCAGGTTGTGTAAATCCAGGAGGCCAGTGCCTCTCTGACTGCCCTGGCTTCTGACAGGACCATCCTGCTTCCTTAGATGTCAAACTTTTTCACAATTCCTTTGATCAGAGCTTTCCCCAACAGAGGTTCCTTCTTGACAAGACTTTCTGGATGGCACTGTAAACTTACAAGGTGAGACAGTCCAGCCTGTTTTCCAAATGTTGACATTGTTTTGACTTGTGTTGCAAACCACAGCCCACACAGTTCCTTGCTGGTTTGTGGACACTGATTTAACGTGCCTTGCTACAGCAAGGTTGATTTCTTGTAGCATTTTTGTTCCCTGCTATGACCTCGATGTCAGGATGTTGTTTACCTTCTATAAGCTTCAGATTGAAATAGTAAGTTATTGAACTGCTCAATTTTTCCCTTCAGGCTACTGTTTCACTCCTGTTCAGCAATCAGTCTGAGCTATAGAAACTGAATTGTTTCATTTAGTGTTTGAGATCTGGCCCAGCTTTTGCACATTTTAGTACCATAAGTAATTCCTATTATCTAATGCCTCTTCATAGTTTAGTTTCCTACAAGTAGGCAGAAGGACAGAATGAGCTCAGAGCACTTTATGTATCTTATAACATTTCCCTTTCAAGTTTTTCCAGACCAATGGGCTGCTACCATCAAAATTAACCATCATCATCAGTTCCTCTTCCTTTCTCTGTTTCACTTTTTAAAAAAATTATTATTATTTTTAGCTTGCACATAGCACACAGGCAATGCTATAGGCTTGGGGAAGAGTGGCTGGAGACCTACCTGGCAGAAAAGGACCTGGGGGTGTTTGTCGACAGCTGGCTGAATGTAAGCCATCAGTGTGCCCAGGTGGCCAAGATGCCGTGTGGCCAACAGCATCCTGGCCTGTACCAGGAATAGTGTGGTGAGTAGGGCTACAGAGGTGTTCATCCCCCTGTACTCAGCATTGGTGAAGCCCCACCTCAAGTACTGTGTCCAGTTTTGGGCCCCTTACCACATAAAAGACACTGAGGTGCTGGAGCGGGTCCAGAGAAGGGCAATGAAGCTGGTGAGGGGTCTGGAGAGTAAGTCTTATGAGGAGAGGCTGAGGGAGCTGGGGTTGTTCACTCTGAAGAAGAGGCTGAGGGGAGACCTTATCGCGCTCTTTGTTCAGTCAGAAAAGACTGGCCAGCTAAGCCATGAAAATGATTGCGCTCCTATAACTGCCTGGGAAAGGTCTGCTGTCGCTTCAGGGCTTTAAGTGTTGTAGGACAGTGGTCTAAATCAAGGGCATCATAAAGGTTTTACTAAGCTTATTTTAACGAGACACTGTTAGAAGTGAAGTACTTGTTTTGTTGCTCTATTTACACTTTATTGGATCCTGCACTACTACAAGTAACAAATTGACAGTTGCTTTTTCAGGGGAAGAAGCAGTTAATTTTCTTGTTTGTTTCTTCTCACTGTTGTTTTTTCCTTTGGCCTCCCTGCTCAGCCATTTGGCCTAAGATCAAGAAATGTATGTGGTAGACATTGTTCAAACTGGGCCTTTCATAAGAAGGGCTTGAGGAGGAAATACGGTCCTGGCTTACAATTTACACGACTGAATGGAATATTTACCATCCAAAGGAGAGCTTCACTGACGCCATCAGTTGATTGCAATCTCCATATATCTTCTTTCTGCTCTGAGACACTTTCAAATTTGTCAGAATCAGTATCCCTTGTTTGTCTTTCTCTTGACGTTGTGCCTCTCCCTGTTAAACCTCTGCGAGGAACTGATACTGGCTTCTGGAGATGTTAGTTTTCCTGTCTTTTTTTCCTTTTCTTTTTAGTATTTCCAAGGTGGGGCAGGAAGTCTGCCATGATTTTGGAAGTTGTGATTCACTTGTGCAATTTGAAAACAGAAATCAACCAACTGACTTGGACAGGAAGACAACGAGAAATTATTGAGACACTGCAGGTAATTTAATTAAAAATAGGGTTTTTATGAGCAGCGTTAATGTGTGCTACCTCAGCTAACCTGACAATAAAGGTTTTGCAAGCTACAATGACATCTGGCACAGGATCACATGTAGGAATTATGCAGAGGCAATAAAAGGCACTTAATTAACATTGCAAATAGTATTCCAACATTTATGAGATGTCTGCAAATTTGCATACGGATACGTAATTACATAATTTGCAGCTGTTGTGTTTGCTCCATAAGACCTTGCCACTTTATTAGTAGAATATGTAAATCAGGAATTAATCCCTTTTATCATCTACTTTCTTAGTAGTCCATAAATATGTGGCAAATCATGGGAACTTGCTACAGCTCTTTTATAGGGACTTTCTCATCTTGCCTCAGGACGGTGTAGAAGCAAAACTATATCCCCTGCCTTCTTTAGCTCTAACGGTCTTTTAAGAGGTTTGTAACTGCATCTCATTTATTGTCAGTTTTTTACTCCCCATTCATCTCTGAAACCTCAGTTTGCAGGGTCATGCTGAAAAATCTCTTTTGATTTATTCCCTTCCAGTTTTAAAGAGATTTAAGTTAATATTTGTTCTCATTAGTACCTTTCTGATAAGGGTAGTTATCTTGTGTTACAAGTAAACAGAGAAGGCTGGGAGGGAAGGATATCTGGCCAAACCAGAGTGCTATATAGGTAGCTTATTAAATTCAAGGTGAAGCTGGGCAATTCAGATGCCTAAAAAGCAAAACTGGACCAAATGATTAGCTAGAAAAAGTATTGCTCTGTATAACTTCTTATAAATCCCTAGTGTATAAGATTCCTTTGCCTGGATAAGCTTGGACAATTTGCACTTACGTACCAACAGACAAAGACATAAAAAAATGTTTAACCAAACCAGCTTTCTTAAAATGTATTTGAATATTGACTTTTATTACGTTGGCTGTATTAATACTTCTGTAGCACTTTTCTTGTATTAGGCTCAGGGGAGGTTTGCAGAGATACAGTCAATTAACAAAAGGTAGTTCTGGCTACAGATTTTGAACACACTGTTAAGCCAACTGCAGTAGAATAGAGAAGAAGTTGTTCTTTGTTTTTATTTTTTAACATGTTTTTCCTTGTGTGTTTTGAAAGTGCTTCCACTATAATCATGCCATTGTCCCTTCTGCATAATGGAAGCTTCGCCTTTTGTTTGAGTCCTTTAAAGAAAAGAAGTTCAAAGCAATAAGGGAGTTCAGTGCAGGAGGGAGGAAAAGCGTCTTAAAAAACAGTGATTGTGCTCTCCCCCAGAAGAACTGTGTTGATTCTAAATTTAATTTGTGTTTGGAAGTTGACTGGATTGTGGACTGCCAGTTCCTTCAATGCTCTTCCAATAGATCAAAGTGGTTTACAGTAATGTAGCCTAAGGGATGTTTTTGTTTATTGACTGTGTAATGCTTTCTCATTATTTTTTCTTGTAATCTAAATGACGTGCTAAGTGACAATCTGTTTATAGAATAAGTATAATTAACAATGAATATATTTTTAAGAGTTTTGTTGTTTTGTCTGAGTATGATAATGGAAATTGCAAATGAAATCTTTCTGTCCGGAATGAGTGATCTGCCTTACAGCCATTGCCAGGTTTTTATGGAGGGAAGGAAGTTGTAGTAACTGAAAGACTAAAATAATGAACCTGCATAAATGCACAAGGCAAAGAAAGGAGCCACAGACATTTCTTTTCTTTTAAACTGAGTGGGTGAGCACAAGGATGAATGTTGTTCTCTCTGCTGACTGCTCCAGCAGTGTTGCTGCTGGTAGTAGCTCTACTGAAGAGAAGAAGAATGAAAACAGGATCTTGCTTAGTTATTGCTGTAGTTAGACCTGGTTTCCTTCAGTTGAGCCTTACTTTTTAGAGGGGAGTTCCTTAAACAGAGGATGAGCTGGCTTCAGCAGTGCAGATGGTTCTGACCTTTCTCTGCACCTCTCACTGGAGAAGGGGAAGTTGTGGGGGACTCAAATTCAGACAAAAGTCCCCATTACTCAGGCCTAGTGCAGCCAAAATAATCTAGGCTGGCTACTAGCCAGATGTAGTTGGAGAAGGTGTTTTAGCTCAGTGTCCATTTTGCTTCTGAACGCAAGATGCTAAGGCTGCATCGTGTCCCACTGGGCCCCAGAGTTACCTGTTGGGTCTTCAAAAATGTATACATCTCCAGATGAAGCTGAAACTTTGGTGTTTTCACCTCTTCTGTCCCACTCTATCCGCTGTCCCTCCTTACCTGGCTGGAGCTTTGGTGCCCTTTGCATGGATTCCACGTGCCAGGTCTTGAACCATCTCTAAAATGTCTTTTGCCAGAAGAAAGGTGGGGAACAGTGCTTGGAGTTGTACAGAAGTGGTGGAACTTGGGAATGCTGCAGACTAACCGTGCAGGGGCTGCCTTCCTGTTTGCCTGCTGTGCAGGGCTGAGGACATGGGCCTCGGTCATGGACCAGGGCTCCAAGCTGCTGCCTTGACACAAAGAAAAGGCCAGGAACATTCCTCGATGAATTTGTGTGGCATTCCTCTTTTTCATGTGAGGAAAGAGTCTTTCCTCTTTTTGATGTGAGGTATGAATCTTCCAGCACAGTGTGGGTGATGATTAAGGGTATTTTTTCATCTTCTAATGGTGCTTCTGCTTTTGTGTTCTGGTTCTTGTAGCTACAGCTACTAATAGGTATGCTCACAGAGGACATTCCCTTAAACCAAAGGTCCATGTCATTTTTTCTCCTAATTAAGCTGTGCATTTCTGAGACATACAGCAGAGCTCTTTCTTTTTAAAAGGTAGGGGAGTTCCTAGTGGTTTGATCCGGTTTCTGAACATTTTTACAGCTTGAAAAGGATTCTTCTGAAGATTATAACTCGTTGGTTTTTTTTTGTCAGTGCCATGCCACATCCCAAATCTAGGACAAACCAATTAGAACCACATGTCTTTTGTCAGCTGAATAAATCTGGCGCGGCAGAGTGGAAAGCTGGAAGCCCAGGCTTTTGGAGGCAGCAGGCTGCCTGGAGGAACCGGCGAGATAACGTCCTCTGCAACGCTGAGGCCAGACAGGAGTCGACTCACAACCTGTGACCATGTGTCTGCATTTCTCAGGGCTTATTTAGCCATTTCAGCTTGACAGAGGCCTATCCTGTTCTAGCCATGGCTTTTTCCCCCTCTGGACATTCCTTTGCTATTAATAGTAAAGGAAATGGTATATACAAAGTAACTTTTTATTGAGCTGTTGAAAAGAAACTGTAGTTACATATGTTTCTGCAGCAGCTGGCACAGTCCTGGTCTTGTCTGTCATCTCTAGATACTCTTGTTATATGAAACACTGAACTCACGTTGTGCGAGCCAAAGAAATAATTTCCTTCCTTTCAGTCAGGAATGGATGGTGGAGAAACTCCACTATCAATTTAATTCATCAGCTTCACTGGCTGTATTTCAAATTTAATAGTTTTCAAATATATTTCTAATTTGCTGCTAAGAAAATTAAAATAAAATTCACAAACGCCTTGCCAAAGGCAGCATTCAATACAAACTAATCTGCACCTCAGGAAGTGATTCAATTTTTTTTGTCCATAACTGCACATAATTAGTGTGTCTGCAACAAGCATGTAATTTTTATTATCTCTGAAGAGTTTGGCAGGGGGAATACATCATTACCTGCACATCTAATAATGCGCAGTGCTACAATTCATTTTCTGAGATGCCATGCGTACTGAAGAAAAACATTGACTTTATCTCTCTCTTTTTTTTTTTAATAGGCATAGCAGAAGCCTAGCAGCCTGAAGCAGATACAAATTAAGGATGGACAATATGCTGGAAAGCCATTGATATAAACAGTGAACAGCAGTGAACAACAAAATCCAGTCCCAAGATCCAATGAATAGCTACTTGTTTCAAAGACTCTGGGAATGTCAGGCAACAGAAAATAGTATGTTCTGGTCACCATCCTACAACCCTGAATATGGATCTGTGTTTTTATGTATATGCTTTTACAGTAGCATAAAAAACAATGGCAGAAGACTGGGACATGAGTGAAGATACCATTGCTCTTTACTGTTGGCCTTTGGGCCAACATCATCCAATCTCTTAAATGTGCAACTTTACTAAATTATGGACGTAAATGTGGACAGAATCGTTTAGAAGTAACTATGGACATAGACCAGCACTGATAGCTGCTCAGATCCGTGTAGTTACTGGAAAAAAGGAGCTTTTGATAAGGAAGAAGATATCAGGTTGGACAGTATTCTGGACAAGGGTGTTTGAAGAGAAAAAAAACTCCTTGAGGAGATGTTTTCTGAGAGTAACTAGGAGAAGAAGAATTAGCCTTGTCATTAGGGTCCCTCTCTCTGTTGGGCACGATTCTTCAAAACACTTTGCCTCAAAGGACCAGCAAACAAGACCTACCTGGACTTCCAGAGGCACTTCTTGGGGCCAGATTTGTTTTTCTTGCAGTCAGTGAAGCCTCAGGTCTGTTCCTGAAAGCCCACCCAGACTGTGAGGAGCTCCCACATGCTGCTTCTCAGCTGTGAAAAAGCATCTGAACGAGCTGGAGGGTGAGTGTGCCAGGAAGCACACCGTGAATATGGCTGTTCCTGCATTCCCTTGAATATAGCATTGATCCAAACTTTGAATTTGAGCCACATATGGAATTTAAGCAGGAAAGTGCAATTCAAATTGTTACATTCCTACTATCTGAAGGGAAAACAGGCATTTCCAGCGCTGTTCTTAGTTGATTTCAAGCATTTGTTCCTCAGAGTTGCTCTGAATTTGAAAAAGAGGAGAGGCAAGAAAAAGTTCTGAAAATAAAACCTGTCAACGGGACGATTCCATGAAAAGGAAGTTTTGTAATTAAATACTTGAGATGAAATACTAAAACCTCTTCAGCTGTTAAATATCCTGTATTAAACTTCAGAGCTACAAGTCCCTTCTTCAGGTGAGGAAGTTCAGTGGGTTCAGCTGCAGCTTCATGAGACCAGGGGTGGAAACAGATCTCCCTTGCTGAGGGGAATGTGGATTTCTCCCATAGGCCATGACTTTTCTGCGGAATCTAAGGTAAAGTTTTTTTCAGTAACATATATTTTATTCCTTTGAGTTGCTAAGCCTTTTTTTAGAATATAAACCAAATTTACCTTATATAAACCAAAGTTATCTTATTATGAATGCAATCAAGAAGTGGGATTTTCCCTTTTCTGTATTCATGGATGCTAAAATAATACTTCAGTATAAGAGTACCAGAAAACCTCAATTAGTAAGTTTATCCAGTCTGATTAGGTGAATTGGCCACTTCCTTCCATGATCCACAGTGGGAATAGGTTGCGACTGTCCAGATGTATATAGATGGTTCCATATTCTCTCAGCACTTCAGAGAATGCAGCTATTCCTCCGTATATGATCTATAAGATAATGACTGTTAATGTGTGTCAGATGTGTATAGTGTAACTTTTTTTTGTTTTGGATAGCTTTTGTAAAATTTGATCACACAGCAAAAAAGAGAGTATATACAATAATATTGTAAGATAAATATCCCCTTCAGCAACTTACACTGAAAGATTTAAAATAAAAGCATTATGCAACAAATGAGATAGAAGAACCATTTTTTTTCAGGAAAATATCTTTTGTGCTCATAAGAAAATATTGTCCAAAATCCTCAGCTGATTTCTACTGCATGTGTACATTTTTATTCCCCTATTAGAGCTTTCATTCTTTGTATTCATTTTTTATTGTGGGTATCACTTGGGAACAATAATGCAAAGTAATTTTTTTTCTGCAGTTTTTTTGAATATCAGTTGTGATGCCTAAGCGACCTGATCTTTACAGACTGAGTGTTTTGCACTGGGAATTAAAAAAAGTTGCAGCACTCCAAATAATGAGTTGCTGTGTAAAATCATTGGCTTAATTCTCATTTCTCTTTGTTCTTTCTAATGTTGCTTCTACTTTTCATTGACCACAAATGTTTTCCAAGTTTCCAACGAAATAAAGATATAAAGAATATTAAAGTTGGATTTATTAAAGCAAACAAAAACCATCTTAGACATCTCTGCCATTTCACTTTTTAAAAATTTTATTTGCTCAGCTGATGCAGAAACACATGCAGACTGGAAAATTAAATATCTTCACCTAGAGAAAACCAGTACATATTGAAGTTTTACTAAGGGAAGTTCCATAATATTAAAAATGCTAAAAGCTTATATAAACTGTTTTCTTCCATAGTTAATGGTCATTTTTACGTAATTAGATACTAGATACATTGCAGAAGATACATTTTAATGTGAACTCTCGGTTTCATTACTTGAAAGGGGAGCAGTTATTTTGAGGTTTTGAACCAAACACAATGCTTGAAATGAGCAGTGTTATTGCAGACACAGTAACTACTGGTAGAACCTCTCAGTCAGAACCGAAATTCAAGGAACTATTTAGTGAGATAAATACCAATAAACCACAAAATTACAGCCCATTCCTCTGAGATTCTATGCACCAACAGTTAGCCTTAAGTGATTCAATCATGACTAATTACATATTACCTCTCCTGATCTTTAACATTTCAATCAGTCTTTAGTTGTGCTGTTTATACATAATTCGTCTCTGTTTATGGTTTTACGTGATAACTCTGCCAATCTTCATTTCATTAAAATTGACAGGGAGATGGTGGAGGCTTTGCCACGTCATTTTTATTTTTTAGATACATTGATCTAGAAATTAACTGCAGACTTGAATGTTGAGAAGTGCTGAGAGCTTGAGTCACCTTGGATGATATTAATTCAGTGCTATTGTGACTGCTCGTTCTGGGATCTGGGAAAAGATTGCACTGTGCTTCCCTGCCCTCCAGGACATGCCAGTGTCTTTGGAGACAGCTCTGGGATCATTAGAATGGTTTAGGTTGGAAGGGACCTTAAAGATCGTCTAGGTCATCTTCACTGTGTGGAGCAGGTGCACCCTTAAGCCACCAAATCCCTGGCTGTGAATTAAACGTGCAGAGTCCTCGTACCACAGAGTGACACTGATGGGAGCCACTGATAGAGGGTGAAATTTGCAGAAACTGGTAACCCGAGATGTGTTATTTATCTGCTTCTCTGACTAATGAATCAGAGTTGGGCACTCTCTTGCATGTGGAACCCTCAGACAGGGTTACCCCTCTTGGGGTTAACCTTATAAAGCATGTCTGCTTTTTCCAGTAGTCCACAGCCTGGAGACCCAAACTTTATATGTTTCTTCCTCATGAGCAGTATCTCTTTTAGTTTGCCATTCATTTCTTGAGTTTCTGGCTGTGATTTGTGCAGGTGGTATCCTCTGCTTCCTAAGCAGTGTCACAATTCCGCGCTTCATTTGGTGAGGCTGATAGATATCAAGTCCTAAATGTGTCTGGAGCATGCTGACAAATTCAGACTCTTTTTGATAAGATAGTTCTTCCCAGTCTAGTTAAACAATGTAGAGGTGCCTCTAGACTGTTGGTTTGTGCTACTGCTTTTTAGGGGTGGAAAGGATGCTTTAACAACACCAGAGAGTAGAAATAGAGTGGTTTAGAAATCTCTGGGTATAACACTGGCAGGTGACGCCTGAGCTGCAATTTTCTCTTTGGCTTCAAGCATGTTTACATTTGTGGGGTGTAAAATTGGCTCTTGTTAATTCTGGATGGAGAAGTGCTGAGTGGCCTGGTGTGGTGACCCCGCTCCTGGCAGCGTGCAAAGTTCAGAATGCGGGTAACGTCTGTGCTGCACTCTCCCCTTTTTCATCAACTTGTGTCTTGGACCTCTGCTAGTTTAGGGATCGCCGTGCTTCACTCCATTTCACGGTGTAGATGTGCTGCCCAGGATTGCCTGTCTGCGTCAGTCCAGTCCAAGGTGTCTCTTTAAACCATCGAGTTTGCATCTAGAGCCAACCTTTTAGTTTTAGACTCCTTTTAGCATGAACTGAATGTTAACTGCAGTCTGGGTGAATGGCTCCCAGCTGTGAACGTATCGACTGCAAGATGAACTCTGAAGTAATTCGCTGCAAGTTTCAGGCAGAATCTAAGTTTGGTTGTGGAAAACAAAAAAAGGAAACAAATAACAAATGTTTTCAGTTTTGTGACTGCAAAGATAACCTCCCACTAGGGGTCGAAGCCATAATCCATGTTTATGTACTTGAGTCATTGGCCTTGATTTTCAAATATCTTCTAAAACCACCAGCCCTAATGGGAATGGCGGGGTGCTGAGCATTTCCAGATACACTCTCCAATATAGATTTCTGATGATAGCTCAGATATCCCTGAAGAAAAAATAGCCTATATTTTTGCCTTTTTGGGCTGTGAAATTACAAAGCACATGTATTATTTGAACAACGTAAGTGCAGGCATAAAATATTACCAGATAATTATTGATAGAAACATTTCTGTTAATATTTGGGGCAGGAACACAAAATGCTTTCTCCTTGGGAGTAACTCACAGTTTCTGTGGGTCTTCTAAAAACAATTTGTTTTGACCTTCTGAGCTGTTTAAGCCCAGTGGCTCTCATTTTTGAGTTAGCAAGAGAGAGGAAATGATTTCCTTGTGTAAAAAAATATACTGGATCCTGCAAGGGGTGCATTTTGAGGTGTTAAAAATAACTTCTGAAAAGCAGTAGTTTGTGCTTATGCAGCTCTCTGTCTCTCAACTGCTGCTGTTGTGTGAAGATGTTTGTTTTCCTTTCAGTATGCTTGGCCAAAGCCCTTCGTGCTGAAGAAATGCAGGAAGCACACTGCGGTTCTCAATTTCACAAGAAACTTCTGGAGCTTTGTACTGGCCTTTCAAATCATAGTAAAACAGCAGCAGAGCAGCCATAATTCATTCTGCAACATTTTACAGTTATTAATACTACATTATGCATACGTATTTTTGGAAATAGTATTCACTTGGCTGCTGAAGTAGCTTTATTTTTTTTTTACGAAGGCCAGAGATGAGTACTAAATGCTACATTTCACTAGTTCTTAGATTTTTTTTTTTCTTGTGTGTGACTTACTGTGGAAAGAAATAGTTTATAAACTTAGGATTTTCCATTAAAAAAGAGATATTGATACTTTGTACATACGATGTGTTGCACCTCGTTTCACGTTTAAACAGTCTGCATGAAACTTCATCACAGTTAGTCTGTATCGGTTTGCTGGGGTATAAATTGATGGAAAAATGAATTTTGTTTGAACTGATTTTAGTTCACTTATAAATTCCTCTTGGGGTAAGCAAGTGAGTGCCTGGAAACTCATGTTGGTAGAGCAAGTGGGAATCTGTTAGAAATTACCTCTAGATAAGGTGGATGAGCTGTGTAATGAAATGCTTTCAATACCACAGAACATTTGTTTTTAATATAAAAGTAGTTGGACATGAGGATTGTCTCCCTAAAGTAGTTCTTGGACAGGTGATTTCCTGCCAGTAAAAATGTTTTCTAAATTTTTATTGAATTGGTTTCCAGTTTCTGCAAACTAGTTATTCTGAGATACGAAAATAAATTCTGACATTTCAATTTTTAACATTTACCTTAATGTCTATTTTGTAAAAAGAAAAGTAGCAACTTGAGCACGCGCATCTCTATAAACTCATCTTGTCCCTGGATGTGGTGAGCAGTAGATGCTCTGAGAAAAAAAATACGAGGAGCAAGACAGGTGTGAATTGGCTCTTCCTCTGGCCTAATGATTTCTGGTGTGCACAGAGAGATGGCAGCCACACCATTCTTTTGAATAGCCATCCGTAGATATAATAGTCATGAAGTTGTCCTACCTTTTTTAGAATTCATGTCAATGTTCATCTTCCACAAAGTTTTGTGGCAATGAGGTTCACTGTGAAGTGTGTGTGTTGAGTAATAAAAAGATAATTCCACTTATTTGTTTGTCCTTGAGTGCTCTGTAGCTTGTCTTACACTGAAGAGTGAAAGTTTGCTCCCTGTTCGCTTTCTCTACACTATTCATGGATGTAGACTTCCTTCATATTCACTCTTCGTTCATTTCCTGCCTAATAATTATAAGACTATTAATCAGAATGGGAAAAGAAAGTGAGAGGACTCAGAACACGCACTGGAGCGTTGTGAGTTTGGAAAAAAAACAACAGAGTTTTGTGGCCAGCAGTATAACAAAAAAACCCACAATTGACCCTAAAATCTATTTGTGTTGTGTCTAGTGAAGAAAGTGTCTCTTCCAACGTGAAATTTGACTGATATTACACCATAATTCTGTTACCATAGTTTTCTTACTAATTTTAATCACATAGAAATGGTTTGAGAGGCCAGTAAATAGAAAATTTAAAAATTATCTCCCTTCATGGGAGACAGAGAGTTTATCGGTGCTGATGCTGCCTGTTTAGAGTGAAGGCACTTAAAATCTCCAGTAGTTATGGAGCCAATGAGATTTCAGTAGAGAAAAACCCTAGGTCAGATAAAAAAATTCCATAATTCCCCCAGAAGGTCAGTGAGTAAAAAAAACCACCACTCACAAACATTAATTTCTCAGTCCTGCAGGGATCTATCACCAAAACCATTAAATCAGTCTTGCCCAGATCCGAATTAACAAACCTGGAAAGGTTGGAAAATTAAGTGTAGTGAAAAGGGTTATTCAGATAAGGACAATATTTTTAACAAGTTTGTTGATTACCTAAATCAATTTCCTGATGCAAGTTTTATAACACTAAGATAAAGGAAAAAAATTCCTCAGTCATAAAACTTTAAAATTCAGTGTTCAAACTTAAAGCAGAGTTTGTCTCCCACCATTCATTTATGTCCTTTCCTCTTCACCCATGAGACCTACGTGACAGAAAGGAGTATCTTTTCCCTAACTAAACTTTATTATCTTATGCTGGTGACCTAAGTTGAGTTTGTGCTGGTGTCCTCTTAAGAAAGATGTTAAGAATCCAGCAGGGTTTCTTGACCACTGTCTTTCTGGTGGTCAACACAAAACTCTACACAGATACATTGACTTTCAGGCTTTTTGTATCGTAACACGCTCATGGTGTGGCTCAGAATCTGAATCTCTGGAATGTTTTACTACAGGTGCACACAGCTATTTTTGTAGATTTTTTTTATGTTTGAACTTTAACCACAGATAATGCCTTCACCAAAGTGGTTAGGAATACAGGGATGCTATGCACCTCCAAGTCGTTGAGTCCAGTCCTCTGCTGCTTCAACAATAATATAACCTAGCTGTGTCTGAATTAAAGAGATTTTGTTTAACCCTACTACCTGCATTAGGAAGTTGTGCTGTCAGCTCAGTCCTTAGAGATAAAAAGCCTCTGTCTTTCCCTGATCTTTCTGCTGCCCCTTCCCTGAGCCTAATTAGTGGATTGACCATGGTTGGTGGAGTGTCATCGATCTTGCCACAGTAGTGCAACTATTAATTTTTTTCCCCAGTTGTCTCTTGGAAATGCCCCTCTTCCACATTCGTCTGCTGTCATATCCAAATAATGCCACTGTCTAACAGCCCTCCAATGAGTACATAATATATTTGGGTCATTTTCCTTCTTATGTAGTTTCAAATATAAGATGTACCAGCTTCTAATGAATAATAATTCCTTTTAGCCCTGAAATGTATAACCTTGCATGCTTTCCTGTTACATTTTGTCTTATATTTACAGCTCCAGTGCTCCATATCATTCAGTTGTTTCTTTACACCATTCTGGTATCTTTTTGCATAGGCAAAGTTTTCTTAACATATTGTCACCAAATTTCACTGGCACATTTCTCTCTTTTCCCTTTTTGTACCAAATTTATTAATCAAAATGTGAAAATTTGAAAATAGGAGTGATAGCCTGGTAATTCTGTTGGGAATTTTCTATTTCACTAGTGCTTCTCACTTTAATAATTTCTGGTCCCGTGTGTTCCTTATTATTGTTATTTATTGTATTAATATTGTTAGTTATTGTATTAATCACTCTGTTTTTACATTACATTAATAATTATCTAATCAATAATCTAATCTCTCTGGACTTGGCAAGCATTTGACTTCCTGCTTAATTATTAATTAATCGATATATCTACACAATCTCTAACTTATCAAAGAAAGTTAACTTACAAAACAAAGCTTTCAGATGAGGATGATGTGATCCAATTTCCGTAGATACTTGCTACCTTCTCTTCATCTGAGGTAACTGAAGACAGTTCCTTCAGATCACTTCAATCCAGAGTTTCCAGGTTATGGACAAGCAAGGGGCAATGGAGAAGTGACAAGACTCATCAAAACTGAAGAGGCAAAACTGTATTCCCCTGTTTTGTGTAGTATTTAGGAACTGCAAACATTACTTTTCCCTCTCTTTTTTAAAAAAATAGTTATTTCATGGACATCTATAGAGCTGCTGTTTTAGTCTTACAGATTAGAGTCCATTCAAATAGAAATCTTCATATATTTTGCTCATCAAGGTGATACAGTCAGTGTGCTTGTCTCCCTTATAATTTCTTTGATTTTAATCTGCCCAAGAAGCATGCCAGTCCTGAAGGCATCACAGGCATAGGACGTTTTCTCACTAACCTTTTAATAAGGATTGATTTCAGCTGTACTGATCCCTCCTTATACCAAAAAAAAAAAAACCCCTTCCTGGCTACTGTAAATCTTCATCACCAAGTTTAATTCCCTTTTAAGTATGGAGCTTCTGTTTGGATTAAAACACTGAACAATGATTAAACCCACTTACATTTATTCATTCTTTCGGCTTCTGTATTCCAATCTAGGAGGCAGCTTTGGAAGGCTGTGACTATTTTGATAGCCTGTCATTAGGTTGTTTTGATCCCTCATGTACCTCAGTGCTTAACCTGATTATTATTTGTGTCAAAACCAGTAAATGAACAGCTTTGTGTTCATGCTTTGAGGACAGCTTTTGCAGCCTGACAGCTCAGTATCAGTGACTTCCCTCTCCAGAACACTTACTCAAGTGCTTACTGAAGGGAAATTCATGGTGAGTTAGCCAAGAAAATAAATGTAATGACAATGGCATAATTTCTTCTGAGGTAAGATTTCTGAATATGTAGGTTTAATACTTAAAGGTGTTGGGTCCCTTGGCTCCCATAACTTAAGAGAGACTTAAGACTCAGCTCTCCGAAGAAGAGTCCAGCATCTTGTAGATGTTGTGCTGAGGGACATGGTCTAGTGGTGGTTTTGGCAGTGTTAGGTTAATGGTTGGACTTGATGATCTTAAACATCTCTTCCAACCAAAACAATTCTATGATCTTGTAAAACTGGATCCTCAGTGAGCGTTGTTTGATTTGCTGTGTTAGGCAATTCTCTAACTTTTTGTTTTCTTCATTGCCCTGTTATCTGGCTTACCACGCATTGCACTCTCATTTCTCTTTCTATTCTAAGTCTTTGTATCTCAGAAAATGTCTCCAGTAAATACATTTACTGACATAACCATGTCAGCTGAGACTCTGAAATTGTGTAATCTCTGAGGCCAACTGGAACTCTAGTGTAAATGTTGTTATCACAGCAGAAGTAAGTTAATTTCACAGATATGTGGGGCTTGTGTTGTGCTACAAAGCACAGCTTTCTTGGCAAGGCTACAGTCATGCTGGATGTGCTCTGCTGGTATGGGGTATTGTTCTAATTCCTCACCTATAAAATGCAGTGCAGTCATCGCTCTGATGGTTCTGCCCAGATCAAACAGGCTGTCTCCACAGTCTGTCAGTAATTACTCCTTCAGTCAAAACAAAAGGTCCAGAGAATTGTAGAAGCCTGGGCCCGTGAAATACACGATTCTTTCAGAGCGTGGAGACTTAGCAAAAAGTTTTCTCCATTCCCTAGCAGGAATGCTAAGTAGAACCCATTAAATTGTTGATACTGGAGTAAGAGACCACAGTGATTTACCAGCATGGGCTGTCCCCAGCACATTAATTAGTATCAGAAGATACGGGCATGTACTCTTCTAGGCTCATGATGTGGTTGTGGTTTTGCAAAGGTCCCTGCTCAGCGCTGAGCTTTATCACACCTTGGGGATAAGCCTCCGTTAAAGAGAAATTACTGATAAATGAATAAATATGTGAATAACAATCTTATGGGAATGATAATGACACTTTCAAATATTCTCTGTCACAGTGAGAGACCTCTCTGTTAGATCTCTCTGAGCATTCAGGCAGTTCTCTTTACTTTTCTTTCAGGGTGGTAGTGGGCTGGGACAGCTCTTTTCCTATCTCAGTTTATTTCCCCTTAATGTTTTTTGGTGAGCCAAGCTGCTCTGAACTGTCGTGAAATGGATGGCGGAGGGTTTTAGCAGATGATCCTCATACACGTAACGAAGAGTGATCCCCACCAGCAAGGTACCTCACTTTTCTGAGCCCCTGGGCACCTCCTGTGTGGGTGTCACAACTGAACCCTTCCAGAGTAATTCGGCACCCAGTGCATTTTGGTATTTTCCTTGTGCTTTTTTAGATTCTGTGCATAACGTAGGCAATAATATTTAGGTTTTGCTTCTTCTGCCTCCATTTCTAATGCATTCCAGTCTGACCTCTAAGAATGAGCAGCGTAAAGTCGTGCATTCCATAACAGCACCTCCCCATCCCTGCTTATACTATTCCAGCACACCAGGTTTGCCTGAAAAACACCCATCATGTGGACCTTGAAACGTTAGTGGCTGAGGTTATGGTATTTGTTAAGGATTCTACCGTTGAAAACTGCTGCCAAATACATTTGCTTTAAGAGTTTCTCAGGACCTGAACAAAGTTCTTTGATTCCAGTTGGGTGTTGTGTTTTCATTGGCACCTCATTAAGGTGAAACGAAAGGACGTGGTTGATGATTTTGCACGTTCGGTGTTAAAGGCTCTGTAAAACTGGCAGGCTGCTGCGAGGCTATGTTGACTTGTGTAAAGAAAGACTCACATAGTGCAGGATATACAGGAAATGGGATTACTGGTCTAGTGGCAACTGAGTACTGATGGACACATGAAGGAAAAATTTCTGAGATTGTTTCACTGGGTGCGATGGAGGGTGTAACAGGAGAGATGAATGCACCGTGGCAGTATTCCAGAGGCACAACTTTAAGATGAAACCTATATATCATAATAGTTAAATGAACTGAATGAAGTGAACCATTCTTTAAAACTAATGCCTCCTATAATGTTATGAAACTATTAAAAATTCTTAGTGAATAGAAAATGTCATGCTGCCATAATCATCCTTTAAGACAGTATCTACCAGTTCTCTTTCTTCTATTTTTTTTTTTTTTTAACCTGAGATTCACTTGTCCTTCTTCATTGCTAAATCCATTGTAGCGTATGTGGATAAACTTGTGAATGATGCCACTGGAGAGGTCTCTATGAGTAAACAGAATGGGGCCATGACTCCAGCTTTAGCACTGTCCTAAGGCCACGCTTAGTTGTTAACACAGTTCCTGGCATAGTTTTTGGCCATGCCAGTTAGCGTTCTCCTAGATAATGTGTGAATATGGTGTGGACCAGTAGAGTTTTTTCAGTAGACGGTTTGGATGCAGCCATTCTGTCTTGGAAGAGAAGAGAAGCACGTGCATATGAGCCAGACCACAGTCTCAGAGGAAGACAATGTTCTTTAGCTGATTTTAGTTATTTGTAAATATGCAGCTCCTAGTTCCAAAGCAAAATCAGACACAGATCTGGCTGTTTTTGCAGTGCCTTTTTCTTCCCTATCATGAAGCTGTTGTGCTTGAATGGGACTTGGTTCTGAATAGTCACTGGTCACATTGAGTAGTCCCTAGTGAAAGTCGTCGCTTCAATAATGTCTTTAATTTTTGTTGCTTATCTTACGGTGGAATGTAGAAAACCAGATTTCATCCTGCTTTGGAAATAGTGTGTGTTTGTAGCTGAAGAATGTTTCAGAGAAGTGGTTGGATTGTTTAGTCATTGGCATACATTATGCCGTTCTCTTCAATTTTTGCCTGCCTTTAGGACTTCTGTTTTAGAATTCATATACTTCAGAAGTCTTAATTCCAATCTTTATTACAAAACATTCTGTGAAAAAACACAAATACTTTTTTATTTCCGTATGCATCTTCTTTTTCCCTTACTGCAGCAATGGCTCTGTTCTCCCTTTTAATGATCATCACAGAGTCTGTTAACAAACAGATCCATCTGCTCCTTCTTGAGATGAATGGCTTGATAACGGCAATTTGATCTGAAACCAGGGCTTGTGTGCCGTATTTACCTTCTTAATGTTTAGTCCCACTTGTTGATATAAGTAACTTAGGTAACTAAAAGGCAGGCGATCTATGTGTTCTTTGCATATTCTTTTATGAGCTCACTCCGATGAGCACGTATTGCATGAATAAAACAAGAATTGTTATTAAACTGTAGTAATTTGAGACCTGATGCTCAACCGGCTCCCATTTTGCAGCTATCCATGATAACAAAACCATACAAAGCTTTTTGAAAATAAATAGGTTGGTTGCTACTTTCCCCCTTTCTAAACTTTTCCAAGATGTTTTTATTTCCACCCATGATTAATGATTCATTCAACTTCTTGTTGGGAGTTGAAGGAAGCTCATTAGCTGTTCAGAAAGCAGTGCTTAGTATTATAGGGAGTGACAATATAGCATTGGTAGAACTTTCTAATCCTTTAGCTATCTCTGCATGTAGTAGATACTACCTGTAGTAGTATGTAGTAAATACTACATGCAGGAAGGAAAATAAAAGCATCATATTTGTGTTCAAGAAAGGTGGATTAAGACTGAGACGGGTGAGAAAGAAACTACTAGGCCAAAATGGAGAGCACACCATAACAGGGAGGCTGAAGAGTTGTGTTAACCTAAAATGAAAGGTGGAGATTAGAAATTGTCTATCCACATACACACAAATAATATATAGGCTTTGAATAAAAGGAAAGCTGAAGAAAAACTTGCGATAAATGACAGTGTTGGCACTTGAACAACTACGTTATTCCTGAATATTAATGCACATCGTTTCTGGAGGTGTCAGGTGTTCCAATCAGAGTGGTAGATCGAACTCACGTTTGATAAGACAGAGCTTCAAAACAGAGCTTACCATATTCATATGACATGATTGTATGTAAAGTTGAGAGGCTGGACTGTTTGCTCTTTTGGATCCTTATTCTTGGAAGTTACAAAGTCAAGAATGAAAAGGGTAGAAAAAGAACACCTACAGGGAAAGCATAATTCAGCTCCCTTGTGTGTGCTGAGCATAAACAGAATGCCTGAGGTAAAATGAGGGGGAAAGGCAGTAGATAATCTTATTTTCAAAGATAGTTTCATTGTGTGTACAGATGAGATGACCAGTTTAAGTTTGCTCAGACAACCGTAAATCATCTGGCAGATACAATTTTGCAACCTAAACCTCATTTTTTTAATTGCAAAGTCATCATGCAGTTTTACATTGCTATTTTTTAAAAAAAGAAATCTTGCTTTACAGAACAATAGCTGCTTGTCCCGTATGCTTGAACTTCATCCCCAACTGTGAGATAATAAAAGAAGAAAGACACGAGCGTGCTACGAGGAGAGATGGGGACAGGCTTCTTAGGCTGGGAGGTGTTTGGGGAGCTTGGCATAGCTCAGATTTCCCTACTCCCACTTGCGAGTTCCCTTCAGAAGAGGTAGTTTGAGGTAGTTCTAGGTAGCAAAATGTAGTGAGGGCACGAAGCACCTCTTTAAAGTAGTCATGTTTGAGGCTATTAATATTTTTTTCTGGTCTTGCAATTGAGGGTAAAGGGGATGCCACAGACATACATATCAGGAATATCACTAGAGAAAAGAAAAGGCATTTTCTAAAACCTAGGTTTCCTCCTCCCAAACAATGAATACAGATAACTCTGAAAAAGTGTACAAGAAGTAGAATAGTGGGCAACATGTAATTTGGAAACATACTACCAGTCCCACTTTTAATCACAAAACATGTTAAAGAAATAAACTATATGCTACTGAATGACAAATTTTAGATCGGTTTGCATTTAAGAATGATAATGGAATGTGCCTTATAATTGACGACAAAGCCACAAAAGGAACCTACACCATTTCCACTTCCTGGAAAGAGAACTGAGTATTCAAATCCCCTAGAGGGAGTAAAAATTTCACTTAGTTTGGATCTGACCTAAGCTGTTACACATCGGACATTTTTTTTTTTTACATCTCCTTTTGCAAATTGTTTCATTTTATGCTTTAAAATTGGCACTGTGTTGTTTTCCTATTGCCTTCCTCCTTTTCTTTTGATTGCATACCTTACGCTACCCAGGGTGAGCTTGTTTTCTGGGCAGCATTTACTGGGGGAGAGTATCCACTGTGAACCTTTTTTTAATATGGATTGCGTTCTTGGTGACATGTCAGCAGATAAGTATTGGCTGGGATCAAAGGTGTCTGATTAAAAAAAAGTCTAGTTAAGTGACAGGGTGCCCTTGACTGTGGGTTAATGGTGCTATCTAATCCTTGTCAGTGAAGGCAGTCATAAGGATTTGTAAGAGATGCAGTAGCTGGCCATGAATGAAGGCCACAACAAAAATGTATGTGGAAATGCCTGAAAGAGAAAAATTGTGTTTCTGTCATGGGAAAAGAAACAAGTTTTTTAGAAGCAAATTGAATAAATCTTCCTTAGTGTCCCGAGAGAGTTTCTAAGGTGTTTTATTTACAAAAATACAACGGGGTCTGCTCTTTTTGGTTTTCAAGTGTAAAGAAAATTATTAGTAGGAAGGACATTCTAATATCTGTAGGAATCTTCATGGGTATGTGATCTATAATAATGGAGATATATTTTGCTGTTTTATTCCTTTAGTCATTGTAGAATATACAGGGTTCAGCTTGGACCACCTGAATCCTGGGACATAACATTTGTCTTTGTTCTCCGTGCGGGGTAATTGGACGTGTCACCCATGCTGCAAACTACGGCTGTGGGTCACCTAAAGACATGGGCCAACTCCATCCCTGTAGTAATCCTACTGAAACTAATACAATTAACTGTTGGGTGAGCTTTTCTGTTGTGTTTCACTAGATGATAAGGACTTAATTAACTGACTTTGAATTTTCAGCATAGTTTCCCTTTCACTTCAAATAGCTTTTCTGCTGATGGGTAACATATGTGAACGTTGACCATATATCACTAAACTCTGTCTTTCTCTTCTTCTCTTTCCTGCATGACATCCCTTTAAATTTCTAAACCAGAAAAGTATATATCATTGCGTGTAATGTGACCTCTATGTCCTTGTGTTCCCTTCCTCACACAGTCATTTTGGTACATTCTGTCCTCCAACACAGAAACGTGAGGCATAAGCATCTCCTTCAGCCTTGATGGGAGAACAAGTAATACCCATTAACTTTAAAGGGATTTCAACATATGGCTTGAAGTTTCCCCAGAGATACTGTAGAAACTTAATTGAGGTCATCATTAATTTTGATCCTTTCCTTCAGCCGAAGCCTCGAGCTAAAACAACAGCCTTCTTTTTGATATGCCTGGGTTCTGCAGATGTATGCATTTCCGCTGTCTTTTAATTAATTCATTTTCTCCCTGACGAAAAAAAAGTATGTATTGGAGGGAAAGGACCATTTAATCAGTGGAAATAAAGACGTAGCATACTCTGGAGTTTGTGTGAGGACTGAGTGGCACCCTGGGTAGTCAGCAGTTAAGAGTGGTGGATTTAGCTGCACTGGTTGGAAACTTTCCTGTTCCCAGTTGTCCCCTTTGCGTTTCTGCCAGACATCGCTGCCTCCTTGGCAGGATTGGGAGAATGGGCCAGTTGCCTGCACTTCAACTGGTCCAGGCTACAGTTCAGAGCTTCACGTTGCTGAGGGTTGGGCTGGGATGTGCCCTGGGGACGCCAAGGTGTAGTCACATCTTCTGCCTCCGTCAGGGAGAGTTGAGAGTCCCGCAGTTAGGAGCCAGAAGAGCTAAGGGCTCTGCCAGACTCCTTTAATATACATTTGCAATAGCAAATAACAAGGAGTGTTCTTAATTTGTGTTGGCAAATCTGAGTTGGCTAACTCAAGTAAGAACAGCAGAGTAGATAATAAAATTAGAATTTCAGCCTGGGTGGTAAAAGTGCTAAAACTTATATAGGTGTTTGGGGAAAAAATAAATAGTAGGCTGCCAGCTGAAATTAAAACCAAGTTGACCTAGTCTTCATTGCTTTTCTAGCAATTACTAGTTTACTTGGGTTAATCAAACTAAGAATGAGAAAATTCTGTTTTGTTTTGTTTTGCTTTGTTTTAGCGTACACAAACGTTTAAAGAACTGAATTTTCTTAGTTGATGATGAAGATTTAAGTCTGTCTTTTTGTATAAAAGATTTGACTAACATTGCATACGTATCTCTTGGGGTAGAAAATGTGTAATAGGAAAAAGGTTTTTAATATAGCAGAATAAGAGAAATTCATAGTAGAAAGCTGAAGCAAAACAATTCAAATTAGGGGGGTTATGATTCAAAAGGAAGGGTGTAACTAACTACTGGAACAAAATGCTGTGAGACCTGATAGATTTTCGGATTTAATGTCTTTCATGTCAAATCAAAACTGGATGTTTTCCTGGGAGACATATTTTAACCCAACAGAAGTTATGTTTTAGTCAAGCATGAGTTACAGACAAGCTTTTTCAATAAAAAATAAGCTAATGGGGCAAAATTTAAAGGCCTAGTACCTAGAGAAAGTCACAGCAGATGATCTAATGGGTTATTCTGACATCAGCATCTCTATATGTGTGAAACTACTTAGAAAACGGAGCAAAGCAGTGAGAAATTATAGCATTTACACTTTTATGAATAAACACCTCTGTTTATGTTATGATAAGCCTCTCTAAAGTATGTGCAGCTGGTCTACTTCTAATCTCATTTACACCCATTAAATGAACCTGATTTACCCTCTGGTGAAACCCGAAGAAACCTTGTTATTCCCTGCTGATTTTAATAAGCATCTCCCACCCTATTGATGTTTATGATGTAATATTACATGTCAGGTAGGCAGGGGGCATTTGGTATCAGTAGTTTTCAAGTAACACTTCCAGGAAGGTAATTTCAGTGAAAACTTGAGAGTTTGCATGCCGTGAAATAGACAGAGCAATCAATACTTACATGTGCTGGCTGGAGCTGGGTTTTGGTTTATGCGTGCTTTCCTCTCCCTGTTCAATATTTCTGAATTTTCGTAAGTCTGTGGCTCATCCAGGATTACACTTATCAGCGATGCCACCACCCCGGACAGTGTTTCATTTTCAGCGTTCCGGGGTTGTTGGAGTTGAGGCTTTTTATTTGATTTTTTACAAAAGGAATATTTCATCAGATTTCAGCCACTGTACCACACAGAGTGCTGCTGCTGCCTGGCAAGGCACACAGCTGCCTCAGAGACGTGCTCTCTCGTCTCCTGCAGTGACATTATTGTCATGAAGAAAACATCCCTCAGTGGGCAGATCCTTCTAGTTTGAGTTCCAGCTCGTCACCGGTTGATGCATCACAGCTGGACCAGCTCTGCTGTGCATCCCAGCTTGTGACAATGCAGGAGGCTGATGCCTTCGCTTGTGAGTTGTGACTGTAACCCTCACTGTACAGCTGTACTTACTACACAGTGTACAGGCTCAATCATGTAGTATGTTGGTTTTTATTTGCAATAGTAACCAGGCTTAGACATTTAGTATTTCTAATGGAATAGTTTACTTCTTTGTCCTTACTTCATTCTTAATTGGCTTAAGAGTGGTAATAAATCTGATTTCTAACCTGTTTGTATCATGTTTTCTGGGCTGAAGTACACACAGGATTTAACTATTTAAGAAACAAATCTATCCTGATGTTACACAAATTTCTCCAAGTGAATCTCATATTCTCTTAGATGCTCTCTTGAAAATTCAGTGTTCTAGTTTTTGTAGTCTGTGCCTTTGTCAGCTTATTCTAAAGTTTATGTATTAAGGATGTGAAAGGCCGTGATTGTGTCCTGTCCCAGTTCTGGGCTCCCCAGTTCAAGAAAGACAGGGAAGTGCTGGAGAGGGTACAACAAAGGGCAAGAAAGATGATTAAGGGCCTGGAGCATCTCTCCGATGAGGAGAGGCTGAGGGACTTGGGTCTTTTTAGTCTTGAGAAGAGAAGACTTAGGGGGGATCTAATCAATGCTTACAAATACTTAAAGGGAGGGTACCAGGAGGACGGGGCTGGTCTGTTTTCAGTGGTGCCCAGTGATAGGACAAGAGGAAATGGGCACAAACTTGAGTATAAGGAGTTCCACCTAAACGTGAGGAGGAACTTCTTACTTTGAGGGTGGTAGAGCACTGGAACAAGCTGCCCAGAGAGGTGGTGGAGTCTTCTTTGGAGACATTCAAAACCCGCCTGGACATGTTCCTGTGCAACGTGCTCTAGGTAGACCCGCTCTGGTGGGGGGGGTTGGACTAGATGATCTCCAGAGGTCCCTTCCAACCCCATATGATTCTATGATTCTATGATTTAGCCTCATTAAGACCTTAATCAGCCTCCACATCTACCTTACCGTTCCAGTATATGAAATGTAGGATGAATAGGGACAGGGACTCAGCTTATAATATTCTAGTATGCTAAGTTTCAGTGGGATGAATATGTGTCTTCCAAGACAAGTCTTTAATGTTTGATGACACTGAAAGCATTTTTCAAGAACATTTCTAAGCAAATACATGTGGAGGGCATTCATACTTAAGGAAAATTCATACTAAAGGAGAAAGGTATAACCAAATTAATTGCTGGGAATTAAAAAAAATATTTTCAGAAAGTTCATGCACAGTTTCCTAAGATTGGGCTCTAATAGTAGGAAGTAAAAAATTATTTTCATAAGTTCTTTTTTCTCCAGTCTTTGCCATGTAAAAATATTCTTCAGATTTTTCTTTCCACATCAACCTGCTCATCTATTTTTAAACCTCATTTCAGTATGTCTTTTCATCATTACTTAAACCTATTAATTTCTCTTTTCCTTTGGGATATATAGATATATTTTAACTCTGTAAACTATTTTGGAAGAGAATTTGTATGGAAATACCATTGAAAAAAAAAAAACATTTTTACCATTAGGCAGCCACAGCCTAGGCTGAACTTCTAATTAAGTTATTCTTGGTTCCTGCGGGGAAATACTAACCATATGTTTCTAGGGATAACAGGGTTAATTGTCTGCCTAGACTATAGGGACTGCATATCTTTAACTAGCACAGATTGCTAAAAGAGAATAAGTGAAGCTCTCTGGAACAGAAGTATAATTTTACAAATCAGAGCTATATTCAAAGTATCTTCTTGGAGATTCACAGGTAGGTGGAGGAAGATTTGGGCAGCAGAAGGAATGAAGCCCACAGCATAACAGTAAACATGAGGTCAATGTTGAAGGAAAAAGTACAGATGGAGCAAAGAATAGTTCATTTGTATGGAGGGATGAAGTCACTGCATTTTGTTTGGATGTTTGAGTCTCAATGTCATGGATAGTTGTAATTGTTCATACATGAGTTAGCATGGTGCAACAGCTACCAATTGAAATGAGAGACTGGGGAGACAATATCAGGTTCGGGCATTGGTTCACAGTCATCCAAATAGGAATGAAAAGCCCTATGCAATCTTCTCATGATGTAGAACTGGCCAAAGTGTACTTAGATAAGACAGTTCTAAGTCAGCAGCAGAAACTGTTTCTGCAGATGCAGAAATGGCCACATACGGCAGTGGTTTGTGCATGGATGGCTAAGATAGTTAAAAGATTTTTTCTATGTAGCATAAGATGATATACAGTCATGGATCATCACAAAGAAGATGGAGA
>JAOXJK010000012.1:39330795-39371795 GCA_025774025.1 Xenus cinereus
AGAGCACTGGAACAAGCTGCCCAGAGAGATGGTGGAGTCTCCTTCTTTGGAAACATTCAAAACCCGCCTGGACAAGTCCCTGTGCAACCTGCTATAGGTAGACCTGCTCTGGTGGGGGGGTTGGACTAGATGATCTCTAGAGGTCCCTTCCAACCCCATATGATTCTACCTTGTCATATTCAGAAATTACCACTGCTTATTTTCCCTTTATTCTTAGAGAAACTTCCTCTCTGAGCTACATTGGAGTGTCATGCTAGTGTAAGGGATAAATTTCAGTCTCACAAGCAGAAGTCTGTATTGCTACATTTTATATTTTAGCTCTAAATTAAGTATAATAAAAAAAAAAAGGCTTGTATGCTTCTCTGACCAGAACGGAATAATTCTTTGCTCAATTCTTCCATGCTTATGGCAAACCAGATATGATTACTAACGAAGTCTCCACAATGGTTTGGAGACATTTATACTTAGAAAAAGACATTGCATATGGAGACATTCTAGGATCAGTAAACAAAAGAAGAATAGCTAAACTAATTTAAGTGGTTTATAGTGTTGAAATACCTTGTAAGATATGAGGATCCCCAGTGGGTACAGGAGCGAACAACGTCACTCTCAGGCATGATCTCTCCCCGTTCCTAGCAAACCATGGTTACAGTCTGTGAATTCAACCCTGAAAAATCTTGAACAGAACCAAAAACTCAGAAGGTGAATGCTTCAACATTGCAACCCCCCTAAATTTAAAAGAGGAAGTTAATGTTCATACTTGATAAGAAAGAATACAGTTTTACAGTAGAGCTAGTAGGTCTCTACAGTAACTCTGTATTACAGCTTATTTTTCACAGGACACATAGAAGATAGCTGATTTGGGGGGATGGGAAGGAGATAAAGGAATAGCTCTGGCAATGCTTTTACATCCTTTTGTCCCCCATTAGCAAGGTTATGTAAATGACCTAATGAATAAAAACAAGGACAGTTTTATGGAGACAAGGTACCCATAAATTTAATACAAGACAGGCACACCTTTAGCCATGAACTGTGATTGACATTTGAGCCTGGGTGATAGGATCACTTTTGACAAAGAAGAACTCACCTTCAGAAAAGATGTGAAGAACTTGGATGGAAACCTGCTTACTGGGCAGGAAGCCATGTGAAAGAGGGGAATAATTTCCAGCTTGCTTATTTGCCAATAAATGTTAAACTCTGTAACACAACATTATTGCCTGTCTGGCAGTTTCTTTGCAGTATTAGAAGTTCCCTTACCCATTTTCCTTCTTAGCTTCTTTCTCTGTTATAAACTTACTTTCAGCTGAGGAGATGATCTAAACCATATCAAACGTTACACTGGAAACAGTTCACACTCTCACACTCCAGATAGAAGAAATTCTGATTTCAGCAGAAATATCGGTTCTAGTACACTCCCAAAACCCATGGGCCTATCAATGTCAACCCTGCATGGAGCATGCAAAATTAAAGATATTGGGAGTCTAGTCTGGGTTTTATCTGGTATGCAAAGGATGAGAGCATGAAACCAAATAGGCAAAATTAGCAATAAATTAGCTAGTCCAAAGATCTTTCATCTTCTTTCATTATGACCGTGTGTGTTTTATCAGGCCTTTGTACATACCACCAAGACCAAAGGCAGGCCCTTCCTCAGGGCAGATCAGTGGTGGCTCTGAGTAGCCTGGTGCAATAATCTACCTCTTGTCATTGCCAGTGGAGTGAACCAGGAGAAAGGCTGGGATTTGAAGACTAAAATTTGGGGTTTTTTTTATGAAAATGTGCCCAAAATGCATATAAATTCATATCAAGACATTGAGGTGCTGGAGCGGGTCCAGAAAAGGGCAATGAAGCTGGTGAGGGGTCTGGAGAGTAAGTCTTATGAGGAGAGGCTGAGGGAGCTGGGGTTGTTCAGTCTAGAGAAAAGGAGGCTGAGGGCAGACCTTACCGCTCTCTACAACTACTTGAAAGGAGGTTGTAGAGAGGTGGGGGTCGGTCTCTTCTCCCAAGTAAAAGGCAATGGGACAAGAGGAAATGGCCTCAAGTTGTGCGAGGGGAGGTTTAGATTGGATATTAGGAAAAATTTATTCACTGAAAGGGTTATCAAGCATTGGAACAGGCTGCCCAGGAAAGTGGTGGAATCGTCATCCTGGGGAGTATTTAAAAGATGGGTAGACAGTGCTTAGAGACACGGGTTAGTGATGGTTTTTTATCAGTGTTAGGTTGATGGTTGAACTTGATGGTCTGAAAGGTCCCTTCCAGCCTACATAATTCTATGATTAGCTTTTTTTGTTAAGACCCAAAGGCAGCTACAGACTTCCCTCCCTTTTCTGTTGAATTTCTCATACATTTTGTTTTTTCACATCTGCTGTTGCCAGCTGTAAGGCTTTGCAGCCCCTTCTTTTGTTTCCCTTGCACCAGATGAAAAGCTGCCGTTAAATGTAGCTTCTTCCCTGGCGATGCTGTCCGTATTGCTTGGTAAAGAGGTCAATATCAAGCTCCATCCACCACTAAAGCTCATGAAAAATTCTAGATACCTGGCGGTGTTACTGGTTGTCACACAGACTGCAATGCAGGGAACATTCAGTGCACAGGAAAGTGAGGTGTCCACTTTGTTGGTGCAGAAGAATCTCATTTCTATTTTCCCCACTGCTGCTGGATTGTGTGTAGGGCTTTGAGTCATTCAGCTAATTGTTTCTCTTGCTCTATAAAAATATCTATATTCAAAGCCTTAAATATATTTTTTTCATTTGCTGATTAGAAAGTAATATATTTATAATGTGTTATAATCATGAAATAAAGCCTGAGTGTCTTGGAGTCCATTTAACCAAGCTATATATTTTTATGCGCAGTATAGGCAATTGTGAGCACAACATGGGTAATTATGTATTCAGTGTGAAATGTCCCAGTATTTACTCTTCACCCCTGTGCAAAATTATTCAGTGGTAAATCCAATATAAGATTGCAAGTAGCATGTGCAATTATTTTATTTATTTGTATTTCTCTACACAGAAAAGCTATCCCAAAAGTTTGTTCACAGAAATGATAGTGAATCATGCCTTGTAATTAATTTTATTTCTTACTGGTAGACTATCCAGAAATATTAAAAGCTCAGCAAGCCACTAAACATATCCAAAATGTTCAAAAGAGGACATTTCACCAACAACTAAAAACACAGCTTCTGTTTTTCCTCTTAAGGAGCCTCAGACCATTTGTGGCTCTCAGGAGGTCATCAGGTCTGTAGGCAGAGAAGAGTCCAAAAATTTCTACAGAGAGTAACTTGCTCACAGAACCTTGGTTTTGTACATGACAGGAGTCCAGTTCAAACATCTCCATCAAATGCTGTAGTACCAGTAAGAAAAGCTACCTTTTATACAGGTTGGTGTTCAAAGGAGCCTTGCCTTTCTTGGCAGACAAAACTGAGTTATCTGGTGCCATTCTGCATCAATACCTTCTCTCTTCTCCAAGGTGCTCTGTTTGAGAGGCACCTCCTGAACCCCTACATCTTCTTTGGGCCCCATGTGGTTTTTTGAAGTCTGCTGATAGAGTGTATCACAGTGAGTGAGAAAGTTCACAGCTGAAAGAAACAACTGCTGTCTCTTGGATGTGCCTGGATGGGGAAAAAAAATACTCTGCTTTTCTACTATCATCTGATAGCAAGTGATTGTTCATAGTCAAAGCTAGGCTGTGCGCTTTTGCAATTAATCATAGGGCTTTTCTCAAGTAAAAGCCTCTAAGAAATCCGTCATCTTCATCTGCCCTTCTTTCCTCCAGCCCACCACCACTTTGCTGGGTTTGTGTCCACACTAAACTTCAGCCGTCTTGTTGCCACCCAGCTCCAACTATAAGTGGAACGACAGGATGAGCTACTTATTCTCCTGTTTTCTCACCTATGCAACCCCAAAAACTCAGATGATATTTGTATATTGCTCCTGTTTTTAAAAAGTACATTTCTGTTTACAGTAATATAAAGAAACACAGAGTAACAGATAGATGTCCAACAAGGACAAATAACTCTTGAAAAGGCCAGTCAATACCACTCACTTACCTCTGACTTATTTTTGCCAGCAGAAAATAAGCAGCCCAGGGTCACAAAGTTGTACTCATAAAATTTGAACGTTTTTCTTCTAAAATTGAGAGGTTTTGTTTATTCCTTTAGGACTCGCTTTCAAATCATGAAGATTGTTGATTGCTGTTGTATGAATTACTGAACACGAATATTTTATGTCATGCATTAGTGCAGCAATTTTCCTTCCAAGCCAAATAAGCAAGTACATGGAAGGATATTGGTATGATACCACCACATGCGATAAAATACAATGTTCTGAAAACTGAAGTGCAAGAGGGTTCATAAATATTACATATGTCAAATTTTAAAGGTCTTGCCACTCTTCTGATAATGTAGCGTTTTAAATTTTATTTGAACAGTTCCAAATGCTGATATTCCAATGTTCATGCATTGTGAGAGCAACATTTGGTTTTGCTTAGCCTGGAACTTGATATCAGATCATTGCTTTGGACTCAAAGGTGGTACTGTGATAGCTTACAGACAGCATTTCTGGGGATGAAACTGAGAAGAAACAGGAGTGAAAGGGAAATATTAGCATGGGCCCCAGCATAACCCTTTGGCATCTTGAACAACCAAACCAATATAGAAAAAGCCTAGCTTTCTGTAGTGCTGTGGGGCTTTGTTTTGGGGGGTTTTTTTGTTTATTACCAGCTTGGGGAGAAAAATCACCTGGAATTTTGCATTTGAAACACTGAAAAAAATAAACAGCAACAACATACCTCAGAATAGTTTGACCTAATTTATAACTTTTAAATATTGGTTTCACTAAAGTTTCTTTATTAGTATGCAAGCCAGGTTCTCTTACCATTTTTTACCCTGATGCTTCTACTTTCATAAATCATATATTGAGTTGATAAAGAGAAAGTCAGCACAGCCCTAGGAAAATTCAACAGGTTGTCAGCTATTTCTTATTCAATAATATATGAGAACAAGATGTCTCCATTACATAAATAATTCCTTTGCATTTCATTCAATTATGCTGTTATTTTGGATGTTTATTATTGAGAAAAAGCATGACTTTTGAAGGGCAAAGTGGATGTTCTGGGCTGAAATAATTGTTGAGCTCCAGAGATTAGTGGTCTGTTGTTAATAACTATCCATAACACAGAATGTCCACATGCAGAAAAATGTCTTGCTTGAAGAACAAGCGAGATACAGAGTGAAAGCAAAAGCTTAGATGGAACAAAATAGAGTTTCCCCAGAAACCCAAACTTGCTGTTTACATTACTTGCCACAATCAGTGGCAGTATGGCTTCTTTGACTTTACAAATGACTAAAAATAGCCAATTAATAAAAAGCCAGTCTTTTCCTCATCAGCTACATATATATATAATCAGAGAACACAGGAACGTCTGAAGCTACTGATACTTTTGCCCCTTTTCGAAGCTCTCTTTACTCCATTTTCTCTTGGAAAGGGCAACTTTTACTTTGGCAATTGTGGGCTTCATCTGACTAAAACTTTGTAAACCTTACTGAAATGTTTTTTCATGATTCTGTGTTGATGACAACATGCAGGCACCTAAGATTGTATGACATGGAAATTCAAATCTCATATAAGCTTGTTACAACATGTAGCACTTTGTTACAACACATAAGATGCTTTGGTGGATAATTTATTTTGGCTAACAACTTAAATGCTGTTAAGAGTTCGGGTGGTTTTGTGTACCCTTCACAAGCAGCCTGCAGTGGGAATTTCACTTGTTAGCCCAAAGCTTTCAGAGATGGGCATGCAGTGACCCGGGCCAAGCACAAAAGTTAAAAAGGGGAAAGTTAAAAAATCCTTCACAAGATAATGGCTATTTTGTCTGTCATCTTACATAGAATCACTAAATCCCCTGATCAATCTCTACTATTCCTGTTTCTACAACACTGACCCTTTAACCTTTTGTTTAGTTAGCACGCAAACACAGGAAAAATACACAGAAAATCTACTGTGGTGTTTTTTTTTTTTTTTCTGAAATCTTTAACCAGCTGAAAACCAAAAGTTTCACCACTCTTTCTTGATTTTATTTTTCAATATGAGCTCCTTCAAGTTTGATTTCTTTGTGCTAGTGGGGTCTACCTGCTGTTATTTCCCAGGTACTGACTCCCATTTTATATTACTTTTGTTTAGACCTGTGTTTTAAAGCAACAGGCTTCATATGTTTCCTTCAATTCTGTGTTCTGTTTCTCAGTTGATCGTGCAGCAACGGCTTTAGTATTTTGGTGTCTTCTGCTGTAGGTATATGACTGTCCCACCGTGGCTTTGCTACAGTGAGTGTAGTTTTCCAGAATATCTGTATTCTCCATGTTATCCTGTCGTCTAATATGCAAATAGGAAATACAAAAAATACAGGTGAAATTTGTCTGGGATCCATATATATTATTCATAGCAAATCTATTGTATGCACCCCAATAGCGAGAGGTTTTTAAAGTGTTTAAACTGGTCTGAAGTTTGATTCTAATTTGCTTCTTAATTCTTCCTGACACATAACCAGAAGATGTGCAAGCTCCGCTAATGCCATCTGTCAGCTACTTGATGAATAAGCAACTTTCAAAAGTTTACTGTCAAGATACAAAATGAGTTGATAGCTTGCAATAACTAGCTGCTAATTTTACTTCTTTGTTCTTCTTGTGGTTTCCTATATGCATCCTTGATTTGCTTTTTGGTCATCATGGTTTTGTGAGTGTCTCTTTCCCAAGTTAACTGCCAAGTCGACATGTTTCCCCCTGTAGCTCTTTAAAATGCATTCCTCAGCATGTACCAGATCATACCTCATGGATCTCTGTTGCATCTGCAAAGTCCATCAGGTTTCCAGATAACTACAAATGTATCTGCGTGCCAGAACTGAGATCCCAAATTGGGATCACATTAACAGGGCAAAGCTGCTGAGCTGTCACACAATTCTGTATCATATCACAGATGACCGGAGAAGTATACAAAAATCTGTGTATGATGACCAAAGACAGACATCATAAAAGTATGTTATGTTTATGTTCTTTTAACAGTAAAATTTTGTCTAGTAAATGTAATCAACAAAGTCAAAAGATTATTCATCATATCTTTAAGCTGATGCTTATAGCAGGTTAGGTAGACATCACTATACCCTCCAATGACTATATTGACTGATTCTACACTGTAGAGATCTACATTTGGACACTTAAATGTGATTTATGATTGGATTAGATTAGGGATTGGATTGAAATTACAGATTAGATGGTAGCAGCTGGACTCTAGTTCTACTGACAATGGTTTCACCCATGTGCTGAGGATGGTATTAAAAATCCAGTGCTGTTGACTCTGCAACTGCTAATGACAAATAGTCTATCAGCTGTACTTTATTTGTGCCTCAGGTAGTACAACTACTTAGATAATTTACAGCTGATGGAGTTGTGCATCCAATGATGAAATCCTGTGTTTCCTTAGGCTGCCAGACACCACGCATGCTGATGTGAGAGGTAACTGCCAAATCTGAATTGTTGCATTTACTGATGTAGACAGTAATGAACTATAATTACCATTCAGTTTTCCATATGTTGCTAAAGAATTTGTATAATTAGCTCCACATTTAAATATGATTCATGTCTCCAAATTTAAATGTCTCTGCTGGATCCAGGAGCTTTAGCATTCTTCATGATTTCAATTGCTTTGCTAATTTCTTCAAGGTAGGGGGCTATGTTAATTTTACAATATTTTGGATGATCTATTTCTTTGAAATTTATTTATTCATAGTTTTTTGCTTATCATCTGAGGGTGTACTGACAAGATATCTAAAACCAAACTCAATTTGAAGAAAAGGTTAAAGTTAAAAAAAACATTAAATTGGCTTCTGTTTTGATATTTCTAGATTTTAAATCTTATAGTTTAATATAAATGAATTTATGTAGCTATTTCAAATTACACATTATTTTAAAATGTAAAAATGAAGACTTACAACAAAATAATACCTTTTATGTTTATTTGTAATAGAAAATTTAAATTGTCCCAATCTGAAATTTCAGGTTTTGATTTTGTGAAAAATGTTTAGAACTCAGAAATTCTCACAAGATGTGCAAACTGTTATGATTCCCATAATTTCACTACACGTGTCTCCATTCAGTCACTGGAGTAATTGTCTTTCCCAACCAAAAGGAGGGTGCAGGGACTGTAGGGTTTTCAGAAAGAGAGAACAAATTCTCCTTATAAGCTGCTTAGTAAACTCCGATAAAACATGTTAGTTCATGTTCTTTAACCATGTGGTTACCATATGTGCTAACATTCCCAGATCATAATATTTCCATTTTTTTCCTGAGTCAGTTGGTCAGTTCTGTTGAGTTTTACCTTGATTTGGCTCCCCTTCCACTCGTACACAAACATCATATCAATGATTCAAATATAAGAGTAATGCAACTCCTCCAAAAGTATACATACAACGCGTTGCTTAACAACAGCATTTTTTTCTTTCTCCCTGCAATCATGAAAGGTTCTCACCTCAAGAAGGAAGCCCAAGTTTAATGATCTTTTTTCTGTGTTACAAGTAATCTATTGAGAGAAAAAAAATTACCAAAAGGACAAAGCTGTCATGGCTTAAAAGAATGTATTTCTTTAGTAAGACTAGTGCACTCCTTTAACTTCATAATTACATGCTTAATTGCAGAAAACAGATTGCATGAATCTGGAGAGCTGTATAAATATTGCAACAGAGTGTTTTGGGGGCCAGAAAAATGCTTATAAGACCAATGAAGATGGCAGGATAGATGAAGCAAATCCACTTCCAAGATCCGTGCATGTTGCCTTAGTGACAAGCTGAGACATCAAATTCTTGAAAACCAAGTGTAAAATTTAGATTAATGGTGCTATTGGGCCCTATTCTATTTTTTAACAGAAATGATGGGCAGTCCTATGACTTATGAGTACTAATAAACAATATTTACCAATAGAGTAACAGATCAAAGATAAACACATGAACAATTCTAGCGGTTGCCTGAGTGATTCTTCACAGCTTTCATAGAATAATAGTAACAACATTACCATAACAATGATGTGTGATCCTAAAACAAATCCTTGCTTTCCAAATACCTTAGAATTAAGATAAATAATCAAGGAGGAATGCTCTTCACAAATCTAGTCTGCATAAAAGAGAAAAATGTGCAGTTTATAATTTTTTTTCAAGCATTCCCATAGGTATAGTCACTCAAGTGATATTGAAAAGACAGCCTCAGTAAATCTGAGAAGCATTATGTGAGTAGATGAGTAGGAGTTCTGATAAACATGGGAATGCTGTCAATGGTACACTGACAAGCACTGTAACTGAACGGGGATCAGATTGAATTAGTGTAGTGTGGAGTAAATAAAATTGTGGACCTTGAAGGAGACCTACCCATGTGTATATAAAGTACATTTAACAGAAGGATCTCTTACTGAGCTGTTATCTAGACACTTAGCAAGGTCTTGCTATAAACAAAATGGCAGCAGATGACTGGGTTTTATGTATATTAAAAATCAAAAAGAGTGAAATTCAAATGGATGAAGTTAGGGCCAACAAGGTACCTGTGAAAACAGAAACTGTTCGTAGAAAGTGTTTACAGAGAATCCTTTTTCCTTTTGCATATCATTCTGTGAACACCCTGTGCCAGTTATAAGGATTAATACTGTTAGTCCCACACAATATTACAAATATTCATGATTAATGTGTTAACACTGATTAAAGGTGTTCAGTTAGACTCTGAGGGAAGCCTTCTTGTCAGGTACCTCTAACCTGAAATACAGGCACCTTTGCCATCAGAAAATGGTGAACATGTTATCCTAGTTATGATGGTTCTCTGTCCATCTGTCTCTGCCTGTTAAAGCTCTTGCTCATCTCATGCCTTCCTGCACAAATGATGCACATAATGTCCTTTATATTTCTATTGTCTAGGACTTGAAAATGGTCCATAACTCGTGTCTGCCAGGACACCCAACCTAAAATGAGCACAAGTCACATCTTGCAGCATCCCTGCTGTTTGTAAACCATATTTGCTATCCTAGATAGGCATTGCATCGTTTTCTGGAGATGATGGTAGCACCTGAGACATCAAATTGCATTGATTTTCTCTTATTTTGCTTTTTTTGTCTGCCAGAAATTCCCGATGATTCTGACATCAGTGTCCAGGATTGCAATATTTCTTGTTTTCACTTTTAAGCTGGAACTAAAAGGCAAGGGTATAGAATCATAGAACCACAGAATGGTTGGAGTTGTAAGGGACCTTAAAGATCATCAAGTTCCAACCCCCTGCCATGGGCAGGAACACCTCCACTAGACCATGTTGCTCAAAGCCCCATCCAGCCTGGTCTTTGTCCTGGTACATGCCATCTGGACACCAGTAAAGACATTTTTTATTTTAAGTGTACAGTGTATTAGACTCTGATTCAAAAGCCTTTAGCGGTAGTAACTTTATAAGCTGCAATATTTTAAATTTTTACTTCATTGCAAACTGCTTAGATCCACTGAATAATTTTCAATATTATGTAAAGTTGTAACCTGAAGAAAGGTTAATGTTACACATAACCATGCATTAAGATATGTTATTTTTTTGTAAGGTCATGTAATAGAAATAAGAATTATTGTCCAGAACAATTTTTAACAGGCAAAATAAATTAATCTATTCCCAGTTTACTACCAAAATGTGCTTTTTTCTTGACTTTACCTGGAGTTTGGCATATGAAATAAAAGTTTCCCTAATGTTTCTCTGAGGACACTCTGAAATATCTCTGGCCCTTCTCTTACATTTCTTTTAACTCCATCTAAGTCTCATGTGCTCTTTTCCATGTATTTTCCATTAAAACCTGAGGCTTTCCTACACAAAATCTCACCTAGTTCTGAGAACAACCCCTTACAGTGGTAAAAAGGTCTCAGAATGCAGCGTCCGTGACATCTCCAGCTAATTGCTTTAGGTGTTTTCTACTGTGTCTGACATTCAATTTTATCTCTAGAAATCATTATCCAGATTGCATCTGAGATGAAACAAGATTTTTACTGGACCAGTATTGATATTCTATCTTTCAACTTTACTTCCCTTTCCAGGCCCTGGAGTGCATGTCTGAAGTCTCTATATCTCTTCCAAAACTCTATGTTTGAATGTTGCATTTTTATGGGGGGTGGGGGGGGAACACCCCAGAATAAAAAATATTTAAATACATTCTATGAACAAATGGGTTTGTTCACACTAGGGTGAACTAGTTTCCTTTCTGTTCCCCGTTTTTTCCTTACAATGCTAGGGCCCCATTTTTTGAATAATGCTAGTTTACTTATGGTCTACAACTTAAGGTACAGATACATGAGTTGTTTCAGGTTGAGAGATCACTCATCACTCACCGCAACACTGCCAGCTTTTTCTAAGGGTAATTCCCCTGAGGTAGCAATGCTGCTGCCAATGTCTTTGTCTTTACTCAGCTGCTTGTTTATTCCAGCAAGGTGATTTAATTTTGCATTGTTTCCCAAATGTCAGAAGTTGTCTTGATTTTTTCACGCAACTCTTTGGATGGGATTTTCTGGATCCCATCTTTGAACTTCTCAGATCTTTATGCCTCTGTCCTATTGTGGTATTCTGAATTTGTCACCGTGTGCAGTGTATCAGAGCATTATCCACCTTCTTTAACGACAGTCTGTGCTGACACGTATATTAACAAATGTTAATTGCTTCATCAAAGTCTAGCTTTTACTCTTCTGAGAGTCTTTATCCAAGTTCTGTTTTCAGATCCTGCTTAGATCTCTTATCAGAGACTCAGTTCGTTGAACTGTAAAAAGCTTTTTCTTTTTTCCAGTAACTCTTCTATATATTCACATCTTCCTGCAGTCTGTGTTTAAAACGTACCACTCATCTTTTGCTTTCGTGTGGTTTTTGGTTCTCTTCCAGGGTCTGCAATAGCTGAACTGTGTCTTTTGCCTGAGCTTAACTGAAAGCAATGAAAAACCTTTATTACTTCAGAAACTGCTATTATGAGAAATACAATTCTGATTAATTTGCTTTTTGCTGGAAAACTTTCTTCATCATTACAACTAATGCTGTCTTTACTTCTGTTTGTGTTTCTGGAGAATTTAAGTCACAGTGGGGCTCTTAACTGTTAGAGCTGAAGTGAAAATATTATTTACTTGATCTTTGTTTAGTACAGGCATCACTCAGAGCCAAGCCATCTATTGCAAGTCTGCTTCTCTCCAGCTTTGCATGGAGTGAGCTCTGTGCGAGGTGAACAATCTGGCTCACACTGGAGCCTCCTGTAAGGAGCAGCCCCCTCCCCTAGGTGGAAACTTTGGCTGTGTTGCTTGAGATGAGAGAAGGCAGGGAAGGTATTACCTGTCTATTTGTCACCCATCTATTCTTCATCCATATGTATGTCCCTGTTCTCAGCATTTAAGGGTTAAACTTCAGTTCTGGTATTGTCTCATTACAGTCAAAGCCTGTTTTGCCACTCACATCAGCAGATGCTGAGTAGACACAAGGGTAAAACCTTTGGAAGGCAATGCCCTAGGAGGATTGTTTGCATACTCAGTCTGCACTGAGGGCAGGTTATATTAACAGGCGCGAGAGGAAGAGCACAGACAGCACTTGGAAAGAACATGGTTTGGCAATATTGTCCACTCCTTGATTATTTCTTTTTCACTCAGATACTACATGTGGCGGATTTTGGCAAATGCCAGTTTTGCACAGGGCAACACTGTATGTGTATCTGAAGACTGGTGGAGCAGAATGGACTAGTAAATCATTATTTACTGCTAAATAAGCCTCATTTCTGTGAGGCTAATGAAAATTAAATGATGAAGTTCTGGAAATGACTAGATTCCATCTTATGGTGGGGAAGCTGGAACACCACGTCTAGATAAAATTCTCAGTCTTCCTACTTCAGACTTCCCAGGTGACTTTTATAATTTTTCCATTAGTCTCATTTTTAGAAACAAGTAACCCAATATAAGCTTCAGAACAACCAGATGACAAATGATTGGTCTGATTTTCATGACCACTGAGAACATCAGGGTCCTATTTTTGAAAATCATCTCACTTATTTAGCAATAAGATAAAGAGCATCTATCTTTAGCTGCACAGCACCACGTATTCAGGCTCCAGTTTATTACCTATACACTACCTTGTTACCCACAGGTTTTTATGAGATCAGTGTCACTTCTTTAAAAGATGGTAGCTGTGAATTTCAATACCTTAAAATCATCTAATCAGATATGTTTCTCTCCTTCTAGAAATAAAAACAAAAAATACAGAATGCCCAGTTAAAGAATCACTTAAATGCCTACATTTATTGCATTACATTCAACTTAAGGCTGTCTATACCTCACAAGGGGCTGCATTTCCTAGAAAAGTCTTTAACATTTGCAAATTCTTAGCTATAGCAACATAGTGAATGCCAAGATCTGCTGCAAAGGCTTGTTTGTTTCTATAGTCATGAGGTGGTAGTGGAATATATTATGTACATTTTTTTCCTACTGGGTTTCTCCACCTTGTAGCATATGTGCTGATTAGTATCAAGTGGAAAAGGTAGCTTAGAAGCATGATCTGTTTTATGGATCTATACTGTCAAGGAACACGAAGAATAGGAGAAAGAAACTCCAATATTACAAATAATTCTGAACTTATTTATTCCATGGCTTCCCACCTCTTTTGTCACAGAGCAAGACTGAAAGTCTGTTTCTGCATATGTTTCTCATTGAATTCAAGACCTGGTAATGCATAAACCATGGAGTAATTTTTTAAGTCACTATTGCTTATCAAAAATTAATGAGAACAACTGTGTGTACTCTCCACATTTTACTTGATGTATAAACAGAGCAATGGGGTTAATTGTGAAAACTGTTTACTTTTGAGGGGGGAATAAAATGCACTCAGATGCTGCCTTTTTTCAAGCTGTGAAGTTTTTCCCTCCATAGCACATATGCCTTATTACAATCTGGCAAACATACCCAGGAAAAAAATACAAACAAACCAAAAAAAACCCCACCCCCCCAAAAAAAAACCCCAAACCAACCCAAGATAATAATATATCTCATATCTCTCTTTTTTTTTTTTTTTTAGAGCTTGCAGTACAAACTAAGAATCCATGTAAATTACATACAGTTTCCCCTTGCTATAAAAGTATTACAATGACACATTAAATATTGGCCCCCATGACTGTGCTGGCATGTGAACCCAGAGCTCGTCAGAAGCAAGGAAAGGAAGCATGTTCAGTTTGAACTGTTTTCTGAACAAACTTTACAGTCCAGTAAAACAGAAATCCAGTTTAATAATACATCGCTTATGTTAGATGTAGTGTGCAGAGCCAAGAGCCTAAAACATACATTTCTCAACTGAAAGCATTGTTATTAAATATAATACCTGCCAAGAACTGTCCCAGTTGTATGCACAGTGTTTCTCGCCACTGTTTTCTCTGCAATAATGGCCTCTCATTTTGATTTATGCACATTTACCTAACTCCCCAAGGTTGTCCATACTTTTGGACATGAAATAGGCTTGTATTTTGGCAAACTGTGAATGTTTAAGTGAGCCAATTTTTTTTGTATATTTCTTGGCCTAAGAGGTAAATAGACCAAATATTAAAATACATATTTTATAGTACATTACTTACATAAATTTTGAGCCAGTCCTGCAAATATTTCTCCAGCACTGTTTAATCCCTGTCTATTCTGGACCTAAATGACACTGCAGAGCATAAAGGAGAGTTGGATCAGACGTGTGAGAATGATACGGTTTGCTAGGACCTTTCTAGTTTATAGTGCTGAGCATAAGGAGAGAACAAAGCTCTTCTCAGAAGGCATCTGTGGAAAATGCAATGGAAAAGTAGAATTAGACTGAGCCAAAGCTCCATCCTACCCTAGTGAGATGTTTGCCAGCATGACTGAGAGGCAGCCCAGCAACAATCTGACCAACTGGTCTACCTCCAGCCTCCCACCACTCATTACAAATGAATCAATCATTCCACTGGGGTAACAGAGGTACATGACAGTCCACACATCCATATGTGTGTGCAGTCACAATAAGTACATTACTAAGTCCTTTGCAAAAGCAACTCATACAACCAAAATTATTTGATTCAGTGGAAATGGTCATGTAAGTTTTTTTTTATTTTTTCAAGTTTTTCACAAAATACAGACATAAATGAGAAAACTTATTGGTAGGACTGACAGAATAATGTTAAGGACAACAAATTCACAAATGCAGAAGAATTTGGAACAAAATACTGGATATGAAGCTGAGAGGTGCTCAGTACTTACTGTGACTGCAAAATGTTTTTTCTCTTCCTACACTCCTTCTGCATCTAGGGGCTCCCTACCCGGGAGAAAGGGCAACAACAATACTCTTTATGTGAATATATTTCAACAATTCTTACTTTGTAATGCGATTTTGCATCCCCAGGTCACTAGCTACATCAGCATATAGAGAAGGGTGATGTGCTTTCCCTGTTTTCCACATCCTTTGCTGAAAGTCATGTCTTGCCCTAAGTCTGACATTCCTCGCAAAACCCTTCATCCCACACAGAGCTCAGCATCTGAGCCCCTCAAGCAGTTGCAAAATTTTCTGAGGACTCATACTTTCTTTTTGCAATGGCCTCAAAATGTTTATGAGCTAACAGCTGCTTCCTCTTCTTGTCAGCCACATTTCTCAGTCAGTGGCTGCACATCTTTGGATTTAGATTCACCATGTTACCCAGCAGGGAGAAGTCACACGCCTGACTTCTTCAGCAATATTTAATGAAACTGAAACTGAAGCTTCTTCAGTTGTTGTTGCTTTTACAGCAGTTACATTTTCTGGCTTAGTGGTCCAGTGGATAAGGTAATGAACAGGGAGTCACAATGAAAATGTACATGTCTCAATCCCATTATTTCAAATTACCTTATATTTATTGTGGAGCAGTGGACACATGGTGTGGAATTCATCAGCTGTAATTAAGTCATCTCAAATTAGAAACCTAAATCTGAATAAGACTCCGTAGGTTTCTTTTGTAAGCAATGGAGACACATAAGCACCTATAGGGCAGTTAATTTCCTAGTAAAATATGTCTATAATGGGTCCTACAAACTGTTCTGACAATTAGCCAAGGGAACTCACTGGGGTGAACCCAGACTTAGACATTTGATTTTTAGAAATCTAAATTTTCCAGTGATGACTCTGATACATGCTAATTCAGGAAATTATAGGAATTTGTAAAAATGTCAGAACTCTGTGCTTCTATTTCTTTGTTGCCCTCCTTTGAAAAAAAATAATTAAAAATGTTGTTAAAATTCCACATTATCACCGTTACTATTTCCCAAGCTTTAATAACAAAAAAATCCTCATGGTGTTTGTTGATATGAAATGCTTTATATTTGCAAAACACAGCATTTTTAATCTGCAAAATTACTCACATAGAGAAGTCAAAAGCTGATGGCAACATAAACTAAACCAAGGAAACTCAGGAAGAACTGTTTCAATGAAAGGACTCTGAACATATGGAATAAATAATCGAAGGGAAGGCTGAGGCTAAGAAGTGTAAATTAGTTCAAGAGAGCCTCAGATTTCCTTCTTGAGCACGAAAGGGGTCAAGTCATAGAGCAAAAAAGACAGGAAAGTGGGATTAAGGTAAACCAAAAAAAGCAGACATGCTGGGCCAGATAACTTTTTCCTGTTTGTAAATTTCGTATTTTCAACAGAAAAAAAAGTGACTACACAGATGGTCTGTGTTATTCCCACATCCTTTGAAATTCAGTTTCCAAAAATGTCACCTTGTTCTGTATCCTCTCGTGTAACGTAAAGTGCATACACTGTTTTCCAGCATGTTCACATGCATTCTTGCTGTCAAGAATGGTCTACTTCATTAGCCATCACCGTGGAAAAATGTGTGTAAGAAGGGGAATATAAACATTAATAGCATCAAATTCTGCTGCTGAGATCTGCATGAGAGAAGGCTGCTGCTGGTGGTTCACTCACAGTATGTCCACATTAGCAAGCAATTTGGCCCAAAAAGAATGAATCAGTTGGTGCTGAGGCCACTGTATTTTTTGGTCAGTGCAGTTCTGGGGTTTTATTTTAGTCTGAAAAAAAAAATCCCTCCGCCTGCGTTATCAAAGCTGTCTGAATGTCCTTTAGCGTGGATACTAAGTAACCTGTTAATGATTGGAAAACATTTAGTACAGAGTGGAATATCTAGTTTGAGTTAATTTTGAAGGAATCTACCTAGTATGTACCAAAAGAGGTTTGCAAATGGAATTAACACGGAGGGTTTGTACGCTGCTGCTCCAGATCAAAACATACATGTAGATGTAGTCTTCATTACCCAAGTTCACACTAGACCAGCTCTCTTGGGTGTTCTAATTTTCTCTGTCTTATCAGACACTGCTTCACTATAGAAACTGCCTTTTGGATACTTTCTTATTTTCATAACATCATTAAATGAAAGGAACAGAAAACATTTAGAGAGTTTGAGTTATCCTACAAAACAGTCCCGCTTTTGGATTGAGATGGGCTCTTGTTCTTCTCAGACTGATTAATGGCAATAGGACAGTCTCAGAGCTCAGACCTGTGGCAAATTCACGCACAATTTCTTCTGTGGAGTCTGAGCAAGCAGGCACCTCATCTCCCCTCCCCTGTCCATTCTCATAGCATAGATGAGAAGGAAGTATATTCCTTTCTGATAGCACAGACCAGGGGATATATGCAGAGTTTTGTATTTTGTGTGAAAGCACATGAAATAACAAGAGCTTAAAGCAAAACTTATATAATAGGATTTTCCCTCTGATAAGATTGCTTGAAACTGCTTCTCTTTCTCATAGTCTCCCTGGTTTTCCTTTAGCTTTTCCTTCTAAATAATGGAAAACTTGTTTTTCATCGCCCCCCAAGACATACACAGACACACCACTACCTGACCCTTCTCTGCAGTTTATAAAATGCCTTGTAGGAATGATGTATGCACCTGGACAAACCCAGTCCTGTGCTCTGGCTTGTTTGGGCCCATTGCCTCCCAGTAGCAGTGCAACATACCCACTCTTGCAGCCTGCGGCGGTCCCTTTTCCTATGGGACTTCCCTAAAGGGGAAAGGCTTGGCAATAGGAAAGAGATTTCCTGCTGTGTTTACAGAAGCAAAGAGTTTTAGTGAGGTGCAGATCTCAATTCCAGCCAGTTATGTGCAAGGGATCAAAGCTCCTGTAATGCGCTGTGGAGAAAGAGGACATGGCTCTACCTTTGTTGCACTCAGACTCAACGTGGGTGGCACGTGTTCAGATATAAAAAGAGCCTGGAGAAGTCCATCACACGATTTCCCCCATAACCTTCCTTCTCTGCCCTTTTGTGAATAGGGGACACCAAAACATATGTTTGTTGTATTGGAACGTGTTCATGTTCAAAGGCAGCGAATGAACCAAACACCAGGGAAGCTCAGAGCCTTTTGAAGAGTCTCATTTCCTTAACAGAGTGACTTAGGAGTGCAGGGGGTTGCTCCTTGGCAAAGGTTGTATAACATGAAGGGAGAGTCGGGGCCCTGATCACATTACTCTTTTTCACAAAAAGTCTTAAAAATAATAAAGTAATTGAGAGTAAAGACAGTTCCACCAGTTTATAAACACTAGCCTAGTAAAGTTTACAAGAGGCCAAATATTGCTTTAAAAAAATAACACACACACTCCCCCCCGTCTCAACCAATGGACTCTGTAAAATAAGATTTCACCTTTGTTGGAATCCAGCCTTACTTCATACAATCTCCTGGTATTTATGAATACAATTTGTGTTTTCTAATGATCCTGAGGGGTGCATCCGAATTCATCTCTATGACTAAGCATGTGCATGTGTTTCTGACTATAATTCTTTAAAACTTTTAGATAGAACTTTTTAAAGTTCAGAGCAATGCATAAACTTTATGTTGATACTATATGCATATTATGTCTGTACATTTGCTTTGGGAAGGAAAATTGCTAAAAAGCCCTCTATACAATAAAGAAAATCAAATGTGACTGATGAAAAAGGTGTCTAATTAAATATAAGGAGGCACTGCATGCTCTCCTCTTCCCTCACAAAATACAAAATGGATTTCAATCTGAGAGGAACATTAGGTTATGTTAGATTTCTCTAAGGTGACTAAATAGTTAAATTTGTTCTTTCTTTTTTAATATGTTGTCTCTGCCAGAGTGACTGCTTGGTGTTTGCTGGTGTACCACAGGGTGCTCCAGCAGATGCTGGTCTGTCAAACAGAGGGGCACACAGTGGCATCATGCATATTTTCATACATAAAGTTATATTTTTCTTGCATCCAGACACCAGTACTGCCAAGAAGCTGTTCTTGTAGCTATTTCTGTGTCTTTCTTTTCCCTACATTTGAGTGCAGCTGGGAATATAAGGGGTTAAGTGACACTGCTCATACCATGTCTGTCCCAGTGGCAGGGCAGGAGGTTATGCAGCAGGGATCTCATAGGAAGGTGAATGCTTCTCTTAATGAGGTGAAGCTGATGGCTCTAATGCAGTGGAACAGCTGCAGCAGGCTCTTTCCCAGCTTGGAGTCACACTGAGATCAGATTCAGCCTATAGCAGCTCTGTTTTCTTCACACACTATAATTATGATTGATTTGCAAAAGATGTAAAACTCTTTACCTTGTTATAACAAGAGCTTTAAGTTTGTGAAGCACTGAGGAAGGGGATTTTGGTGCTGTTCCAGTGAGGACTAGCTCCCTTCCGCCTCTTCAATCTTCTCCTTGGCTGACAAGGTTAGTTTCCCCTTTTGCTGCAGTCTCCTTCAAGTGCTGGGAGATCTGGGTGCTGGGAGGGACCAGGAATCCTAGCTTCAAGTTTTTACTGTAGTGCAAACACATTGTTCCAAATGCAGATGATGTATAAAACACAGATACAAAAGACTTGTGAATTTTCTTCTTTGTTATTAGCAGTTCTACCATTTGCATTAATGCTCCGTACCACAGTTAGACTTCATGGCAAATTTATGCACATGATTTGCTGCCTGTGAAATTCTCAAATTGCTTCTCTCAAAGCTAAAAATTCAACACAAGGTGCCCGATTTCCCAAATTCACCAGCTGATTCTGTCCTGGTCATGCACCCTGTTGCTTAGAGATTTAGATCGTCTTCCTCTCCTGGGTTTCCGGAGGTCAGGAGATGTCCACGAAGCTCATATCGTGCCCATGTGTGCTAGCGGATTCTGAACTGGTCTGGATAGCTGAGCACCAGAGAATTTAGCAGTATTCCCACACAGGTGTTGGGTTTCTGGAGGCAAGTCGGTGAGATGACTGTCGGTCAGTCTGCAGACTCAATGGAAGTACACAGGACTCTATACCCATCCACAGAGACCTGCTTGTATGAAATAGTCAGTCCCTGCTACTATTAAATAGTCTTTAGTTTAGGTGGTTATTACATCTGTTCTGGGTCTAAGAATTTTAACACGGGAAGCTCTTTTTCTTAAAAAAAAAAAAAAGGAATCAGTCTTGGCAAGGAACACACACAAGTTTGGAAGTGCTGGAGTAAAAACATCTATTATGAACAAAATTATTTCCCTGAAATTCAAATTATTATTCAGTCTTTAAGTATACGATCATGAAAAGTGTCCAGGGTACAGAGCAAGCAGAGAAGAAAGTGTCAGGAAAAGAAATTATAATTTTCTTTATGGTATATAAGCATCAGATTAGACCAGGACACAGGAACCTTCTCTGCCAAAACATTGCTTTGTCTGGACAGCTTAATTCTGGCAGCCTCTAACATTTGCTGATTTGACACTGAAAATTGAACACTCTTTTAATATAATTTCTATAGATACTAGTGCATAAAATGTATTGTCTGCATAACTATATGTGCTTTGTGATTTAGCAAAGAGGCCAATTTTCCCTTAAAGTTATAAGACAAAATAATGACATTGCTGCTATGTTAAAACCACAGGCAGCATACATCCAACTTAATATGACACAGTTTTGTCAATTGCTGGGCTCAGTAGTGTTTCTAAATGTAATGGCAGAGTTCAAAAAACATTGTTAGGATTTTTTGAAGGAGGTAATAAATAAATTATAACTAATAATAATATTTTCAGCAAATTGCTGACACTTAAAGGAATAAAAGCTGTAGAGCCAAATTGAACCATATGCTTTTTGAAAAAGCAATTTCACAAGTGGAAACTCTATTAGTATCTCTGTATGTTATTAGGACAGCGGGATTTGTTCTGCAACTAGACTTATTTGCAGTATTAGATTAGATTCAGTTGGCCATTATGTACAGAAGTATGCACAGCTGTCCAATATGCACTGTCAAGTCCATAGAAGCTAAAACTGTATTTGAATCTATTTTTATTTATATATGGTGTTTCCTAGTATATGTTTTTCTTCTATGGTATTCCTGTTGCTAGAAACTGACTCTGGAAGAGAAGAGAAAAGTGCATTGGCTTTATCTCCTTTGCAACTTCACAAAGAATCAGAAATGTGCAGTAACAGTAGAGGGAATTAAAACTCCATATACAATTGGAGACCTTATTCTGTGAGATTGTCACCGCCTTTTAACTTTCTTTACATGTTGGCAACTAAGGTGTAAATTGTCACACAGATAAAACTTTGTTCGATTTGAAATGACACGTAAGGGTGACGCTAGCTGTCAAGAGTGCTCCTGAGAGAAAAAGCAGCTGAAGCTCTTATACTCCAGCTGCCAAAGCCTGGGAATAGTGGAGGGCTGAGAAAATGCGTATGACATACTGCTGCTTAATGCATCTGAACGTTGTAATTGGGGATATCCCTGGCAACTAGATCTTCTGATAGTTCCGCTGTTGCTTTGTGCCAACTGACAAGGACATAAAAGACAAGATAGGAACCAGGACTGAGTCTTCATATGAAAACACCAATTTTGGTTTTTTCTTACCTTATACTCTATCTTCCCCTCCTATGAGTATGTTGATATCAAATGGCAACAAAACTATTTTATCAGCATTTTGCTAGTATTTTGGATTGGAAGCCTCGAGAGATGCCTAAGCTTCATCAGTTGCACAGGCAGCTCTCAAAATTCTAATTGGAAAAATGGACAAAAGCAGACTCTGAGTGAACTTCTTATATTCTAAACAACATATAGCTTCCTTTTGAGTATGTGTTTTAAAAGTCTTATGATGATGCTTACATTGCCGTGTCTATTAAAAAAAAAACACAACACCACAACAAACCAACAAAAAACAGAACACGAAAAATCAGCATTTTTTTTTTCATAGGTAGTTGAATAAAGCTACGAAATGCTTTCAAAGGAACAAAAATAGTTCCTGTAGCTTCTGGGATTAATAGAAAGAATGTAAACCTATTTCTGATTGTTTTGCTGAAATCCTGCTCTCACAGAGTTTAAGGACAGACACAGTGATGCCAGTCTATGTTATTTCACAAAGCTTTTGTAAGTTAGTTGGATGGAATTTATACTTTCAGAGACTGACGGATGACTAGTGAAGTCTGAACCTGGATTACTAGTAGCTAAGTACAAAATAGTCATATTTTGCCTATATATCCCAATTTTTGTTGAGAATAATCTGGTTGCACACAGGAAGATCTCTCTTCCTGGCTGTTTTGTCATTCAGTCAAGCCCAATGCCTCACTGACCTCTGCAGCCCAGAGAAGACCTTCCAAGGGCCAAAGTACAGCCGGCCTTGAGAGGGACAGGATGAGATCTGCTGGGCAGCATTGAGGAATGGGATGGGGTCAGAAGGACAACTCCCTGCTGCTTCAGATGTGACCTGTTTCGGGTCATACCTGAAACACTAAACTCTACTGATGAAGCTATCCCTGCACTCAGGCCAGGAGCCTTGGCAACCATCAGATTTTCACTTTATTTATTTTAACATATGGCTGTTAAACAATAACAGATTAGCTTTGTATTAAAATAAAATATCCCCTAAGGAATGGCAAAATAAATGTAAAATGCCTTGGAGTTGGGCAAGGCAAGACTTCATTATTGTTAGGATTCTGGGTTGTTTTAATACTTCATCATAGCTATCTTTTCTCTCCTTCTTTCCAAGCTTAAATTTAGTAACATTGTAAGAGAATGTCGTAATTCTGCTGATACAGAGGTCCTTGCTACCCCTTCCTTTTGTCCTGGGTAAGCTACTGCAGAGATTCATTTCTCACTAATACCTCTGCATGCACAATTAACAGCTCATGCAGAATTCCCCTGCCTGATCTCTGCTGGCATCTACAACTCATAACTCCAGACCTGGATCCGTTACACTGCCAGTTGTTAATCTCAGCTCATATTATTTTCAAGGTGTTCTTTCTACATTAGGAAGACCTTTCATCTGATTCTGACAATTCTTGGACCCTCCTTTTCCATAAATCTCTCCTTTTTCCCAATGGCAGAGTCCTGGCTTCCACTACTGAGATAAATGATAACTGACACCTGGTAACTTGCCCTTTAGGCAACATTTTCTGCAAATGCTAATACCTGAGTGCTCACAAACCCTTAGTCTCTTCAGTGAAGGTCCCTGCAGGAAATTTTACTACGGGAAGCAAATACAGGACAGCTGCCTGTATCTTTGATACTGGTTTGCTGTTGCTAATTTAACACACTGTCAAGAAAACATTGCCAAAAGAAGTCAAGGCCACTTCAATTCCTCAAGCAAATGGTCTATTTTCCATCTTTGTCATTGCAGATTACAGCCTTTGAAAGCACTTAGTGATGTGTGGGTGTAACGGATAGGACAGTCAATGTGATTTAGTTGCTGTTAAAAGGGCCTCATTTCTATTTCCTTTAAAAACCACCTACTTCCACCTCCCATTGCAAACAGAGGTACAAATATTACCAGCAGTCACAGAGTTAACAGCATTTTGTGAGAACTCATGATTTCTCATAGACTTCCTGCCAGTTTCCCAGATGAAGTTGTACAGGTACAGATGCAAATTTACTGGGGAAAAAAAGAGGGGAAAGGAGAGGGGAGCAGACAGAGAGCAAGCAGCTAGTTTGAAACCTTTCAGAGACTCTACCCATCAATAGCACTCCCACGGAGTTGTTTTTTTTTCCCCAAGGGCACGAAAAGGCCAACACATTAAAACTTTTTAGTCTTCTAATCTAATCTAAGAGACTCATAGCAACAGACAAATCTCTCCTAATTGTCTCTAATAAGTAAAATAACATGAGAACCAAACTCTGTTGGAGACATTCCAGGAATTTTCATTTCTTCATTTCTGCCTGCTCCCTTATGATAATTTCTTTTTATCTGCTCTTCATTTGTACTGATTACTTCCTTTACAAATTAAAGCTGTACTTTTACTGGCTGCATGTCAGTTTCTTTATAGTTCAGGCTCTGAAAAAGTTTCAAAACCAAGTCCTCCTAGGCTTTGTTTTGGGTTTTTGTTTGTTGGTTTGCAACAGTGAAGGCAGCAGCAGAAGGCTTTTCCTCGGAAGTGCAGGGGGTCCTGCAGAGCCCTTCTGCTCTCCTTAGGAAGCCTGGAAACCACAGCTCCTGGGCTCTGCACAGACTGACAAAGAAAGCTCTGCCTTTGCAAAGCATTCAGAAATCTTTAGGTAGTAAATACTCTGTGTGTGTGTATGTGCATGTGTGTATAATGAACTCATTATATGCTCCATGCCCATTGAACCCATATATTTCAACTCCACAATCTCCTTCAGCTTCCAAGGCAAGTCCTGCTGGTTGGCACCCAGATTTCTGCCTGTGTTATTGGCACGTTTTACCTTTCTGCACACAGAGTTATAACATTCTTGGATCTAATAGGTACAGAATGGTGAACTCCCGGGCATATTTGCTACAACATCACTGTTGTTATTTTCAAACAGAAATTCAGATGGGAGTGAAATCCTTTAGGCCTTTAATGAGTTTCCAGCATTATCCGGGCCTGCAATAATTCTCTAGGGTTAAAGAATTGAAATAATTATTGACCTCAGTCCATTTCTCTTTTTTTTAAATTCAGATATAATTATTTCCTCAGCTGTCTGCACACAGCTATTTCTGTGGAGATTTAGATTTCCTGACCTTGGTCCAGACATTATCTCTTACTATGAATAAATTTACTCAGAAAGCTACTCACTAAGGGAGTACCATCACCCCAATTTGTCTTGACTGGCATATGCCTATTGAAAACTTCCAGAAATTTAGCCTGAAATTAATGTTAATTTAGAGATATTGAAGGAATTACATTAGAGCCAATGGAATCCAAGCAATGGAGTCCAAATGCTAGTATATGTTTTTTGAAGGAAGCTACGCTTTTAATTTTTAGACATTTCAGTGAAGAATATGTCAGGGAAGTATATTAAAAACATGCAGAAATAGATGTTAAACAACATCTATTGTTTGAACTAAGTCTTCCTTTGTAACGTGATAGTATACTGTTTTGCTAGTAAAACTGTCAGGAAGGGTACAGCAAGCACTTTAAGTTTATGAGCTGGTAAGGACAAGCATTTCAGTTAGCAGATCTTGTGGCTTTGAGTTTAAGTTTAGATCACACTCAGAATTACCTGGTTTTGTTTATCTTGAGTTGATGATGTAAAGGAAGTAAGACGAGGAAAGATTGAAAAATTTTACAAGTCATTACTAGAAGTAGCATGAAGGCCTTTCCCATTTAGCGATTGATCAATTATCTCTGACTTCAGAAAAAGGACTCAAAATAAGAACTTTTGCTTATATCTTTATCTATTTTAAACTAATTTATTTTAATCATACTGGTTGATTTCAGCCTTTTTATTTCATAATCTACAATTCACGGTTTTCATAATACTTATATCAGTCTAGTTGCTTTCTGAATCATCTCCAGTTTCTTATTATATTTCTTTCCACTAGATCAATATGACTCCAGCAAAAGTCACTCCAACACATAAGTAAAGGAAAACAACCTTGCTACTTTACTTGATCTTAATCGTATTTAAGTAATCATAGATATAAAATTTCTGTGGATTCACAGAAGAGGCATTATGCTACTTTTATTTCTGGCCCAAACATATAATTTCTCCTTAAGCCTCTGCAATGTATAATGGTGTTAAGTTAAACTGATTATTCACAATTCCAAACAATTTTCTGAGCTACTTTTTAGTTTGTAAAATACAATGTTTCATATCTAACCAGCACTCTTTGCCCTACATATCAACCTTCCATATTCTAGTCATAGGATTTCATGTCTAGTTCTCCAAGTTTACATGAGATTCTGAGTTTTATGTCAGCTTCACGACTCCATCTTCTGAAGTTCCACTATTTCTTAAATATAAAAAGTGTATATTTCAGTGCTTTGAAAAGTATAGGAACATATTAACCATGCTGTTACAAGATTGTAGGCAAGACATGGTACAAGATATTTATACCAGATGCTGAACAATTCTTACTGTTTAACTGTAGAATATATAAAATAGGCAGAACAATAACTTTGTAAACAAAAGAAAAATCCTCTATAATCATATATTTACCTCTACATATGTGCATGCATACGCACCCTCTAAAACAGTAACAATACCTAAACAATACACCAGCAAGCAAGAGGACTCATATACTTTGCAGGCTTTAGTGATAAGCCTATTCTTTGTTCTTTAATACAGGCAATAGGAAACATCCTGCAACCATCAAATTAGAAGTGAATTACTAGGTCTAGTAAGAGATGTTGGTAGTCATGCCATACACTTATGTGAAAATAAGATGGCATATCATCAAAAAAATAAACGGGTAGAGTTAGGATCCAAGTGTGAGGGATATGTCTGTGACCTGTCTGTAACGGGATTTTGGATGCTTCTCTGTCCAAAACTCTGAACGTTTTTAAATGTGTGTCTGTCACTGGAATTTGGAAATGGATGGACTATGAAACATAATTTATTCTAGAAGAAGAAATTATCTTCTCCTTCTCAAAGAAGGCTTTTGGAGTTTAGACACACCCTCTAAGAGAAATCATCAGCTGGAAAAATTCAGGGATGTCATATGAAATGAGGTTTTCCCATTTTTTGAGGAATAGAGTCACAGAAGTGGTTCACAGGCTTCAGACTTGAGAAGTAGGCTATTTAGGAGAAACAATGGGATCAAAACTTATTCTAATCTACTGTGTAAAAATGTACAATCCTTAGATATGATTTTGAAGAGTTATGGACAGAAAACAACCACCTCCTCAGTTCATGCTTACATATTTAGTCAAAGAGTACATTTAGTATCTGTGCCTTTAGTAAGTTTTGCATACTTCTCCTCAGCACAGATTAGGGGTTTATTTTATTCATAGTGTTCAACCTCCCATTGCAACAGTCTAGTTTGGAATACCTTTACTAGACCAGTCCTATGCCCTCTCTAAAACAGAAACTTTCCCACTGAGTTCAGTGACCTCAATGCAGATGTGGGAAACATGTTCTGACATTCGTTTGTCCCCTCTCAGCCTTATGCTGTGAGATGGTTTATTCTTCCTGTCACCAAATACAGTTCCTTGGTGGAACTGCATTCTTAAATGGAGATAAATCATCACTTATTTGTCCCATTGGGTGGGACTAATTGCAAATCACAAAATATAAGGCACCTTTTGTTAATCACAAGGCATATTTTCACAAGATACTAAAAATAAAGTAATGGAAACAAAATCCTTTGTTCTTGTCCATGGCAAAACTTAAGAAATAATAAAAAAATACATCTAGCTTCTTTATCAAATTGAAAGACAGGAACAAATTCACTTAGGCTCATGCAGATTTTCTATGAACACAAAACATAAGGTTGTTTCATTTCTGGGTGTTTGAATCCCATTTTTAAAAGGAGCCTTTCAAATCCTTTAACAAAAAAGTTTGTAGTCTGTCTACCTCACTTTAGAAATGAAGTTGTCTTTCAAGAAGAAAATGAAATGTTTCAAACGTTTCTATTTTTCCAACAGAAATTGTTTCCCAAAGTAAACATAGATTCATATATAGTTTTTGTTGGATCAGCGATAGTTTTCAGCAGCTGAAAAATAGCTACCGGCTAAGCTTGTTTCTTTAAATAGGACATTCATCAGAAAAGGAAAGCAGGCTTTGTCAGGATCTTTAAGAATATTATTACTTTTGATTTTTTCTTTTCTTTTTTTTTTTTTTTTTTAATTTGGATTTATGCTTTTGCCTTTGGATGTGACCAATGCGTATATTGACATACTTTTAAACTAATAACATCATTTCAGTCAGGGGCCAACATCACAGGAGGGCCTCTGAAGTCACCTATGCTCTTGGTAACAGAAAAGCAGAAATGGTGGTTCAGGGATGCTTCCAGAAGTTGTTATGACTCCACCCTAGTAGTGGCTTAAAGAACATGATGAATCAACACCAGTGAAACTGAAACACCACAAGGACATTATAGTCAGCTCTTTACGTAAGGCACACAGATCGTTTCATAAGAATTATTTGCTTTTTTTATCTTTTCTTTGCAGCAATTTACCTTTTGTGATTTATAAACACTTTGCAAGGGAAACTTTTGTTAAGTGAATTAACATTTCTTTTACTTCTGAAGACAGATACAATAAAGGCCCAAAATGGAGTATGGTGATCATCTAGTTGAGCCCCTAGGTAATAATAACACCTTCCATACATTAATATCCTGATGTGGCTTAAAATTCTTGTGATAGCAATTATATCCCACTGTGCAGGTTTGAGGATTCGTTATCTTTACTATGTATTTTATTTTTGCTGCACCTCTCTGATTTCAGCTACCATCCATTGTCACATCTCTTCCAGCCAGGTGGAAGAAGTCTCTATTATCGGATTTCCATTTCCTAGGCTTCAAAGCACTTAAAAAAAAAGCTTTGGAGGAAGTTACCCTTTAGCCTTTCCTTTGATATGTTAAGTCGATGAAACACCTGAAGAGTCTGTCTCTAAGATGTGTTTTTCCTCCTCTTTAGTCCTTCAGCTTTTTTTCTTTACCTTTCTCTAACTTACCATACCTTTTTTCACTCTAGACATCACACAGGGGGACTGTACACCATGGGATGGTGATATAATTTCCTCTTTGTGTGGTATTCCCTAGTGCATCAGCTCACTGACTACAATCCATCATTGGGCTTTTCTGATTAACTGGTGAACTACCACCACCCCCCTCCAATCTTTTGCAGTCTTGCTTTGAAGTGTATCATTGTCTCCTACAGTTATAGCTTATGTTTCTTGTTTTTATGTGTGACTTTCACTGTCATGTAACACTTGGGTTCAGATAACTAAGCATATCATTATTTATCATTATTCACCGATTTCACAGTATCTGTGTAACTTGTACACTTCATTTGTACTTATGTTACTATTTCTTCAAGATTGCTGATTTTGAAACTAAATCAAGATGCCCCAAAGAAACACATTCATCTAATTGGGATTCCACTCCTACAACTAACTGTGTTTTAAAAACTAACAGCAAACTTTCAGTCCATCTACTATGTTGATTATATCTCTTTCTACTTCTGAAATTAAAACATTCTCTAGTATTATGCCCAACTATATTGTATTTGTGCTATTACTTTTATCAGCCAGCCTTATAACTTTAGTTAAGCTATTCAAGGGCTTAGCAGTCATTCCTTAAACCTCGCCAGCAAAACTGAGGAAAATCAGACTTATATGTTTATTTCTTCAGATAAAATTTAAGATGGGTGGAAAAAGGCTAAATAATGCACAGTAAACGGTCTTTTTCAGAAAGTTCATTAGCTCTTGGTTTTTTGAAGGTGGTTTTGACAGATGATCATTTTTGTTCTTGCCATTGGTTGAAGACTACAAATCCTCTCCGGCCTCTTCCATCTAATGAGTCTATTCATCTCTGGCTTAAGTAATTGGAAGTGTTCTTTTTCAGAGAGAAATACTCCCTTTTCATATACCATAAAACTTGTTTTATGAGGAGCCCACTTTATGACCATTTTTTGCTATATACAATGTAATCCACAGGCATTAAAAATTTAAGATGAGGTTTAATTCTTCCTCTTAAAAAATGTAATTGCAATCTATTCAGCCTCATTATTAGCAGACTCGTGATTTGGTTTTAGATGTACCAGAAAATAACCTTTTTATTTGTGTGTGGTAACAATGAGAAAAGATCTTTTGAGAAAAGATCTTTTGAGAAAAGATCTCAAATAGTTTGAGTTTAACTTAAGACTTGCAGCTGGTTTTCATTTTGCAATCCAACATAATATCTGTTAGACACAGGAGACCCTGACCCACAAATCCAAAGGCATTTTTTTTACATTGCAATCTGAGCATATGTAACAAAACTTAATTTCTATAATTTACTCCAACTGAAAATTCTGATTGGGTGAAAATTCTTGTGCTTTATTTACCAATTGCAGTCTACTGGCAACAGGGAGTATAAGAATGCTACATGACTTCATGAGATGCAAATGTATGCAGGTGTGTTTATGTCTGCGTATTTATGCATGTATTTGGGTGTTGTAGCTTCATGATCCAAATAATACATTATTACCATTGCTAGTGACAGGCCACAGCCAGTTTTAGTACTGCAAAGCCTCAGAAGTAGGACTTGTCAGGCTTGATTTGTCTTGGCCTGCCTGGATCTTTATTTTAGCTTGTTTTGCTAACAGCAATTTTCTAGCTAGTAGGCCACTACTACCTATTTTTTTTTAGCTTTAGCTTAGCTTTTTATGATTGTGTGCTGCAATGTCTATTGCTATAATAGTTCTGATACATTTTTGTAACTAATCGATGGTAATAACCAGCAGTTACTCAGTGCACAAAGGAGTATCTATGGCCCTGGAATAATGATGTGTTGTAGAGGAGTGTAGGCGTAGAGTGGTAGCAGAGTCCTTGCATCTGTGGGAACAGGACACTTTAAATAATTAATCAGTTCTCAATTATTAATCATCAAAAGATTGAAACTTTGGAAAATGTGTTAAACCGGTTTTAAGCATAACAAAGAGAATAAAGAACAAGTGTCTAACTTGTGTAAAACACAGCATAGATAGTAAATTCATTTGTAACACTGTTTGAGGACCAATGGAAAGAAGAGAGTGAGGTATCTGTTAGTGTGTAAAAAATCAGCGAGGAGGAAGCAATCCTCACTATCTATATCACACTCTTCCCAGAGAACTCAAGACATTGGCAACTCTCCAGAAATCCTCCTCCCTTCCTTCTCCTCCTTCTCAAGGAAGACCGCACTGGCTCCATTAACCTTGGGGCCCAGGGGAACTGTGTTGGGGTGAGTGTAACACCAGGAAAAAGGGATAGGGATTACATGCTCACAGAGAGCATGCATGTGGGTACCCAACAATTTTAACTGTTACTAACAATTCCTGTTCTATAAAAATTATGTAGTTTGGACTGTAAATGTTGCTACTGTTGTGACTGGAACAAGTAGAATTTGCAATTAGTCAGAAATCAAGGAAGAAATCAAGTGTGCTCTTAAGAGATTAACTTTTACTACCCACTGTCTTCAAAATAAAAGAGGCATATTTTATTGGAAGACATTCAGTGAATTTTCAGCCTTATCCCTGTATTTGTAAACTATATCAAAGGGTTGAACTTTACACAGCAATGCCTTAAATGATAAAATTATTTGCCTATCCTTAAGAAAAACACAACTCTGATATTTTCTGCACCTTTCCTTATTGTCCCCACGTCTCGTTATATTGGAATTTACACCATGCTACCTCCCAGTGCTCCTTCAGGTAACTCTGTGACCAATGCTAAGTCATGTTTTGCTGCATCTCAGGACTGTCACAATCACTTCCATAACTAGTATTTTGAAAACCCTTGTATCATAAAATGCTAACTCTGTTCCCCTCCAAACACTAGGACTGTTTAAAGGAGAACATTGCTGGGATTTGTTTAGCAGACATAGCTTTTACTGGGAAACTAGATTGTTTGACCTGTGTGGCAGAACCAAGCCATCTGATGTTTCCAGTATTGTATTTGCTTTTCAGTCTTTGTATGACCTTGGTCCAATCATTTAGTTGGGAATACTCCGATTCTGGCATTTCTGCTCTTCCTTACATTAGGAAGGCAAACTGAAAAAAGCATGAGTTAAAGGCAGGTGAGACCAAAAGAATCACCTAAATAATTATTTTCTTTGCTTCTTAGTACAGATCTCCATAAACATTGTCTTCCCCATGATTAATTTCTCTGCATGTCGGTGATCCTGTCACGTTTGCAACACCAGAGAGACCACTCACTCAGATCTGTAAGAATTATTGTGAGGACTCATTCATGACTTAGATTTGAAAGCTGTGCAGCTGGCTTTTCTTCACTTCCCTTTCTCTCCCATTCCACTTCTGACTTTATGGAGTTAGTGCTAAACCTCCAAATTTCCTCCAGCTTAAGGAGTCCTAATGCAGGTGTTTCGCTGCTTGTGCATCCTGCTGTATCGCCCCAGCTGCCCTGGAGAAACAGTGACTGTGTGCTGCTCTTTCAGTCCTAATGGCAGGTTGGCCTATGAGAGGCACAAAGAAGCAGTTTTAACAAAGCTGTTAGCTGAGATGATTGTAGCTGACTTAAAAAAAAAAAGAAAATCAGAGAAGCTCTCTAGTTGTGTCTACAAAGTCATGCAGTTGATATGTCAGAGGGAACCGGGGAAAAAAGAGCATGAGGCTGGACAGAGGGCCACCCAGGAGTGGATGCAGCATGCATACTGCCAAACAGAGAGTAAAATAATGTCATTAATTTGGCACCATCTATTCAAAATGCTATCAAATACCGAAGTGTGAAATTGATCACAAAAAACCATCCTTCCTGATCACCTAGAAGCATACAAATCATAACCAATCATAATCATTAGATTGTGAAAACTCATTATAAGAGAAAGAGCAGGATTAGGGAAATGAGGGAAAACACATAAGCCAGAAATAAAACCACCTAATTTTTTTAAAAAAAACAAAACCAAAGCAAAACCCCCCAAAAAACTAGCCCTGCTTATTCAATATGTCTTCCTCGTGGATTCAAAGCTGCGATGATTTCTTTAAAGTCGGCCTGTGGTTTTCAGTTATAGAATAGAGGCTCTACCACATGATCAACACCACCAATTTCTGTTACAGGGTATTTGATATATAGATATATTTTAATACCATTGGTACAAAAAGTATCACAAGAATATGAGCAATAAATGCATTAGGAGAAATAAAAGTTGTCTGTGGATAGTCTTAGAGCAGAAAGAAAAGGCTGTACATGCTGAGGAAATAATTTCTTCGGAGTTACATACTGAACTCACTTAATTCATTTTTTTAAAGAGCTTTGAAGTGCTATACTAATGTTAAACAGTATTAATTCAACTGCTATCCCTCCTTTGACTTGTTTAATTATTTCACAGCCATAAGAACAAACCCTTTAATAATTAAAAATCATTCTTAATCTGACTCACCCGCTTTAGGAAATGTCTTGTAATCCTGTGACTCCTTATTGCACTCTGCAAAATAAAAAATATCTCTCTAAAATTTTATTTTATTATCCCACTCCATTTTTCAGTTTGGTGGCCAGTGCAATGCACAACAATCTCAAAGTTTAAAGTGTGAGAAATCTTTATTGTAGCACTCAGATCAATGTGCAGTAGATAAAGGACGGGCATTTCTGAAGGGAAGAGTGTTCTTTAAAATTGGCAAAAATGAATATGGCATGAGCGGGTTTAAGTACAAAGAAAAAGACTAATAATATATAGACTAATAAAAACAAGTACATGATAAAATCCAACAAAAAAGGACCCCAAAACCTTGAACAATTATGTTTTCTAATCCCCAGACTATATAGGCATCATGAGATATGACTGTCTACGTTATAAAGCATTCACAGCAGAAAAGAAAACTGTATTAAAAGATAATAATTAATTTGGATTTGGCCTTGAGAAATACTGAGAACCTTCCCTAACCATAATTGTTTGCCTGGCCCCATAGCCCCTCTGCAAGGGACCTCTCTTAGGTCCAATCAACAAGTTTTTAAGATATCTCATGCACAAGATTAAAGGAAACAAACGAAATTCAAACAACCATATATTAATTAAATTTGTTAATTAAAGTTAGAACGTCTTATGAGTCTTGAAATATCCAGAGAAAGATTCTGTCAGTTGCTGCTCAGGCAATAAATGCTGCTAACAAGGTCATGCAACAGTGAAAGTTATTGCCTAATTCAATCTAAAATGAGTCTAAGGATGGTGATCATGAAAAGCCTAATGGTCTCAGTGAGTTTGGAGGGCCATTGGGTAAAATATAGATGTATTGATTAAGAATTTTATGCTATTTTTGTACTGAAAAATGAAATCTTCATTTTATGGTTGTAAAATTAATGAAAGAGTATAATATTTTGATTCTTAGCTACCACTATATGTAACTTAAATTTTCTGATAGGAAAATAAGTTTCATTAAAACCAAGAAAAGTTGTTTTCCTTGAGAACACCAACATTGGCAAAGAGGTTTTTTTATTTTAAAAATTCTTACATAGTACTATTTATTTATTTATGAACTGTAATTGGTTTGGTTTGGGTCTCAGAAATGAGACTGAGGGAAAATTAAGAAAAAAAAGAAAGGAGGGAAAAGGCTAATAGAAAAATAAAACAGCATTCTAAAGCACTGTCACAAGCTTCCTAAAAGTTGCTGGGGTATGACATCATGAGATGAAACTCTGTGTCTTACATTGGGAAAAGAACTGTAAATGTTCTCTTTGCATTTGTAGGTTACTTTTAACACAGCCTTTCTACTTTTGGATAAAAGCAAAACTGAGTGTCCTCCACAGCCAGCCCAGGAAAATTTGCTTAACTGAAAGGCTTTAAAAATCAAGCCTTCCTATAATGGCATCATACTTTTCTTAATCAAAATAAAAGAAAAAATATCTCATTCGGACCACTGAACCAGAAATAAAACAAATAAAGCACAAAGACTATTTAATAAACAACAATTATAGATTGGTATACAGTGATGTAAGATAAAAGACACTGTAGAGAAAGCACATTCTTTTCCACACCAGTGACATTATTGTTGTTTCTTAGATGGTGTGCACACAACACATTCAAATTCCAGAGTTGTCTTTGTTTTGAAATACACAGATTAAAAAGGTAGAAGTTCATTTAGTGGCCTACCCAGAGCAATGTTTGTGTCAGTGGGTAGCTAAAGGAACTCAGCTTGATTTATCTCTATAACTCAAAAACAGTCCAGAAAGCCAATTTTTATTGGTATGACGTCACTCAAAGCAAATAAGGTATAATCAAGTATAACAGGTTAGTGAAAGGCATATTGTGACTTAAATCTCCTCAGAAGGCTAAAACGTCTGGTTATGTAAACCTGAATGCATCCAAAGTTCCTTACAAGTGGCATCTGACTACTTTCTGTGACGGTGCACCTTCAAAGATTAGTGGCGTGTGAGAAACAATATGAACTACAAAATTAGGATAGAGGGAATTAAGATGTTTGGAAGAGTCTGCTCACATCAAGACCAAATTTATAGGCAAAAATAGGGTTTCTGTACCAAGCAGTTGGGGTTCAGTTTGAGGCTGGGGTTCATCTTGGGGCTAGATTTCAGTCAAGAATCAGGAAAGCCAAAGTTTGGGCCTACACAAGCTATTTGTGTGAGATTTCTGACCCTGCTTAAAACTCATGTTCAGGAATTGATGTCCTCCCTTCTAGTTTTGAATCTGACTCAGAAAGAAAAACAATTTTAAAGGAATCTTTTTTTAGAAAGGAGTGACTCAACAGACTTATATCAGTGCACTTAGTCAGACCATTTTATATCCTCCAAGGATATGGCTCAGTGAGGAATCAGCTCTTTAACATGTAAAGATGAAACCTGAAATCACAAACAGGATGTTCACAAAAAGCAACACATTATGAATTACTTCAGAGTGTTTCACAAGTCAAGTCTATATACTTTTCCACTGGCCACAGTCCCAAATGGAAAACTGATGTAGAGATGATTGTTGTGAAATAAAAAATATTAAGTCTTCATTGGCAGTAGACTACTGAAAAAAACAAGAATTCATTCTTGGAGCAGTCTGGAAAAGTTTGTCTCTATTCCACACACATTTTGTTTATGTTACAAGACAGTTACAGTTGAGGGAACCTTTACTGATTTGTCTTGAAAGTAGATTTTTCTAATTGCCACAGGAGACAGCTCAGTATGATAAATCTGCTTCAATGTTGTTGATCTCTAAAGGTATTGCGGCTGCTATTTTCACACAAGATGTTTAAGAGGTGCTTTAGAAATGTGAAATTATCAAAATGCTCATTTCCTGGTTAGTTTTGCGCCACTGCACAGCTGTGCTCAATTAGGCAGACATTTGAGCATACAGCAGGGGAAAAAAGAACCCTAACAAAAAACCCAAATACCCAAAAAACCCAATGTATTCTTCTAGCCATTGCATTCTTAATTTATACAACCGAAAAGCCTCAAATAGGTCATATCAAAAAACAGACTACATCAACTCTCCCCCTGAAATTAAGTGTATTTTCTTGGAGAAGTTTATTTTTTCCATTTCCTCTCATGTCATTACTTTCTAAACTCAAAGAACCATGAAAAAGAAGGACAACAATATTTCTTCTCCTGAAGTAGCATCCAAAGGACACAGTCAAATCTAGGTCTATTATTATGCTGAGCAGAAAGTCTAAGTTGGATGATCCCCACCTTAATTTTTTTCCACTCTGCAACAAATTCACAATAGATGATGAGAGAGACAGAAACACTAACAGATAATATTTGCGTTAGCCAACCCATTCTGAAAGATTTTTGGACATCACCCTTAAGATGGATTCACTCTGTTCTCAGCAATGAAATTTCTCTTTAATTCCTATGTATTTCCTCTGACTTTCATGTATCTGGATTTATTCTGGAAAAACTAAAAGAGCAGAAAAAAAAATTTGGACAAAATTAAAGAAGAAAAAATAGCTGTACAAAACCTTCCTGGTTGATACAGAAAAAAAATATCTCAAAACATTTTCAGATTTTAGGACTGCTTAAATGCTTTCTTCAGATATTATTAGGCTGGACTGACATGTTCAGCCTAATTTTCTGATGGGAGGATTTTCTGTGAGGGAGAGATTTTCTGTGAGGGAGAGAAATATGAGTATATCATTTACTGTGATCTCATTTATTTTGAGATATTACAAGCAAACTTCTAGGAATAAACTTACCGTTAAATATGATTCACTACTAAGCCATGTTATTTGGGCTGGGAGTTTTGCAAAGAGTGTTAGAGATATATATGTCTTTAAAGTGAGAGGATACATTTTTCTTTTTTTTTTGACAAGCTGTGAAGTCTAGCTAGGACTTGGTCATTGAGACTTTCCATATGCAGTTTTTCTCTCTTCTATTGTAAGAGCAAGTCGGCAGCACATGTCTCAGTGACATGTTGATGTATCTGCCTCTCACTGTGAGACTCAGGACAGTTCTGATCTCTTCTGCCTTAGATACTGGGTATACTAGAATTTTTTAGACAGGAGATTATAGCAAAGAAGTTAATTTAATTGCTTCTTCGTCTTCATTTCCACTTATTTCCTGTATGGTGTGCTCACAGTTAGAATTACCTGGCAGCTGCTCAATGGCAGCAAAATAGAAAGATATTACTGTGCCTTGGAATTAAAAAGCAAAGCTAAGTGGGACTGGTCTACTTCTTCACATGGTAAACTTTCATTGCTGGTCTGGCACTTTTATCATGCTGTTTCTAACTAGTGAACAGGAAAATAACTATCTCATGAGACATACATATACAAATCCTTGGTTGCCTGAAGTTGTGCAGTAATCATCCAGGCTCTCTAATATCAAATATCTGACAGACTTTATAAAACGTTGCAGTCATTTTGCCCAAATTCCAATCCCAGTGTTTGCTGATGATTCATTCCCAGAGTCAGCAGAGAGAGGAGAAACAGCAGTTCCTGTGGAGATGTCTACCCTCCCTGTCTAATTGCTAGGGATGAGCACTTTTTTGGTAGAATATTGTTTTCTCCCATGCTGAAACCTGTCACAGAAGCATACCAGTTTCAATGCAATGGATCCATGCATAGAAGGAGGACGATCCAGGCACAAATCTCCCCATTTTTCCTAATGTGATGATGATGTTTAGTAATTTCATATGATACAGAAGGTGCATCAGCAAAATGAAAAATAAATGTTGTTCTGGTCAGCTATGCTCTAGATTGCAGCATGGAGGGTAAATATTTTCTTTCCACAGAAGTAACCTTTGTCACCAGCTAGTTGGGCACTTGATAAGACAGGGAGAAAGCTTGTATGTTGATCTATTTCCACATAACACTTATCCACAAAATAATCTAGGTTCTTGTAGTGATCTCATTTTTGAATCAGAAGACATACCAGACAGTTTTCAAATCCCATTAGGTTTAGATATAGTTTGTCTGCTACATCTGTTTGAGAAAGAGATAGAGAAAAGTGAACCATGAAAAGTGGCAGAAGATGGAAAACATAATAACAGAGAATGGATTTCTTCAAGATTTCTGAGACCATTAGATCCTTGTACTAGCTGATCTTGTCTTGGGCAAACATCTCCTATATTTCAAATAGCTCAAAAAACCATTTCAGGAACATAACTCTTCACAACAATAAGTGTGAACTATTTTTAAACTCTTGAAAACAATAATGACATTGGCATATGAGTACACTGCAGACTACCGATATGATTTGGGGACTGGAACATATATCGTATGAGAAGAGGGTGAGAGCAGCTACTGTGTTCAGCCTCAAGAGCAGGACGTTAAGGAGGGATGTTCTGATGGAAGAATTAGAAAAAGCAATCAGATTACCTGGACTTGCACAGTGATGGGATGAAAGGCAAAAACACAGTTCCAAAAAGGAAAATTCTGATTAGATATAAGGACTTTTTTTTTCACCATGAGGATGACAAAATATTGCAACAGTTACCCAGACAGAATGTGGAATCTCCTTCTCTGGGAATATTCAGAATGAAATTGAACAAGGACCTGAGTAACTTGCTCCAAACTGGCACTGTTTTGGGTGGGGGCTGGGCCTGATAGTACCCAGCAGTCACTTCCCACCTAAATTATTTTTTTATTGTATGAATTAACATGGGCACTTGCAGGGGGTTAGTGAGAAATGAAATAGTTAAAAAATTGTCATAACTGCAGAGCAAGTTGTTGCTTTGGTGTCTTTCTTATCTGTTCCTCTGGATCAGGATGTGTTACTTCTGAGGCATTCACCTCTCTCAGCAAGAAAGTTGCAATTTGCTTAATCTTATTCCAAGTGCCTGATTACAAGCCTTAATCACTCAGCAGGCCTGACCATAATTAGTATCTGAGGATCTTCCCTTTGGGAGTTGTGAGTAACGGTAGATTCAGGGATCCAAAAAGTATCTTTGAAACAAAATATTGTTTAATCTTAACAGCAGGAAGACGGTAGAGCAAAAGGTAGTTTTATAAAACCGTAACTGTGTATAGGTGAGATTCAGTTAATGAGATGTGAACGTCCACATTATTTACATCTGAGATAATCTATCCAGGATCTTTTTGTAATTGCAGAAAGTCTAGGGCACAGTTTCAAATCGAAGCAGAAGTCTAGGACTGGCCATATGTATTGTACTCCAAAACTGCCTATAGCTCGCCATTGATTGGAGAATTGGAAAGAAATGCAGCCAAGAGTGACTATCTTAGCTACAGATACTGACACTGTAAATGTCTACATTACATTTAATAAATCCCAAGTTACAGCTCAAGCTTATCTCTGGAGTCTGGATTCCAGTCTATATCCCCAAGCTTGCCCTTTAGCCTTTTTCGTTGAAGGCTTCTCCTTTTATTTTAATCCAAGTTTTCTGTTTTCTGCTCTGTTTCCTGATCCTGCTTAAACCAAGTGAGTCAGCCTGCAAGAATGTCACAAGTTCACTCATAGACTGATGGAGCTGCAATATTCTGAAAAGTTTCTAAGAAATGAATATGAGGATTATAATATACACTGTCTACAGAGCCAATTTCCTGATAAACATGCTCTGTAGATTCATGAGGTAAACACCACAACAATCCTGTTAAGCCACAGCATTCATAAAATATTTACACGCAGTTTCAAATTTGTCGCAATAATGTAAATATTTAAAGCAGTATCACTAGTGTCTTGGGACCATTGTGCTAGTTTGCACCCAGACTTATCATTTCAGACTCTGCAAACACTGCGAGACATTTTCAGCAATTTTTGACAGGTTCCTGCATGACCATTACACCTAGTAAGAGTATATTTTCTTCCATTAAACAGAAGTTAAAACCAAGACTTCGGAAAACAAGAGAGAGGTCTGCAAGAATCAATCCTCCGCTAATTGGTGCAAAAAGTGCTCTTTATTCAGCTCAGTTTACACAAAATGTGTAATAGTGTTACAATACAATTTTTAACAAATGTTACATATCCTCCCCACAGAAAGCAAAGGAAGAGTGGATGCCAAAAAGGTTTAAGCGTGCTTGAGAGGGAGCAAATGGAGATATTTGTTTACAACTTTGAAACATGATCATTTTCTGGGACAGTGGACAATGCACAAACTAGAGAGCATGTAACTCGGGGGAGCACTCAGAGCAGAATTGAGAAACACAGATACATTCTAATCTTATTTCACTCTTAATTCTAATTTTATGAGACCTAGCTTTGATATTCTGTTCATTTCCAAAAGCTTTCCCACATTCACGATTTGGAGGGGTCAAGCAATTTAATTTGTTTCCTAAAGGCAAAGAACAAGATCTTAGACGTAGAGGAATGCAATTCTATTGTCTTTAGTAAGTCTTCAGAGACATGTATGTGCAGAGAAAAAAGAAATTACATCAAAGTAACTAAAAAATTATTCATTTCTGTCAGTGTATGAAGTAAATATCCCATGTAAAGTAAGACCTCTGACAACTTATTCTAGGTTTCTCTGTATTTTTCTTAGAGAGTCTTCTATTTCTATTAGGAGGTCTGTATAACACAATGACACACAGATGTCCTATGGGGTGAAGCCTTAAGTCATTACTGCAGGGATGAACTGCGCTCTCTGTGTACTCGTAGATCTTTAGAAAAGCAAAACATGAAAACATAGTAAGTCCCCGTCTCTTTGTGCTTCGTCTTTATCATACCTTGGCAAACACATCAGTCACTATCATTTTCTTGCCTCCTTTCCATTTCCACCCCCACCCTTCCTGGCCCGCCCTCACC
>JAOXJK010000012.1:39371895-39382618 GCA_025774025.1 Xenus cinereus
CACCCCCCGGAAGATCTACTGAAAGTTCATTTCTAGAGTTTTGGCAATCTACCAAGAAACCTGTTTATTAGCTTTAAAGTCTTTGATCAGACCCAGCAGTTTATATCTCGTCTTTTTAACACAAGTACTTGTAGTGACGACAGCTCCAAGTCAGAGCCAAGACCCATAAATCACTGCAGGATTTGGTTTAAATATGACCATTTATTTTTCTTGGCCTGTTACTTGTTACTTATATTTATCAAGGGTCAGGAAATAGAGTGTAGGACCCCCCCAAAAAGTTAATCCTAATGCACATAAGTCTATCAGCATAAAGCCTCTTCTTTTCCAAGAGACAAAGAAGTTGTACAACAAAAAATTAATTTGCAAAGCTTTCACTCCTGATACTAGTATTTTATATTGTGAAAAAAAAAAAAGTATAACATGGCACAGCAATTTCAGTGGGGACCTTGCAATAAATTGAGTCTGAAGAGAAATTGTAACCTTTATTCCTCTTGCTCTCTGGTCTTCATTTCCAAGTGATACCTTGGTTGTATAGTCGGAGAGTTGATTAATGCACTTACAAAAAGTGTCTTGTACACTTCAGAGAAATGTGGTTTCATTGGAAAAAAATAGCAACTGTTTAAAGGCAAATCATGTAGTTCATGATAAAAGTTCTGGGAAAGAGAAAGGAAAAAAAAAAAGCAGCCGATGGCTGAAGTCTGCTCTTCCACTGGGTATTATTAGTACTCTTCCAATGTCAAGTGCAGAACTGCACTCAACAACTCTCACTTCAAATGCAGAGAAATCTATAGAGGTTTCAGCTTTACAGTAGCTTTTTTAAACCAATGGAAATAAAGGAAGAAAGAAAACTTTTCTCTGCTATTGCAAGACTCTTCTATTTCACTCAGACTACATTTTCAGTGGAGCACACCAGCACTCAACTTACTTTTTCCACCAGTTAGAGAGAAGAAGGGCCCTTACAGGAAGAATAGAAAACCCCTGTTTGTGACACTTTTGAAGCCTTTCACTTACAACTAACCGCAAGCACATGCAGTAAAAAAAAAGAATCCTAAATGGTATTTTAGCTTCTGTATCCTTTTTCTCATCAAATTAATTGCAATGGCTTTGAGTAGCACAGTTAATGCAGCAAGGACAAACATTCAGAGACAAACACACAGCTCTTAAAAATGTGTGGAAACATGTATAGAAAATACCCTAAAAGTATGGCAGAGCCAAATTTCACCACAGTAAGTGTGAACCGTTTTGTTTCACTCTAATTGCTTTTGCAGACACTTAAGTCAGTTTTTAATTGCAATATTTCTTCTCTCTGTCTCACCTTCCCATAAAATACCAAAACACAAGTTAAAAAGACAGTTTTAAGCATGAAGTATCATGCATTCAATATTTAAATTTCTTATAACTTAGATGAAGACAGAATAATTCAAAACTTGTGTGATAACAAATCAGATGTCTGCACTTTTATGAGTCAAAAAATGCCACCCAAACCAGGAATTTCAACATCTTAATAAATCTGTAAAATAGGTTGGTTAGGTTCTTATAAGGATTTGCACAAGGCAACAGCTAAAATGGAGCTGAATCTTGATGCAGACCTCAAGCTGCAGTAGAGTAACAGCAGCAATGAACAATAGTGCATCAGCTGGTTCTTGCAGGAAAAAATCCATGTGTAACACGCTGCAGAATTGACAAGTTGCTTGTTTATTTTTGCAGTCCACTACAGGTCATTTTTGGAGGCATGGCATAATACCAGACCAGCTGGTTTATCGTAGTGATTTGGAATGACAAACTTTTTGTTCTTGCTAAGGAGTAAGATTTTTGAGCAGACAGTCTCCCTTGTATAGCGCCTCATAAACAATCATGGCCCTCTTTTTCTGTAATGGCAAATGTCAGGTGAATCTTCTCCTTAATATCTTTTCTCTTGTTCATATTCCCTGAGACTTTGATATAAGATTATTGCTTTGTTGGGCTTCTATTTTTACACAGACTTTAGTTTACAATGCAGATGGCAATTGATTTAGTGTCAAGATTTTTTATACGTATATCTCTATATATGTATATATACACACCATAAGTGACACCACAAATTAATTAGAAAAATGAGGGATATGTTACATCTTTTAAAATGCAAAGTAGATTTTTCTATCTTCAAGTGAAAGGTGGGGAATCTAAATCATAAAGTCATCCTGAAACAGAGATTAATTCTAATTAGGGCTCAGAGTAGAGTGACAAAAGTATTGATAAATGGCTCCCTTTCTTGTAATGGCTTCCTTTTACTTTAAAAAAAAAAATGATTCGGTTGCACCAGAGCTTCATTATATAATGCAAGAAAGGAAAGAAAACAGTCATAGGCAAAGCAACTAAATAAATCTCACCACTAAAAGATGACTGAAAAATCTTGTATTTTCAAGCAGGATGGTTTCAACAGAAACTCAGAATTTTTCTTCTTACAAATTGCCTGCGAACACGGCTGGCTGTGAATTGTTTATTCACCTTCAAGCATTGAGGCAGGAATCTTTGGACACAAACACCTCATTCTCTCATACTGTGGACAGTGAGCTAATCTGAATGACTGCTGTGTTGTTTTTCAAAACTCGTCATTATACTACCTTTTAACCAAAAAATGATACAGATAATTCTTGAATTATGATGTCTCATCTGCCCTTGAGTAGCATCCAAATATGGGTACTATTAGTCATGGACTTCGCATGCAGCCACAAGTTACCACCCTGCAAACAAAATGCACGGGAAGATGATGACAAGCACAAGCTGTGGCTGTATGAAACACTTTTTTGGCTTCTTCTTTTAAAGGGCAGTTATTGCAATGCTGGTAATTTTTTGGGAAAAAAATTAGAAACACCTGCCATAGTATCCAGTTCAATACCCAGGTAAACTAAATAAGCACTCAGGTCTTCTGTATTTCCTTCTGTTAATGGACTCCCAGGCTTCTCAGCAAAGTCTGAAATATTTTCACCAAACAAATACAATGCTGTCCTTGTCCTTGCCACAAAAAGAAAATTAAGATATGAAGTGACTCAGGACAATGTGTTCCACTGATCATTTTAGAAACTTTTTAAATACTTTGTGGGATATATGGTGATTCCCTCTTGCCACAGCTTTGTCAAAACAGAAGATACCTGTCTTATTACACCCTTCCTCTCTGAGTTGTGTCTGGAAGCATGTTCAGCCTGAAGGCAAAGTTAATATTCCTGTCTTTAGGAATTCTTCCCTTTTATCTTGTTGACAACAAATAAAATGAGAACTAGCAAAAGACACCATGGGTTCAGAGACGTTCCGTGGGCCAAATCAGTCAAGGATTCAGTAATTTCATGCAAAGTTTAGCATCATGTGCAAGGAGATGCACAAGCCATCAATTCTGCTTTGCCTGAATGTGGATCAAGGTTGCAGGACACAAGATCTGAGAAGACCAAAACCTTCTCTTGGACACAGCAGAAATTAAAAACAGAATTAAAAGTTAGGAGGACTGTAAAACTATGAGCCATTTACACACAAGCATTTGGTTTCGAGCTCCTCTGTCAAAATAACTCACAAGTTTCTCTTGTGGAGGATGTGGATGTAACACTTGCCATTCTTTAGAAGCAATGTTACTTAAAAAGACTTTTCTGAAGATAGAGTGGGACTGCAAAAGACTACTAAGAAGAAAACAAGGAAAAGAAGGCAAGATGATCACTTTAGGCCAGCATCTTAACAGGAGTGGGAGAAAAGGTTTAGCCAGAGCTAAAAGCTCACCACCTGCATCGCCTTCAATGTCTCTTTGTTCCATTGCTGACTGACTGATATTCTGACAGAGAGGTTTTAATTTAGCATTTTGGCAAATTCTGAGTATTCAATGACATTTCTTGTCAGAGAATGGACCTGTGAGTATAGTCCTTGAACAAGCAAGTAAATATTATGGTTATTTCTTGGTTTTACTATTTGGATGTATGTTTTCCAAGAAGTCTCAATTACAGTAAATCAAATCCCTCAGTAAACCTCTATGGTAAAACAAGTCAGGGGGTTTTGGCAAAAGAAGAGAGAAAGGCTTGCTAAGTTCAGTGACCGCTCACCTGTAATAAATCAAGACCTCAAATTTTTACAGATTTTTTTGTACAGTGGTCTGATTGCAACTTGTCAGGGTCCCTCTTCAGTTGGGACCTGCATTTAAGCTCACACCCTCCCTCAGTTCTTGACCTGAGTTATATTGCTATCTTCTAGGCCATGTAGTCCACTGATATGGACCTGACCATGGACCAGGTTTCCTGGCTTGGACTTGGATGTGCCTGTGACTGGCAAAGGCCCTGCCCTGCCAGCCCAGGAGTCCCCCATGGCTGCTCACCCCTGCTGTGTCCTGGTCTCTGTTTAAGGGGGCAATTCGCAGCAGTACGGCCATGTCCAGCAAGATTTAAAAAAGCTAGGCAAATTCTTACTCCCTTATTACAGCACTTGAATGCCTCTGTGCATCTGTACCTCCTCAATTAGATGCAAAATGTCGGAAACACACAACAATTTTATGTTGTTTGGTTATTTTCTGATTTCATTTGATGGCTCCATAAAAGGATCTTTGTTATGCAGTGTATAGTTGAGCTGTCAGTTTGAAATGGAAAGGGAATGTTCTCATCCAGAAAACATTTAACATTTTAGATGTGGTGGCCAGGACAAAACAAAGTCCTGTCACAGTGAAAAATCAAAAGAAAGGGCACTTTTCTCCAGCCCAGAAAAAACACCAGCAAAAGGTTATGATGCTCACCTGTGGTATGAGGTGCTGAAGTTCATGTCCCAAATCATTCACAGTGAGGGCCTTGACCTCAGCCTAACAGTACCTGAGCTAATAATACTTTACCATTCACTCTTCAGGGCTGGATGGCATATAGTTTCTCATTGAGGCTCTACTTCCTTTTCAAAAATGTCCAAACTAGACAGGTTTTGGAAGAAAAGTTTTAAGTTTGAAGAATAAAAATTTCTCTTTGACAAAGACATTTAACTAAACATTCCTGACAGCCTCTCATACCAGGCAAAACATCAAAAGAATTTATTTTAAATAGCCTGTAATCAGCTCTTTTTATGATATGAGGTAGCTTTATAAATAGCTTTTTAGGTTTTCAGTGGATTATTATTTCTGACGGTTGATTTTAGCACTAATCCGATTCAGCCTCCTTAATTGAGACTGTTTAGTTTAGAAAGAGAAGACTCAGTGAGCAGACTTCAAATGCTTTAAAAGCTCCTGCAAGGAGCTGGTAATAATCTGTTCATGGGTCAAAAAAGAAGTAATGGACTTAAATTGCACCGAGGAAAGTCCAGGTTTGTCATTATCAAAGACTTTCTCAATGGTAGGGGATAGTGAAACTCTGAAACACATTGCCTGGGAGATGTGTGGTAACTTCATTATTGTAGGTCATTAAGAATGGGCTTGGCAAACATTTATCAAGAAAAGAGTAGGTATAGCTGATGCTGCCTTGGAGTAGAAGGATGGAAACTATATAAAAAAGAAAAGGACATTTCTCAAAAGGTTTTTCTTAGATCAGTGCTAGAATCACCATCTGCAGGGAAAATGCTGTGAATATTGAAACATTCAGTGCTTCACTCTGCCCTTTCTAGAAATAAAATAAGGCTTCCTAGGCAGCATTTTTCCACACTGTTGCTACACAAAACATGATTAAATCACATATATGAACCTTGACAACTTAATTCCACAATTATGCAATTATTTTCTTTAGTTTTATGGTTTGGTTATCTTTTTAACATATTCTTTTTAAGTTTGGACTTCATTTATACAACATATCTTCTACATTTGTATTCCCCACGTACCATGAACCTCCATTTCAACTCTTGAGATCAGTAAGGTTTAGGCATATATTTAAAGTCAAACAAAAATTTTCTTGAAATATACAAAATATAAATTTTCTTGCTTAATGTAGTATCATAAAGGCTTTTAAACAAAAATTGAAATCCCAAATCAGAATGCCTTTAATATATTATAAGATGGAATAAATATGGAAAAAAAAAAAGATGTCTGAATGTATTTTTATTGTAATTCGGTTAAGAAGAGCCAAAGCTTCAATAACATAAAATAAAATTAGCAACAAACATCACGATCCCACAGATCTTATAAGGGGGAACATGAGCCCTCTCTGAAAGTATCTGCAGTCTAAATATCATTCTGACTCTTTACATACCTTTACTTTAATACATATTAGATCACTGTAAAGTCCAGTGTTTTCCAGGATTTTTTTTTGATTGTGCAAAAAAGATAAATGGGAGTGCTTACTCAGCCCCAATGTGGCTTAGCATAGCACTGTATTTAGCACAGTTAAAAATGCTCAACAAAGCATTCAGCTAGGATGGGTGGTTACTGTTGGAACCTTTGAAAATGTCACCACATAGAGGGTCTCTATTCTTCTTGGTTTCATTTTGGTCTTGAGTCCTTCACAGGGTAGCCCTCAATCCCTTGAGATTATTTGGATGCTGGGCATATTGAAATAACCAGCATGGAGTGGTCTGTCCACTCTCGTGTATCTCCATATATTTTTGGAATCACCATTTTGTGAATTCATTGTATGGGCAGACTTAATTTGATTTCACCTTGAGGAAATTACTGGAAGTTCTCACAATAAAATAGAAGAAAATTCCTTTATGTCCTTTTAAATTAGGTAGAAACCTACACACAAAGAAGCAGCACATCCCATCATCTCTTGTAATCAGAATACAATAAGATCAAATGAACAAAAGATGGCTAAAACATTAATCCTGTTGCTAATCCCGCTGTTGTGGATGCTCCTTGCCAGAGTCTGCAGTTCAAAGGCTGAAGCCTTTCTAGCCTAAATGCCAGTTGTATCTTCCTTCTTGGTTTTAATATTCCAACTATTAATTACAAAAATAATCTTTTTCAATTTTATTTAATTACAGAATAGGGGCTAACTAACTTTTGAATAGAACTAAGCCTGTCAAATTCAGCCATCACCACAATGTAAGCACACACAAATTGTATGAAAACCTAGCAAAAATGCCCTTGGCCATCAAACAGGCTTGAAAAGTGGATGAATCAATTGTTTCATGTTCTGCTTTGTAAGTAAGGGGCAGAGCTGCAAATTTTCACACCTTCTTTCTTATTTATGTGCATGACATTCTAGTGAATGGTAAAATAATCTCATCTCATTCAAGTGCAGAAAGCGGTTTTATATGTTGATTCTTAACAGTTACTGTTGGTACAATAACAGATTTGAGTTTTTGTTACAAGATCCCATTATATCATACGTTCATATATATTACCAAAACTCAGGATCTTTAACTGGTATTGTAAAGGTGATGTTCCTCTATAGGATTACTATATATTGTTGCCCTTCAACATTTTGTAATACAGAGGATTATCACTAGTATAACACAACACTTTCAAAGCTGTAAGTCCTCCCCTTGCACCTAAGAAATACTGTGTATCTAGAATTAAGCCCTTAGGCTGTTACTGGCACCCAGAAGGGGAAGGGTTCATGTTGCCACATCCATCTGCAGCGACGTGAAAAGTTCTTTTCACAATGCATGGGAAGAAAAATGGATCAGCTCTCACTTTTCTTGGTTGCATTGTCTCTGCAACACTAACTGAAATAAACAGCAGTTGACTTATCGCTGTCCCTTATCACTTGAAAGTACGCAGGAAAGAGTTGTTCATTTGGAAGTGCCATTTAAACAGCCATTTCTCAAAATAGACCCATGTTTAAGGAGGCAGTGTTTTCAGCTGATGAAGTTCAACTTGACCAAGACATTTTCAATTACCTTCTTAGGCACAAAGATACAGTCAGTGTTGAACTGACACTTTAATTGGTTTTAGTTAGCTTCAAAGAGACTAAATCAGAAAACTCAAGGCAAAGAGAAGAACTTTGCTTTTTGTGGGTTTGCCCACACAGACTCTATTTCTTTTCACATAACCATAGGCTTTAGTTCAGGAAACTAGTTGTGGACAAGTGGAATGTCAGAACCATACTTGATTGTCATTGAATAAACAAAACTCAAGGTACAGTTGACATGAAAGTTACCTAGATATGTAATAACTGCTGCTTCATATAAGGCCAGTCAAGTGGGCAAGCAGGGCTGTTTGATAAGAAGTACAAAGTACAGTGATTCAGATGATCTGATAAATTTGGAAGACTGTGAAACAGTGATCCCTATCCTCTTTCCCTTGCTCATCCAAGGACTCTATTCACACCTGATTAGAAAAGCTATAGTATGTTTTAAGGCAAAGAATTCAGTATTACCTGATTTTAGGTACTCATACCAAATCTTCTCCCCCAGAATTTCCCTTTTATCCCAAAGAAAGGTATAGAATCAATTGCATTTAGTAGTGAAACAGTATTTGAAAATACTTTGCAAGTTTTCTTCAAGCCACCAAAGTAAAATAAAAGTAGCTGCTCATATTTTTGTTTGGTAACACTTCCAGACTCACCATGTGTCTATTCCCTCATGATTCATCTCAGGAACTTTAACAATGTCTTCCACATCCAGGCTGGTGTCCTCTGTCTACTACAATACAGAGTATTTCTTTGTGTCTTCTCTTTTTTGTCGAAACTGAGCTTTTCCTATGAAAAGTTACAGTTTTGAAACTTTTACGTATACTGAATAAAGGGGTTTTTCAGTGGAAAAATTTACAACTTTACTTATGATAGCATTTCCTACAATAAATCATAAATTCTTTTTCCTTAACTTCTGTAATAAAATTTATAAAACAATAACTTTGCTGACTACAGCAGATAATCCCAGTTTATGAATCTATAAACTGCAGGGAATAAAAATTGACAGCATTTGTTTACAGAAATGATAAGTCTTAACCCATCTAGAATGAAATAATATTTTCCCAATTATTTGAATAAACTGAAGCTACGTACACAGCAGTGCCAATTATCCAGTTGTTACAGTTTTGAAATGGCATGACATTTTCACTGTTGTAAATGTCTCCTTAAAAGAGTTTCAGAATGTGGTATGACTGATTTATCTACTGAATAATGAGTGTGGCAAAGTTATCTAACTACTACATGTAGTATGTTTCCAGTTATAAGCAATATCTGATAGATTGGAAAATATTTAACCAGTCTATTTATTGCAAAATGCATTTATGATTATGCAATCATGATGTTTTGATGCAGTATAGATATTCTTGTATTGCTGCATAACAACCAAAATTCTATTATATTAATCTATCTTCTCAAAATCCGTAATGGCCAATCTGTGGAAATATGAGCCAGGTAAATCTTTCAAAAGAGAAAGAAGTTAAATTCAGTCTATCTATTAATACCTTACACTCTTTTTCTGAAACTCTTCGCAAAAATTCTAGCACTATATTAAAAAACAACCTCTAAAATTTCAAATTAATCAACTTAATTTTGTTGTAGTTAAAGAGCATAAAAGTAGTTACAGGTGAACTGGTTATTTCCAGTAATTGAATCTGAAGACTTAAGTGTCTTCCTCCAAAAGCATACTGTAGCATTTTGTCAGCAGTTCAAAATGGAGTGCCCCTGATTTGCATAAGAAACCTCTGGAAAAAGTACCAAAGGGACTTATATTACACAACAAGGCTTTTAAGAAAGCAAAGTTTGACTCATTAATTTAACTAGTCCATATTAAGGAAAGAGATGCAAAAGAGACATTTTCAGAATGGAAATTTATGTCAGATATATTCGGTGAGTGCAGACATTCTGTCCTGTTCCTGCACATAGGACATAAATAATTATTTACCATTGCTTTAGGTATCAAAGAGAAACACTCGACACACAAACCAGTCCCTCAGGAGTTTTCAGCATTCACAAGCTTCTTATTTATATACAGATAAAAGGCACCTGCAGCTGTATTTCATTAGAATAAAAAATAACCTTCAGTGACCAATAAGACTAATCAAAGAAAAGTTTTTCCCAAAGGGTATAGCGCTACCCACATTTCCCTTCAGAGGCAGTCAGGATGGATTTAGGTAATAAGAATGTGTTCAGCCTTCCTCAGACTTTTCTCTGTTAATTACAGTGCATTGTGTACACTGCATCTGTGTTTGTGTAGAATAGGATGCAAATGAAAAGAAATTACAAGACTATTTTTAAAAGGTAAACAAAACTGTTTGATAGTGCAGCACTCACTAAATTGAATATAGCACTAAACCAACCTGATAACGCAGTCTCGGAAAATAATGATGATGGGAGCTAAACAGGCAACCTGCTAGATTAAAGTAAGACAGTGTGCTTTTTGAAGGCATAATACATGCTTTGCTGACCTTTCTGCATCAAGCATAGGAAATTGTTCTCAAATCTCCATTGCTTGGACCTAATCGTGTAGCCACCCTTTGCCATGGACTGCATGTCACAATAAATAGGGACAATCAATAGTACCTTATTCCCATAGTAGGTCATGGAGCTCAATAAATTTTCTATATCTGCCCAATTAGAACATAATGCATTATCATTCTCTCACATTTAGATCTGTGAACTAGTGTAATAATACAGATATTATTACATTATCAAGACCTGTGTTGGGCTCATCCAATTTTTGTGGACAATAAAATACTACATTTTGATTTACCCTAAATTTGTGTCGTGTAACCTCTGTTCTCAAAAATATTTCAAAGAAAACATTTCTTTAGTGCTTGGGTTTTGTACTTACTGTGATGGATGTTAAAAGCTGCTTGATATCAAGATAGTCCTGGTGAGAGGGATTGTTCAGAAGATGCAATCAGAGATACATGATCAATACGCCTATCTAAAGT
>JAOXJK010000012.1:39401270-39415247 GCA_025774025.1 Xenus cinereus
GAAAAGAAAAGAAAAGAAAAGAAAAGAAAAGAAAAGAAAAGAAAAGAAAAGAAAAGAAAAGAAAAGAAAAGAAAAGGCAATAAATTATGCTTCTCAAGTTTGTGAAGAGATGGCTGTGGGGCAGAGGCCTTCCCTCATGTGAAGAAAAATAGAGTCTGTGGGCAGGAATCCCCCGTCTGCTTTTCTGCAACGGGGAGGTGAGTGGGACAGCAGCCATCGCCCACACTCAGGGCTTCAGCTGCCTGGGCTTGGGGCCAGCGTCCAAACTCCATAGCTAGAGGCCTTAAAGGAAGCTGTAATGAGGAAAGCTAGAGCCAGCCCCAGCAAAGGATGCCCCCCTGCAATTTTCTTGAGGGCCACTTGTAAACAAAGGCTCTCACCCTCAGTCCCTGCTTGAGCTACAGTGCAGCAGCATCTCAGCTGGGCTGCAACGCAGCAGCCTAGACCTGGACATTGACCCATGGATCAGCTTCCCAGCCTAGCTTCAGACCTGTCTTGTCACTGCAATGCAGGCTCTCAGCTGAGCTTGGTGGCCACTCCAAGGCCTGCAGGATCGGGCCCCTGCCCTGCCAGCTGCATGATTGCACTTGGGTCCCCACTCCGCTCCCCTGGCGCCCTGCTGCTCCCAGACAGCTGTCCCCAGCACAGGGAAGAAAAGAGTGCAGGAGAAAAAGAGAAGGGAAATTGCAGGAGCTTTATGTGTTATAGCATATTTAAAACAAATAAAGTAATTAACAGCATCTAATACGCTGCTGGCCAAAAATGAGTGAGACGACTTCTCTCTATTAGTCTGCTAATAAATGCTGCATACTGTTATTTATGGGGCCAGTGAGAACACATTTTATACACATATACTCTTGGTGATAAAAATCACCCATCAATATGCATGCATAATTCTCGTGAACGTCATTGTAACCCCATATGTTCTCAGGTCTTAAAGGCGCCATGTGAATAAGCACTGGAAGCGCCTGGCTGGCCATAACCAATTATGACCGAGGAGCTCATAATTCGGCACAGAGACCTAGGTCTATTAAAAAGCTGTTAGATCATCTACATCAGCCATTCAGCTGTGCTGAAACTGGACTTGGGCAAAATTCATACGTGTGTTGTGATCCCTGAACAGTCAGCATTCAGCTGTCCTTTTCCCGCAGAGGCATCTCGACCTGCTCCAGAGGGTCTCCAAAGCAGAGCTCCATTTCTGGCTGTGTACAGCCTCTCTCCAAACACCTTGCAGTTGCTCACCCCTCACAAGCTTAGTCAGGATCCAGAACCTGCTTGTTCTTCTGTTTAGTCTCCCAGGGGGCTTGGTCCAGGAAACATTTCCAGATGACACTTAATGCATATTGTCATAGTCAAACATAATCCCCGTAAAGACAGAGATAGCAATAATCTGGTAAAACACACCCAGGTTGTGATTTCTTACCATTCGGCTCTTTTATAATAGCTTACCCTTCGAGCAGTAGGCAGAAGGGGAAGGCAGATCCACAGGCTAATGAGGTGCAAACCTGTCACTTAAATACTTAAGTCAATAGGCCAGAGGCCTTCCTTGCTCCCTTGGTGCAAGATTAAGTGGGACAGAGAAAGGCATCATTGGTATTGTGGGCAGAGCACCAAGCTTGGAGGAATGACCTGGGGTTTTACTCATGCTGCCAGCTCTGCAATCACAACTTGAAGTCCAAACACTGGACCTGTGCTGTTCTGTATTAGAAGTGCCTCATTAAATGCTGTTTTGAACTCTGCCATCCTTTCTGCTGGAGGTCCTTTTGGGAGGATTTTGTTCGGTTCTCAATCATATTGACAGGGTCAAAGTGCCTTCCATTCTCTATAAATTTCAGTGTGTACTGGGTGACTTCCTCTGCTTTTCATATTTTAATTGCTTTGTCAAAAAGAGTAATTCAGGGTGTTTTAGAAAACTCCCAGGGTGGTTTGACCAAAGTCCCAAACATGACCTCTTCTCCTCCCAGAGAATTGCAAGACTGACTTTTATCCTTACATCACTGAAGCACTTGTATGCTTCACTTTTTTTTTTTTCCCTCATGTCTCTGGATGATTGCATGGACATTGCTTGTGTTCTATTTCACCTAAGGAGGAAAAGGAAAGGTCAGTGTCTCAATCTGTATATCTCAAGCTTTTACGAGCACTGAAATTCAAACCAAAAAATATTTTTAAAAGAATATGTTTTTGCAGGGGTGAATGAGAGCCAGCTAATGCACTGATCCTTTTCCTTCAGTTTCAGGGATTTGAATTCAAATTATTCATTCTGCCACTGCTGTACCTAGACCTTGTCTAGACTAATGAAGTTGAATATAGAAAACTTTAAGAGAAATTATTAACTTTGTACTGAGCGTGGATCAAGTGAATGGTCCCACACTGGACCTTGCCTTCTGCACTAATGATAGTGATTTATCTCTAGTCTTTCATTATTTAAAAATAGTTTGCCACCCAAATAGATGTAAATGACTTTGACTGAAAGACTTGACTCTGTAAGACAGCATGCACCACTAGCACTGCTTCAAGGAAATAAAGGGTAACTTTATGACAGGATAATATTTCTTAAGGGATTCTTTTCTAGTCATTTGTATTATAGAGCAGCAGTTGATGCTCTGTAGGATCATTGTTTCAATATATATTTTTAATTGTGCAAGTGTTTTCTTGCTTGATATAAATAGCAGGCTATTAGGAATGATTATTAAAAATCTGATTGGGTCTACCCTTATAGTGCCTACCAAACTGCTTTTCAAGTTTCAGTCTACTCTTCCAAGGTAGAGTTGTAGACCATTGCTATTGCCTAGTGTTTCTTGAAAGCAGCTTTTGGGTTTATACTTTGCTTCCTATACCATCCAACAAATTAATTTTTGTGCCATCTCCTTATTTAATTCACTTGTAATGCAACCTGTATTTATACTACTAAGCCTGTTAAAACTGCCTTAATGGGATTGGTAAAGTGGGGGGTGTACTCTTGACCTGCGTTTACAAAGTGATTTTGCCATTCCTAGATTAGATGTCAAAATTCCACTTCATATACTGTTTTTCATTAACCAAGCTTGGAGGCTTATTGTATGCTCCTTCCTTTGAAAGGAAACACAAAATGGCTGACCAAGACTTCTTTGTGTTTCCTTATTACATGCTCCAGAACTAGAAGGTGCCCAGCAAGGTTTATTATTCAAAGAGCTAAAGCCACAGAGACAGTTTGTGTGTCTAGGCAGGTTAGGGACAGCTCAACAGCATGACAGGAAACTGGTTTTCCCTGTAACTAATATCCCACACCTATACCTAATCACAGTGTAGAAACTGCATCAGTGTATTTGTCTAATGCAGAACCGCAGAGCAGACCATCCTCCCTACCTCGCCTACATAACTAACCTTAGCACTTGTATTGTGATGTGTGCATGATGGGTCATTTCAGGAGCCTGGAGTACTCTGTTGACACAAAGGTGGCTCTGCGAGGCTGCCAGGGAATCTTCCAGTTCAGTATAGCTGCACCTTTTAAAGGTTTATCTTTAATTGTCTAAAGTAATATTTATTTTCCCGAATGGTAATTTTTTCTATGAGAAGAAGTTACCTCTACTTCAAGAATCAGAAGCCAACTGCCTTTCTGCCATTTCTTCTTCTTCACCTTTAGCATCTCCAACTGTGTCATCTCCCACCACCACCCCAGCAATTGCTAAAATTCCATCAGGCCTTCCCCTAGACTAGAAATCTTCAAATTTTGATCCTATGCTCCAGTCTGGGAAAAGTAAACATCCGTCCATGAGTAAATGTTGTCTGCTGCTAGTAGCTAGTCTGCCAATCCATAACTTCCCTGCTGTTTTTCACAGGCTCCTGTCAGTCTCTAATATCACCTTATCATCGCTATTGTGTTATTCCCTGTAGCTTTCCTACCTGTGACTTAATTTCAAGTAGCCTTGTCAGAATAATATCAAACAGAACATGGAGGGACCCTTGATACTCATTGGGAAAACATGAAAGTAACAGTAGAAACTCATGTGAAAGCTCACAACAGTTCTGTTCCAAAGTTCTGTCCAATCTGGCCACTTAAAGTAAGATTGTAACAGTTATCATCCTCATTCTCTTTGTGTACTGAAGAGTTTCATGCCTCTGATGACAATCTCCATTTTCATTTAGTTGCCCCTGTATGTTTTGTGGTTTGTTTGGTTTTTTTTTCTCCTCTCTTTAATTGACTGGCTTGTGTTTTTTGACAGCTAGAGAACAGTTCATCTCTACCAGGGCAGACCCCCTCCCCAAACACAACCCTCTTGACCCTTAAGGCATTTCTGTGAAAGGAGCTGCCATAAAAGCAATTTCTTGTTGATCCGAGTCCAAGAAATAAACACACTGTGCTCCATATATGCATATTCTGAGCTATACTTTAAATGTCACATAATTTTAACTTTGTATATAACCGGAATGTTTCTCCCTGCAGCTTATACTTTTGCATTATGCATTTATGTAAAATGCATTTAGCCAGGAGAAATCCTTTGAAATTCTCATCTTTATTCCACAGAGGAAAATTATGGACTGGCTTCTACTTATACAAATCCAGAAATAGTTGTCTGAGTTACTATATAATTTAATTCCTTAATTTGAATCTAAACTTAATGCTGCTTTCTTCCTTTGTCTGAAGTTTGATTGACTGGTGCAAAAATCATCCTGTAAGTATTGTCTTTGATTAATACTTTTAGAGAATGTATTCCCATTTTGTCTTTTTGCAATTGTTTTCTGAATACACTATCTGTGATAATTTTAATCCTGGTTACTTTTTACAAGATGTTACAGAATGGTTTTGGTGTTTTGTTTTTTTTTTGTTCACAGTTCCATTCACTTCAACTTCATTTCTAATTCCTTAAACACCCAACAGTTGTATTTGTTGCAACAGTTTCTCATTTATGATGATGCATTTTCCTCTGCAGGAAATACTTGTCCTGATTTTTACATTTATTCCACCTTTGTAAATCATGCAGTGTGTACTTTCACATTACTAGCCCATTTGCATACTTTATTAACTAGCACACCAAACTGATAAGTGTGGCTGTAATCTACCATCCAGATTTATAGAATATTTGATAAATAGTCCCAGCATACATTTAATTTTTGAAAACATGGTGAAACAAAATGAAGGTTTCATGGTTGTATACACCAGTAAAATATTTATTGTTATATCCAATACCTACTTCACAAAGTGCTTTTCTAATTTTTCTATGCAGCCCATTTTCAGCAGGTTTTCAACTTTTGGTGGAAGTATGTTAGGAAAAGTACCCACGAAGCTTTCTCCCTGTTATTTTCCATGAAGCTTTGAGGACCTTTGCAAAACAAGCCTCAAGTATTCAAGTCAAGCCTGTGGGAAATAAGGGCTAGATGGGATAAATGAAAACATTACTTTCATCACATGGCTTGGCAAGGTAGAACTGGAGTTCAGAAAATGAAGAAAGAATTGTATTAGTCTGGTTCCTATCTTTTTCTTTCCACCTATCCTTATTCACTTCATCCCCTGCTTATCCAGGTATCCCCTGCTGTGTGGCACATTGCCCCACTCATACTAGCAGAAGAGATTTGTAGTATCATAGCAAATTTTCCAAAAACAACTTTTTTTTTTGAAACATTTATATAGATATGTTTACATATTTATTCATAAAAATTAGTTTTGGAACCTGTCAAAGCATTTTTTTCAACATTCTTGTTCCAAAAGTAACATTTTAATGTTAGTCTGCCTTTCAGTTACTGCTGTGGCTTACAGAACTCCATTTACAGTGGCTTCATGGCTCCATACATTCATGATCTAGCTTACGGTTTGGGTCCCTTGTCTTGATGGGGGCTCACAGGATGCACTTGGTTCTGCAATTATTGTGCGTGCTTGCAATATGATCACCAGGAGTTCATATCAGCATACTGACAGAAAGATGGCAGGTGAGGGGCAGGGTGTGAAGGGGTGGGGTGGAACCACACCATTAACTGAAAGCAGTACTCTGAATTGCCATGGTGTAATTCAAACCACAATTATTATACTGAAAATTCAATAGCTTCTGATAAGAGGTGGATAATGCATCGTTTGCACCAGCAGTATGTACAGCTTGTTGATCTAATTTTGCCACAGACAATTATTGGATTTCATTACAGAACTGGTCAACCCTCCTCCCCCGCAACCCCACTGCCAAAAATACTTTTGGAGAGATGCTATCCAAACAGAGAAAGAAGCTAAAAAGGCTTTCAGCAGATCCCCTCACATCTCCCATGGTTTCAGGGATTTTAAAGCTAAAGGGACAGTTAGACCATCTTGTCTGACCTTCCCTTCAGAGGCATTAAGATATACTACCCAGCTAATATGATGTTTTTGAAGGCTATGGGTATCAAGTAACACTGATGTTTACTTTCATTTCAGCCTTACTGATGTAAGGAGTTAAGAATAGGTCTTTTATGGCATACACAAAGAAAACAGCGTGGGATGGTCTGGTCTTAGTTATAGCACACGTGTATCTGTTCTGCATAAGCTGTAATGAGCAAATGTTACAGTGAAGGCAGTCCTACTATCACTGAGAGCAAACCCAAAAAGCAAGAAAAAAATTCCATCTAACAAATCATTGTGGTAGTAATGCCCCACAATATTATCTCTTCAAGTCCCTGGTCTTTCTTCTACCCTCTCCTCTGACAGCTGTGGGCATGTCCTGCTTGGCTCCCCGTCTCCCCCAGGACTCAGCTAAGCAAGCCCTCCCAGCCTACCGTGCCCACTAACAGTCAATTTAAGTGGTGCGTAGGCAGCAGAAGCAGCATTTGCTTTATTCTCCAGCTGCCTTGCAGATATTTTGGTGGACTTACAGAGAGTGGAAGCTTACAAACATGGGAAAGGTTGGGGGGTGCGGTACAACCCGATAAACCAAACCATGCAGAATATGTCAGGTTCAGAAGGACAGAAAAGAATAACGAAGAATATTCAACATTACTTTAAAAATTAATGGTCCTCTGCCCAAAAGTTAGTCCCCTGAATAAATGCTCTCTAGGGCTACAGACAATCCCTTATTTTTCCCTCCACATTAAATACCCACAACAATTCCTAATAACAACTATTATGTCTTTAAAAAGTATAAAGTTCCCTGAGGATCTCCTCTTACTTACAAAAAAAATTAAAACTATTTGATTTTCACTCATGGCATTGTACAGCTCATCAGTGTAATCTGCTCAGGAGGTGGGGAAAGTGACCTATTCTGAGTCTCCAGCCTAAATCAATTTCAACCCCACTGATCTGCTTTAACCCAAACTTCTCTTTCCACAGAACAGCACAACAACAGCAGCTCTGAATGAGAGTTTGCACAGACAATTTGAAATAAGAAAACAAATTTAAATATCCCAGTTTTAAAAACTCCTTCAGATGCTAAGGTCTGTGGTCATGTAGTCTTGTGGACAGAGTGGAAGAGAAGGTTTTCTACCAACTCACGAAATCCAACACTTCATATATAAAGTACACAAAACCCTGAAATCACATCCCTCTATATCTTCTATCTGTATAAGCTACAAAACAATGCTCATTTCCATTTACTAAATGGCTATGTGAATTCTTTTGGAAATGGTACATGGTTTGTTTTTATGTTATCAACGTGAGAAGTAGGTGTAATTTAATTGAAATTAAAACAGCAGTGACTTGCTATCTAGCAAAACGAATTGTGCAGGCCATTCCTTGCATACTGCTTATTAGTTTCCTTGGTAACTTGTAATCATTTGCCTTCCTAAAACAGATGAGATGTCAACAAATATGTACTGTAGTAGCGGCTTGATATATCAAAAAGAAAAGCGCTGTAATGACAGCATAATAAATCTTAACATGAAAACTTAATGGCCACATTAGTGACATACTAACTATAGTCTCAGATTCATGCTGCTCACCATTGCGCACTTTTATTTTATAGCGTGGTTGTGACACACAGTAGTATGTGAAGCACCTTCCAGCACCCACTCTGAAATTAACTCCAGACTAAACATTTAAAAGCAGTCATTTTATATCCTAATAAAATCTCACCATTTAATGATGGCAGCTCTTCCTAGAATGATGCTACTAATTAGTGAAAAAAAAAAAAAAAAAGAGACCAGGTCCACTGCTGAAAGTGACAGGCATGCAAAAGCTTGAGGTATTTTATGACTGCTTTGTACGATCTGACTTCATGTGCTGCAGATCTCCCAGCCCAGTAGTGGAATTTGAAGGCAGACTACAAGGTAGGTGAAAAATCTTCTGGACAGCCATACCTAAGTAGCTATTTCAAAAATCTAACAACAGCCTATAGGGGTGTTCCTTAGGGGTCAATACTGAAGCCAATACAGTTTATCATCTTCATCAATGACATGGATAATTGCACTTGAAGCAATCTCCTGAACCTTGAAGGATGGAAGAAGAGGCAACAGCTGATAAACTGGAGGGCAAGGCTGTCCCACAGAAGGATCTTGAAAGACAGGAGAAATGGGCTGACAGGTACCTTGTGAAGTTCAGCAAAACCAAATCCAAAGTCATGCATATATGAAGATATAATACCCCAGCACCAGTGTGGGTTCGGGACAAACTGGCTAGAAAGAAGCTTTGTGGAAGTACTTGGGGTCCCAGTGGATGTCAAATTAAACACAAGTCAGTAGTGCATCATTGCAACAAACAAAGGCCAACCATTGCCAGTAAATCAAGGGAAATTATTTTCCCCTCCTTTATTTGGCACTAATGTGACCATACCTAGAATACTGCGTCAAGTTTGGGTCCCTGCTATGAGAAAAATATGGACACAGCAGAAGGGGTTCAGTGTAGGGTCATCTAGTTTGGGATATAGCGCACACAACATAAAAAGGAATGAGTTTGCCTGGAGAAAAGGATAAGAGTGGGATCTAAATGGTGTCTACCTAGAGACAAGGTAGAGCAGGACTCTTCCCAGAGGTGCATAGGGGTACATGATCAAGAGGCAATATATTCCTGCAGTAAGAGATTTTAATTATAATGAACCGAGCCGCCTACAGATGCTGTGGACCTTCTAAATTTGGATATTTTTAAAAGTCACCTGCACAAAGCCCTGAACAACCTGAAATAACTTTGAGGTTGGTGCTGCTTTGAGTTTAGGCTTGATGACTTCCAGTGGTCCAACCTAAATTGTTCTATGATTTGAGGATTGAATATTTGCAACTACAGCATAGACAGCCTTCCGGCATCTTTAGAGTTAATTGGCAATTGAAGAGGGATTTAAGATTGCAGTGGTTGTGTTTATGTAGAAAAAGCATAATTATGTTCTGCCTGAAGTCCCAGTTTGGAGCTAAGTTTCAGTTTCCAAATCCTTATGGGATAACAGCAGTTGTGCTGCCTCGCAAGTCTGCTGTGAAAACAACTGCAGTAGACTGAGGCACCTATAGTTACTATGATGAGGACCATAGCAGGCTCTAACCTCTCTAAGTAGTTACTACATATTTATCTCAAAAGTACCCTTACAGATTACAAATCACACAGCACCATTTGAAAACAGAAAAACATGACCGATCTACAGAACAAATACCCAACGAAATATCCAAATAGCTTTCTCTTCCTTGGGATTTCACTAAGTAAAGCAGTGATGACCTGTTTTTAGTGATGAACCAACTCTATTCTGCAGAAACAAGTGGAACTAGGCAACTTTCCAGCAATGCAGCTAAACCAGGGAACACTGAATGAACAGTGAAAAATAAAAAATGAGGAAAGGAAACTAAGGCAATATATTAATTCCAGGAAGACCACCACCAGTGTCTGATATACTGACAGGTCATTATTGGGCAGAAACACATTCTTTTAAATAAATGGTGACATAGCAAAGCTAACTTTCCTCACTACTATACATGTATTTCCTTGAGTTTTTTTCATCTGTATTAAATCATTTGCTGTCTTGCTTATCTTTGTTTAAAATCTGCATCTTGCTGACAGTCAAGCGATTTGTGAGCCAAGTGGGATAAAAGCAAGAGTTCTCCCATCTTTCCTCTGCCCCTGCAGACACTTGCAGTGGCAGAGATGAATTACACATCCACATGTGCCAGTCCCTCTAGACTAATTTTTGAACACCCCTGGGAAGAAGATCTGTGATCTCTTACACTGTGGTCACCCCGTCTGCTCTCTAATAGTACATGAAGAGCACAATCCGTACTATTGTCAAACCCTTGGAAGATTTTAGCAGCTAGGCCATAACAGTAGGATCCAAAGCTGGAGCCAAATATTTGACATGAGATTTGAGCAGAATTCTGGCAACTCTTAATTGAACATTTTGATCCACGAAATTCCTTCTCCCTGTCTCAGGAAATCCTTGAATCGTACAAGTGCCTACATTTCCCTGCTGTAGAGCATCATGTCCCATAACACAGGCATTGATGATGTTGATTCCTAAACCCAATGCTAATCTCTGTCTAATGCTTTTCCAGGTTTCAGAACACCGATTTAAAGGAAGATAGGCTCAATAAGATATACCTAAGTCAGTACTGGAAGAAACCGTATCTGTACATTCTGTTAACTAACACCCATGGCACCTCCTAACACTTCACATATATTCCAGGGGCCTCTTGCTCAGCAGCCTGGTTAGCTGCTGACCTGCCTGTCTACTGGACAACAAGAAGGGGTTTTTACCTAGGCAGTTGACCTCTGATCCAAGACACATGTCTACAACATGGATGTTATAATATCTACATTTTAAAATCTAATGTCTGTCTTGGAAATCAGCAATTGTATCCCAAATGACATCTTGCTCGGAGGAGAGAGATTGCATTTTTAGATGCTTTTCTTTGGACGGGCTCTTAATTAAATATTGTCTGTCCTACAAAGAAATCTTTCCCTCATACTGACTTGTGTCTTCCTCAGGCCAAGGACAATACCAGCAAAGAAATTTATCCCAAGCAGTGACATCACCAGCATGGATTCCTTAGCTCTGTGATTGTGATTTTGGGAGAGGAGAGAGGAAGCCCATGGACACAAGACTAGGAAGTCTCACTCAGGAAGCTCATAGGAAGTTGTAGGGACAGTCAGGATATTGGGATAAATTCTTCAGTGGACAGGGAGATGTATGATTATGAATGTAAACATTTTCTTTCTATGTAATTTGTATAGGAAATAGTATTTCAGCAATACTATAATTTATATTGGGCTGAGCATACTAGTCAGTGTATTATTTAAGCTCGGTAACTGGTGGTTACTCACTAGTTTCATGACAGTTCAGTCACTAGATGATAGGTCCTTAGACCAGATCTTATTCTCCTGTAAGCAAACACAGAACTTTCCTCAGAATCTGCATTTCGTAGCAGATGCCTCTTGAATAATTGCCCAACACTGGCAATGGTCAGCATACAAAGCAATCTCCCAGCTTCCTTCACTAGACTGCGAAAAAAACCCCAAAACAAACCTCAAACCAAACACTTCTGCAAGAGGTCCATTTCTTCAATTTCTGCTCTGTTTCTTCACCACTGATTTCTTCACCAAACCCTATTGTCTGCATTAACACATAACATACCATGAAGCGTAACAGATTGGAGAAAGGTAAAGGTAAGAGCACACAGGCATAGCACTTCAGCTCCTTGACAGCCACAAGAGGACATTTATGCTACCAGAATAGCTTCTGGATCAGTGGTCCTGGGACACACACAGGTTTGTGCTTTCACCAAATTTAGGCAGTTAGTGTCCAGGTGGCTCTGAATGGGTAAGCTTTCATCCACCACACCTAAGCAAAATGAAAACCTGGGAGAATCCTTACATTTTGATTCTATAAAATAGTAGTAATGTATTTATAGTTTCTATCAGAAAACCATGCTACTGCCAACTGTTAAATTGTTTAGGAAATAAGAGAGTTTTTGCATGACTGAAGTATTTCATCTATAGTAGCTTAGTATTAAAGAAGAGAACAAGTGGAAATAGCAGTTCTCATGGAAAATTTTCACAGCTGTAGTCTCTTTGGTAAGACAGCAGATATTTACTGTGGAATATAGCCATTTTTATGAAGGGTCATCTCCCTGATGCTGGTTTGACAATAACACTTGCATTCCAAACTATGTGCCAGATCTCAGCCACCAAAAAATCGCTTTAAGCCTAGAAAAACAATGAGGTTATGCTGATTTAGACAAGCTAAGAAGCTATCTCTGAACTTTCAAATCAACCAGCCTTAGCCTTTTAGAAGGAACCTCTCTGTATAAAATGAAAACTTCATATTTCCATCCAACAAATGGCTCTGTACAGTGAAAGAAAACACCTGAGTTCTGATAAAGTGCTAGACAATTGTGGTTTCTCAACTCAGCATTTTTTTTAAGCAGGAAAAAATTAGGATGAACTACATTCCTAGAGCGGATTGAGTTATGTCGTAAGTAAGAAAGGCAGGCCACTGTACTCAGAAATTTTTTTTATGCTCAATTTTGTTTACACTTAAGAAGATTTATTCCTGCTGTCCTCAATGTGCTTCTGCCTTTGCTGACGAATTCAGCTTCTTTGGTTTAGCTTAACAATCCCATGCTGTGAATACTGGCATTTCGCTGAAATCCTGGTCAGGAGTAGAAGGGATCGACTGCCTTTGCTCTATCCTTCTTTATGGCCATGCATAAAGCTCAGTGCCTCCGTTCCCTTTCCTGCTCTTTGACTCTGCGATTTCTAGAGTCAAAATCATCTCTTCTACACTTTACAAAGCATGTGGAAACATTGTCATGGCCCTCTGCACACCCACAGTCTCTGCAGCCTCCTGCTTCCCTTCCCAGGCTCCGTGTAACCTGGGGTCAGACTGCTGCAGAACACCTAAGATGAAAGAAGGAGCTGAGAGACACTTTATCTGGGGCCTTATCTGCCCATTGACTTGGGAGCTGCATTTGAACTCAGGCTTTTCCCTTGGAAGATGCCTGAGCTATGCCATAGATCCGCTGTGCCTGGTACTGAACCTTACTTGTCCTGCCTGCCTTGCTGACCCTGGCCTGGTACCTGTCTCATCACTACAGACTGGCCTGGATAGTCCCAGACTCTCAACTTGCCTGGTCGCTGTCACCAGACCGGCTCTGCTCACCTCGTTGTGGGACCAGCCACTTGCTGGTGAGGCCCCTGATCTGCCAGGTGGCTGCTAGCTCCCCTCGCCCTGCGGTGCAGCCCACGCTTGCTGCTGTCTCTGGAAAACATAGTGGTTCCATGGGGAGCTCACAATATGTTAATCTTTGCTTTAAAAAAAGCACAAAACCAAAACCCACCAAAAAAATCCTAATTCAAAACAATTACATTAAAGTGCTTGATGTAGTAAAATCTTCATTGAAAAAAAAATAATCCTTGCTTCTAGGATTAAAACTAAAATTACCAACAAGGATTTTTATTTTGTTTTCCCCTCAACTCATCTTACATAGAGGTGACTCATTTTGATGACTGTGCTCTGCCACATGATGGGCTTCACCTTAGCTATTCCTCATCCTGAACTGAAGACCCACTCAGAGTTAATCAAGTTAATTTTTGACATCTGATACATGCCTAACTTTTCCATCAATTTCAGACAATTTTCTACCTCTCATCTATTATCCAAGGCTTCCTTTCCAGTCTGTGGTGAAAATAAGCACTTCTAGGGCACAAGTCATGTCATTTTACAGTGGACTTTTAATGGAGGGCGGCTATATCAAGTCCCTACATCTGCAATTAATCAAAGGTAACTGCTGAGGTGTAGACAGCTACACTACTGTGGACAACAATGAAGGAATCAACTAGCTCAACTGATAAGCTGGCAGGGAGGAAGGAACTGCTTTAGTGCCCAGGAGCCTAAACTAGGTCCTAACAAAAGTTCAGGTCTCCAGACAATATCAGAACAAACAGATGAACTTGAATCTCATGTCTCAAATTGCCAGTCTCTTTCTTCTCTCATAAAAAATTGCACAAGCTTCTCAGTCTATGCTGGGGTGTAACAAAAAATAACTTTTAAGACCTCTATTTTGTCATAACATGAAATTCTTTTTTTATGATCAGAATCAGAGTCTTTAGGCACCAAAACAGCAAAAATAAATAAA
>JAOXJK010000012.1:39415347-39445868 GCA_025774025.1 Xenus cinereus
ATCAGAGTCTTTAGGCACCAATACAGCAAAAATAAATAAACAATGGCCAAGCTAGAGTAAAATGACAAAATTATCAACCACGCTCTGTTTAGCTCTGAAACACAGATTTCCAATAACAGATGGCATAATCTATGAAGACTTTGAATTTAACTGCTCTCATACTCAGGATGCTCAAATTAAAGATAAAACAATGGACTAAATAACTGCAAATCTACAAATGTTGCAATATTTGTTTGATGAGAAACTCAGTGTAGGCTGTATTTAACATTAATTAAGAAGCCAGAAATTAAAATTGTTTTGGCCTCAGTTGTAAGGAAAACAGAAGGCTTCCTTTTTTAGCCAAAATATTTTGGATTATGTTTTTGTGCTGTAGTCACACAGAGCTTTTAATTCTGTAAAATATTTTTGAACACACTTCATATGAAAGACTATTCCAAATCAACTAATAACATACTGAATATATCACTGCTTTGACTCATAGATTTGGGGTATTGGGGCTTTCTTTTGGAGGTCAGGTTGCTTGGTTGGTGTGTTTTTGTTTGGGTTTTTCTTTTCCCCCTTTTGGTTGATAACAAAACATGGCATTGAATGGACAGTATGAATGCAGCTGCAGTGTGCCAAAGCATTAAGTTTATATGCAGTCCTCCCTGAATGGGATATCTGTGACTTCTGAAATGGAAAAATTTTAAAAATAAGGACAGGTAGATGTCAAGTAACAATTTATTTACCTAATTATTGCCTAAAACCTGAACTGAATGCTAAGTGCTAAGAATCAGACACCATAACGAGGACAGAGCCCTCCTGAGGAGCCTCTCAGTTTTTACCTGCTTAGAACCCTTTTGACACCTTTTTTTGTGGTTTGACACTTACGAACAACTTCTAATTTCCAGCCAGTTTTCACTGATGAGTTTATAGACATTTATTCATGTGCTAATGCTTGGACACTTTCTTAATTTGAATACCTTTCTTCTCGTCCCAATGATTACCACCGTTTCCATCCCAGGATGTGTAGGGAACAATTGAATACCTCTCTCTCAGTCTTCTGCTCTTTTTTCTAAGCACAGAAATGTTATATTATTTTCTTGTCTACTAGGGTCTCTACTTTCCCTCAACTATTTTCTAAAAGAACTAATTGTTCTTGATCATGACTCACTGAAGTTATCGAAATATCAAATTTTTATTCTATGGTGGAATAACATAGAATATACCTCAATGAACATTTTTTGCCATTTTATATCTTTTTTTTTTTTTTTTAAATACCAAGTTTGTAACTCATCTCCAATGGTAATACCTGTGGATTGTGCTTTTCTTCAGCTACTTCCAACTGCTGAGTTCTTACAGCTACTTGTTATTAGAGTCTAAATACATGATTGTCCCTTTCTTTCCTGTTGAGTTACAGCTCCATTCTATTATATCAGTTCTCAAGGTCATTCGATTCTTTCTGGAAAATATCATGTTCTTCTCTACATTGATGATAGCTCCTAATGTGTGTTATCAAAAAATTTCAAGAGCACATGCTTTTTTCTGTGTGCAAAATCACCAGTGAAATCAGATACAACCTAAAATTGCTGCTGAGGAGCAGCTTTCCACTTTCTTTCCTCACCCTAATAATTCACCTTACACTATAGTTCATGCAGCTCTCATTTCAGTTAGTTTCTTCCAAAATCATTGTCATAATCCTCGTAGTACCAATTTAATAATTTTTATGGGTCACTCTCTCAAATACTTGATCTAATCTGGAACAATTAATCCACCCTTAGCTAACAAAGAAATTAGTAAAATATTGATAATTTTGTTTCACCTAACTTACCTTTGAGAAGATGCCGTTGCTTTTCCAAGTGGTTGATAACTCCGACCTTTAAAAAGCCCTGAGGCAGGTATCAGGTGTTTAAATAGTAAAGTGTAATTGCCCCAGTCACCTCCCTCCACCCTTTTTTAATTAGAGATATTATATTGACTATTTATCAATCAAAACTACTATTACAAACTACGAGACCATGAAATTTTACTCTTGGACTTATAAAAATGTCATCTAAATTTACAGTGTTTCTGAAGTGTGAATGGATCAGGGACAGCTTTCGTGAAGCCTTCAGTACTCCTAGTACCCACTAATTTAAATGTGCATTGTATCACTAAATGAAGGACTTATGCTGGCTATCTATAAGGCTTAGGAATAATAATTAATTATCCTGATAAATCACTTGGCCTCAAGTTTGAGGCCTTTTACTGCAATGTTGGAGATTATCCATAGCTGGAAATATATTCTCCAATGACACGGACTTCTCCAGTTCCCAATTGTTGCAGTGCACTCCTCAGGGTTAAACTTGTTCTCACATTTGGGTTCAGAAGGAACTTCCCTACATTAAATTGCCCAAACCATTACCCTCTCTTGCCCTAATGCAATGCAGCTGTTGGACTCACCTGGATGTCCTCCTGGCAGCTCTTTGACAACACATTGTGTAACACATGCTCTTCATCTCCAGTGCATTCAGTGGGCCCTCATAGGTTTTGAGGCTTTTTCACTGAAGTTTAAAGTTTTCAGTGAGTTGGTAGCATAGAGAAGATGATTTGCACACTGCTCTGGATTAAACATCTGTTGTATGGAATAGAGATCCATTGCATCCTGTCTCATGGAGCAGAACTGAAGAGCTTCTAAAGTATTGACTGCAGCTGCGAAGTTCCTGACAGTTAGCTGGAATGTAGATATCAATAAAACATAAAAGGCCGGTTTCTTTTTTTTTTTTCCCTACTGCTTTTCATAGCTTTTTAAAGGAGATGAAAATAGCTCTAGCTTTTCTTGCAAGGATTCACTTGCTATGCAAAATACCCCAGAGGAGAACAGAGAATCTTACACAGAAAGGGAGACAGCTTAACTGTAGCACAGCCAACAAGATTGGTTTCAGTGGTCACCATTTAAAGAAGCAAATACTGTAATGAGGGGCTTAGTGCAAAACTCCAGCCACGGGTTTTGGTTAGATTATACCCCTGTAGGGAATAAAGAGGTACTATATTACGTACCCCTATTACACACCCATATGCTCATATTATACATACATACACCATATCTACACTCTAGTTAGAGGTGTCCCTGCCCACGGCAGGGGGGTTGGAGCCCGATTATCTTTAAGGTCCCTTTGAACCCGAACCATTTTATGATTCTGTGATATTATACACCCCCAAAGTGTGTGGTTGGTTTGTTTGGGTTTTTTTCCTTCATAATTCTCCTTGTAGCATCCCATCCTGATGGGGAGTCATAAAACAAGTGACTCAGGAGAAGGATGGGAGGGAAATAAGGTCTGTGTCTATACAGAGAGGTGACAGGTACACAGACATTTGTCTGATCAACTACAAGGAGGTTTTAATGTGTGAGTCATTGGATAAAGAGCTACAGCTGTTTCCATCTCCTTTCTAAAACCAAAAAACAGTAGAAGAAAGAAATGGATCTTTTCTTTTGGACTGACACCTACATTTCAGCAAGCTTGTAGGACTTATGTGACTGCAGGAAGTAAAACGAATGTGACCTTGAGTGAGGCTCATTACATTTTTATTTTTTGTTCTTGGGTGCTCCTTGTGGGTACCAAAACTTACCTTCATGGTTTTATTCTGATGGAAAAAACATATTCAGGCAGAAATTTGACTGGTAATAATGTCATGGGCAAGACTACATTGAAAATAGGTCTGAAAAAAAGATTACACTTGGCCGCGGGGGAGGGAATTATCCCCCAAACTGAAGCACTTGCAAAAAATCCTCAAATCAGTATGGTTTTTTTTTTGTTTAAATTGGCCTCCTCTATGTTATAAATATGACAGAATGACCATATTAGGAATCTGTGGGAGTGTTGCCTATCCCCATCGAGCCACCAAGCAGTTTAGGGGGGGGTTATGACAGGCTGCTATAAAGGCATAGCTTTGCCCATATGCTATCATCTCCCACTTTGTTGTGCCCCAAAAGAATGCCTGCACTTTGTGGACTGTGATTTGAGCAGACAATTTTCACCTGATACACGTGCCAATGAGAACTGTGCCCATGGCAAATACCAGCCACCAGCAACAAGCAGAGAAAGGGCTCCAGCTGTTAACAAATGCTGCAGGCATTTGTAGTGAGAAAATGGTTTATGGTTTTTATCCTTTTTTTCTATTGCATTTGCAATCAGAAACGCATAGCTATTTTTACTGAACATAAGAAATAACATTTACATTTAATCAAACCTTTGAAGAATCCCCAAAGATGAGCATTTCAGGAAACTGTGAAAGACTGAAGAGCTCTCTGTGTCATAAAACTCTGACTAGATTAGGTAGAGAGCAGGGTAGGATACATATGCTCTCTATTCATAATGTATTACTATTACTGGGGCGCTGCTGCTTTAAATTTTTTAGTCAATTTATTAACTGATCAAATGATCCAACAGGGGGCTTGATGAATACCAACTTCTTAGGTGCATATTTAAACTTATGGATTCTGTTTGCTCATAGGAGAGATGAAACTATGAATAAAGAAACATAGAAGAAAAATCAAATGGTAATGAAAACAAATAGAAAATATGGACATCCTTTCTGGAGACCCGGGTATTGATGAGATGCAGAGATATCTTGGCTGGTATGACCAGATGTGAATGCATGGATTTCCAAGGAAAATTCTTTTGTCCTGTAATTGAGTGTCCAATACATATGCAATGAATATCAATAACTGTACTTGTTTCTGAGTGTCAAATATTCAGCTTCTGTTGTGAACAGCACAAATGTCAGTGTGTTGACAGTGTGACTAGTGTGAAGACCATTGTTTCAAAGTCACTGAGGTACCTAAGCCAAAGAAAGTCTTTTGGGTTCTTTCTCATAATTTTTCTCATCACCAAGTTTCTTTATCAACATACCAATACAGAATCAGAGTTGAATGATGCCTAATTGCAGTACGCAGCGTGACTGCAAAGGTCTCAGGCACTCAGGGCAAAAAATTGCCTCTACTGAAGTCAAAGATCTTTGCAACTGCTTTCAGGAGTCCCAGGGTTAAGAGCATTATGGTTTTCATAGTATTCTTAATTTCGGTCTGGAGCACAGGCTCTTTCAGACCCTGACATTTCAGATCAGGCTATATAATAACCATCCTCCAGATAGTTACATTTACTCCTAAATGGTCCTGAATTTTAATAAAGCTGTATGTGTGAGAGGGCATAAAGCTCTTGTCCTTGGCTAAACTCTTAACTGTGTGTTTGAGATTTCAACTAGTTTAAAACAGGATTTATCAGTATTACTATTTCTTTCAGAATCCCAGCACAGAAGCTTCTGTATGATTCACTGGCAATGAAGTTAAACAATAAGAACAGGAGAAGATGTGATGTAAAATAAATCTGTAATATTTTATATAGCATGGCCTCACATTTTCACATGCAGTTAGGTAAACAGGAAGCCCATGGTTATTTTCTTGTGAGCTTTAGGTACCTAGAGACCTGAAACCTGAGCTGTGCTGAAGTCAATTTTAAAAATGGAAATTCAGGCACCTATGTTAATAAAAAGAACAGATTCCTTATAAAGTGGTTTAGGACTTCACATGTTGTCAGAGATTTGTGCATCCAAACAATTTGGGTATCTGTGCTTCATATTTACATTGCAATTGTGAAGAAAGTTTTCAGGTCTTACTCCTCAGTGTTGGTCTTATGTTCATAAAAAGACATTTATTTTTTCACAAAATGAGGGATATTAAGATCAAAATTCCCCATGATGCTTTGAAGAGGGTCTAAAAACTATGTGTTTACTGGGAGCAGAAGGCAGAAGCAGGGGCTCCTAAGGAGCATGATTTCTGCTGTCAGGGATTATTGGGCCAATACTCTACTGTATCTTTGGGGATTAGAATGGAAGTGACTAAGGGCAGGTCCATCCAGCTATGGTATTCCTGGTATAACATGAAGATAATGAGTGTTAGACATTAAATTTACCCATAGAATCCTTGCATTGATTCAGCATCTAAAAAGTCTTTCCATCTTTTAAAATACAGAGCCAATTGTAACATTCCAATACTAAAATGACAGATGTAATTCTTCTAGTTATATTTAACTTTATTTAGCTATTCTTAATTTTATAGAACTTTAATTTATCTTAAAATAAAGATGTATACTTTTCAAATACAATATTCCTTGACATGTCCAGTTCATTTTTTTTTCTTCCAGTTCATTTTAGATCATCATATTTATACCATTTGCTTACTGACCTCTCACATCAGCTTTTACAGCAGCTTTCAAAAAGGTAACTGATTTCATGGTTCAGAGCAATGATGATCCTTCAGAACAAAGGTTTGAAGTCAGAGATAGTTGGAAAAATGCAGATAGCGTAAAAATATAAATATATATATCCCTCCCACAAAAATACCATCTCTTCGGGTCAGAACAGAATAGTCATTCTTTAACACTTTATATAGAATTTAAGAAAACATCCCTGAACCTATTTGTTTTTCCGAGTTCATACCCAGCCATTTCCCTGCAGGCTGATTTCACACTGTTATTCCAGTGAGTGACTCTGTCTTCGATGAAATGATCTGTTTCCTTGTGCTTTAGGCTTCCTCTTGGCCCTGGAGTGTTACTGTAATATGAAATATGATGACAAGTTTTTCTTTTATAGTGCTCTCCATATTGGATGTATTGACAAGTAGGTGTAAAGTGTCTTCTGTTTGCTAGATCCTTTGTCAGCTGCTGTGGACATACCCTTGACTGGAAGCTCCCCTTGCCCAATCAAATTGCTGTGCCAGTATTTTCCTTGAGAGATATATATATATATCTCTAATAAACTGTTGTGCTGACATCCCAGGTACGTTGACTTGTTACTGACCAAGATGTGGTGGAACAGCAAGGCACAGAAAATCCACTATACATTCTAACATTTAGGCTTTATCCTTTATTAGGTAGTGAGTAAGAGACATAAAAAGAATTGAGTTTGTTGTTTACAGCTGAAATTTAAAAGAGACTTGTGTGAACAAAAACTTGTTCCATAGAGCACTGTGACAAAAGAGGTCCAAGAAACCTGAAGGTGTCATTGTAAATTAGCTGATGTAAGTAGTTGGAATGACACTCTTTTTATTTCTAGTAAAATTTGTATTAACTCTGCCCTTAGTACTGTGCCTCCATACATGCCACAGGCTACATTTTGACAAGGATCAGCCTGTTGATTTTGATGGCATCACAACAACATGGCAGGATATATATCAGGTGTCCGTGCACCGGAAGGCCGTGCATAAGAGCCTACAGGATATTTAGGGGTCTCCCCTTTTCTCATCTGCATGTTTTTCGTGGGAAAAGGTCACCTGCTCAGACCTTCTCCCTCTCCAAAAAGCCAGTCCTCCTCCGCTCATTTAGCAAGTGCTTACTTACACAAGCTATTACAAAAGGCTCTGGGGATAAATGGTGGTTCATGGAGCACAGCTTGAAAACTGGTACCTTACTAAAGGAGGAATCTGAACACAGCTGGCAATGGCACTACAACTTCTGCAAAAAGATGGAAGGTTGAAAGCAGGCTTAAAAGACCAAGGCCAAGATTTTACAAAGAGGAGTTGAACCTTACTACACTATATTTGTGTACCCAAATAAAAGGAAACATTTTCAAAATAGAGCGTTAGTCGCAGGCTTCGAAGGCTGGCCTGTTTACTGACTCTTTACTGGGAGCTGTAGAGTAGGGAGCCCTTTTAAATGTCAGCCCCTAGTTATTTAGGTGCCTAAACTTGGCTTCAGGAACTTACTCATACTCTTCTTGTTTTGGAAATTGGGCCAAAGCAATCCAGCTAGTAACCAGCCCTGAAATCACCATCTCATCTTTTTCATGGCTACATAGGAATGAATTAAATATAACCAAAACCCCATTTTATTTCAAGGCACAAACGTTTGCAAATAAACTGGATGAAATACAAATACATAATATAGAACTTATTTTAATTTCTCTAAATAAATAAATGCATCTCTTTGGAATTCTTTGGACACAGACATCCATGGAACCTCTTCTTTCTCTCTTTTTATATTTTTTTTTATAAAATCTAAATGCAGAGAGGTTTAAAAAATGGCAAATACCAATGTATATGGAAGGCTCACTGATGAACTGCAAGTCAAAAGTGCTGTATATTCCCATCCTCTATATCTCCCAACTGTCCATATTAACCACAGGCAGTTTTATATAGCAACCACATGGTCAATATTTTGCATTACTACCTTTTAATAAAATCTTTCAAATAATTTCCCCATCTAAACTTAAATTATGCTTTTAAATTTTATTCCTCCTAAATGTATGGAAGGCATTTCACTTAGCTACACATCAGAGTGGTCGCATGTGACTCAGCAGCGCACTCCATAATATTAATAGATACTTTTCAGCTCCCTATGGGAAAAAGCAGGCAGCAAGAGTCAGATTCAAGAAGTCTATTTTTTCTCTGCTGTTTGTTACTTACCACTTAATGACCCACATGTGAAAGTCAATGGTTATATAATTATATAGTAGATTTTCTGTTTATAAGTTATTTTTCTTACTCTAACATATATACAATATATCTATATATACCCCTGATAAATCTTACTTTAAAGGGACACAGTCAACCCCTTTAAGCCTCACAGTAAATATATAAGGCTTTAAGCTGCCCGTACATAAAGGTCAGCTACAGAATTCAAGGGTCCCTTCAGATCCTAAAGGTTGTATTTGTTCCAAACCCACGATGTGCAGTTATCTTGTAATATGTATCTCATGTGTTGCTGTTTACATTTTATAGGTATTTAAGACATTTTATATCACATCAGTAGGTAATAAAACAAGATAATAAATCTGTTTCTAAGACTAAGCCTACTGCAAAAAATGTTACCTGTATCTACAGACACTCCCACTGGTGTGATATAAAAAGAATATGTGCCATTCTTGGGATGAAATTCTGGCTACATTGCAGTCAGGAGGAACCTTATCCTGACTTAAATGAGGCCAGGATTTCTCTCCTGCTTTTCATTTCCTAGTTATGACTATGCGTAACCCATTTGTGTCTTCCCTCTGCTCAACACTAAAGTATCAGGCCTGTTTCATGACAAGAGTGTATTTTTTGCTGTCCACTGGCGTGCCTTAAACATTGATCTATCCTGTATGTATTATACCTTTTGAAAAAACACTCACTGTACACGTACATTCTCAGTTAAATAAAGGTTTGACCTATTCTGTGTACAGCATCTGGATTACTTTTTTTCCCCACTGAAATCACCTTTATCATTTACTTTGCCCTATCCATAGATTATCTTCATACCCATTCTTCTATGGGTGAGGAAAACAATTTTTGCTCACCAGGAACAGCTCCACATTATTGTCATCATTTTTGACTACTTACCAAAGTGACGTAATTTGTTCATTTTATCTTTTGCAACTCAGTTAGAAACCTAGTGGCATAGATAGAGACACAATACTACTGTTTTACAAGACATCTATTGTATCTACTTTTGTTCAGATAAATACCCAGTAACTGCTGATTTGGCAGGAGGATTGGTAAGGGTACTACTATTCACAGTGTTTCTTTTTTTTTCCTTCTTTAATCTACAGAATAAAGTATTTTATGTACATTGGAACCAGTTAATGCCCTTTAGACAAATTTGTAAGTTGTTTCATAAAGCAGGAAAGACATTGCAGGGAAATATGTGCCAAAAAGCACAGTCAAAAGGCTTCATAAGTTTTATATGTCACTACAAGTCAATGCTGGAGATCAGTTCTAAAACGATCGATACTCAAGAGGAATGTTCTCATCTGGAGAAAATACTGCCCATTCCCCCTTTTAGAATTTGTTCAGTTCTCTATCAAAAGTCCTGGCTCTTCATATATACTTTAAACTATAAATAAACACTGCATAGTTCAATGTTCTTGATTTTCTTTTTGTTTGTTTGTTTTGATTTGAAAAATTATTGCAGTACAATTATTTCCTGTTTGGAGTTCAGTAAGGAGCAAACAGCACGGGAGTATGGGTGGTCCGTATAGGCCCTGGAGCTGGTCGTAGGAGTGCTGGAGGAAGTGCTGAAGTCTGGAAAAGGGTGGCTGCTGGGGCTGTGCGAAGACTGAAGGGGGAATTCACAGCCACAGCAGCAGCTGCTGCTGCAGCTGCTAGCGGATTTGGTAAGATTCGTGGAGCCATCGGCTTTGAAGGTTCCTTTGAAAATACTAATTTTACCTGTGGGGAAGAGAGAAAACAAACAAACAGAGAGACATAATTTGTTCATATTAGCTACACGACAGGGAGCTTGACTTAAGATTATAAGTGCAAAATCAAGTAAAAGAGGCTTTGTAGTGGCTACTGACCCTACGAGTTGCAGGGCTGCGACAGGAGATACGATATTGCACATTGGACAAGGGTGAGCAGGTCTCGTTTTGGGACAATGAGTTTCAACGTTCATGCCTTATCACTGAGACTTAGAATTTAATATGAGATTAGAAATCAAAGCAAACCTAAAAAGGGGCTGGGCAATCTACACCAAAGTAAAGCTGCATGTACTCTGCAAGAATTAACTAAAGAATTAGCCATCAATTAAAAGACCTCCATCTGGACAGCTTTATGATAGAGATCAAAGCAGAATGAAAACATAACCCCTTCCCTGGTCTGGCTAAGAAGGTACTTTTGGTTTTATCATTGGGATAGAAGCTCTCCTTAAAATTAGGATCTCCAGCTAGCTCGTCTTTACTAGCTCCTGCCTCTAATAACAAGGAAAAAATCAGTGTTTTATCTTGCACTGGTTATGAAAGTCTCCTAATGTTTCATATGATGAATTATATCATTGCTGCCCTATGTCGTCTTGCTTTGTCTTTAAATGTTTTTCCTAAGATACTGTTCATTCTTACAAGGACTGTGAAAAAGTGGCAGATATTTTAAAATGTTGTCATGAAAAACTCTTGCCTATATCATTTAGTATGGTGCCAAACCACGTTATTTTTGTTACTGTCATTGAGGCTTCTGCTTTAAAACTCTTGAAATCATGAATCTTGTGCACTACTAAATAGAATTTGAAAACCTCCACATTTAGAGTTACAAAAAAAACCCCAAAACCAAACAACAAAAAACTCAAGCTTTTCCCAGACTGATTGAAAATACTCATAGACGTCCATTATTATTTATTTACATTTGGTATGCATACAAATGAACATCAGGTAGTGTATATACATTTCTGCAGATGTCAATGGAATTTCATGTTTCTAATGAGAATCCAGGAGCCTGAATACCTTTGTTGTTCTGGCTTTGTAACTCTGAGATAAGAATAGAAACCTTATCCACTGATAAAGAAAAGTTTCCATTGGTTCTGATGGACTGTGTCGGTGGGTCTGTTTCCTGGAATGACCTGAGGCTCTTTGCAAAGAACATAAAAGCTGAATATTTGGTATTGAATATACAGAATATGAATACAGGTGCCATGCTGTGGTAAATCTTGGTGTAAGTGTGGACGCTTCTCACACAAAAGGAACCACAATTTCTCATCCTTGAATTGAAAAGGGCTTTCAAATAATTAACTTGCACTATATCAGTCTGTTACTTTCCACTCAACCGTATGTTGTTGAGTGAATAGTCAGAAAGTAAGGACAGGAGTAGTCTGGCATGAAGCACGGCGAGTTTCATCATTACACTATCACCATGTTCCAAAAAATCTGTTGGTGTTTTACCAGCCAGAGGGATACGGGATTTACCCTTTGGCAACTCTGCTGGCCTCAAAGTCCTTTAAAGCTCTGGGAGAGATATTCAGAGGGGACCAGATTCTGTAATTCTCTTAACGGAGACCGTAATGGATCCTATATAAAAAAATTCTAATGGTGCCTATGGAAAGCAGTGATCTGATTTTTTCCTTGATTGGTGTTACACCCACTGGTCCAAGCTGTCTTCTTCCCTTGCTGAGCATTTGACTTTTTCCTCCTTCCTTACATTTTTTAATAAAGAGTTTTTTCATACCTGTTTAGAACAGAGAAAAAAATAAAAAACAAAAACCAAACCAAAACCACTCTCTCTCTCACAAGAAAAAAAGAAAAAAAAAAGAAAACAAACAAACAAACAAAAAGTACTAAGTACAAAGTACAAGAAACCCCCAGCCCAAAACAACAGGGTTCTGATTGTGGTCTAGAATTCCCAGTTAAGGATGTTTGACTCTCAAATGCCTGCTAACCTCTTTCTCTCCAGTGCAGCATTTTACACATATGGGACATTTGTTGCTTATAGAAGAATCAATTAAGTCCCAACATGACAAGATTTCTTAAACTCTGAAATAGTACTCTGGGAATTTATAAGGCTTCTTTCTCCGAAGCACGCAAACCTAGACTAAACAAAGCAGTACAAATGATATTAAAAACATGACATTGGAAAGTTTTTAGTCTAGAAAAGCTATGAAAATGTAGTGTATCCTTTTTCTGACTTCTGTAGAAAAAAAACCTGGTGATGCTCATACACTTTTTGTCATGAAGAACAAAGATCTTAATTGACTTCATATTAAAAGGCTAGGACTATCTTGCTATTCTTGGAGGAATCAGGAACTAATGTAGTTAGATAGCTTTTCACTTAATTTACCAACATGGTTATGACTTCAAGATAGCTGCAAAATCAGTAATATTCAGTATATACAGTACTTTCACTTCAAACCTCTCTGCAAGTACTAATTAACACACAGGTCAACATTAAGTGTAAAGCAGCCATTATTCATTTCCTTTCCGATGAAGTAAACTAAGGGACAGTAAATGTCTTGAAAATTAACAGAGGGTAAAGAAAAAGTCTACAGCTCATCAAAAACATTTACATTCAAAGTAAAATTAGCAAATCTTTGGCTTGTTGCTACGCCATTCCCCATTTCAAGCGACAGCATTTTTTTCTATTCAAAACCAAAAAGACTAAATGGAGAACTGCTCTTATCCTTTCTCGGTGTAGCCTCCATTCTACTATGGCTATCTGTTCATTTATTACTGACTTATTCTCTCCTTCTTAAATTCCCTTTACCTCTTTGCTCACCTCTGGCCTGACTTGCATATTGCGAGCAACTGGGAGTGAGGGAGCAGGAAAAGGACACGTTACCTTTATTTGTCTATTCAGCAACTAAACGGCCTTGATCCTTGGCTGGAGTTCTCAGAAATCACCATTACATAAATTGGCAAATAGAGAACTGTGCACACCAGCCACAGTAATGTAATATTTTTTTTTCATCCCCTAGGAAATAATGAATTTCCTAAAGGAATAATAATCCTGTTAGAGAAGCTTTAGTGATGCCATATTCTACTTACCTAATTACATATTTTATATTCCTTTCAGTATAGCTTTTATGCATTGGAGACCTTGGTCTTCCTGGTAGATTACTGTAAAACCCTATGGAGCTACCCTATAGAGCTTCCCTACTAGTGGATCTACCATAAGGGTGCAATGCATTATGCTACAACACCTAGGAAAGCTCTTAGCCAACTGAATTCTGCATGACTATACCACTCATGAGGGCCCCAACAAGGACACACTATCTGTTGTCAAGAAAACAGCTTTAACTGAACTTAAAGAGAACTGAGTTTCCTCAAGAAAAAAGCTCCATATTCTGCCTGCATTAGAGAAGATGGTCAAAGAATAAGGGTCTAATCTCTATGAAGACGATGAATCAACATCCTACCTCTGCCAAAACCATCTATAAACCCTTACAAAACACCACGGCACATAAAAAAATCATGCAGTTAATCTGATGGAGATAAATGTCAGATGTTTCACCATCCCACCCACAATATTAGTTGTTTCTTAACTAATGGAAGGATCCTAGCAGGGTTTCTTATTAAAAAATAAACCTTTTTCTCAGCTTTTGAAGCTAATAACAGCTAGGTTTCAGACAGTTTATTCTGGCAGTCGAAAACATGACCAGAACCATCCTGACACTGAGTGGAAAGAAATGAGAGATGGATTTTTTTAATTGTTTCAATTGTTATCTCACTAATTTTCTAAATAAGGGTAAAATAAAGGGTTTTCATTTTATAGAGTTTTATTTAGTCCTTTCATCACTATCATCCTTGTTGAAACCTAGAAAAATCCTGTTTGACATTTGGGTGTTTCTTTCCTCTGCTGTTCTCTAATGATCTTTGAAACAAGCTTCTTTTCTGAGATTATTCAGAGCAGCTACAAAAAACAACGACCCACAAGTTGTAGTCCACACCCATCAAAGTATATAAAAAGTCCCACGTGGGCTTCCATGGGCTCGTTTAGACACTTGTATACTCCCCTTGCTTACAGTATCCCTCTCATTTTAAACATTTTTCCACTTAAATTTTCTAAAAGCACTACTCAGCAGGGTTAAAATAAAAGTAAAATAAAAAGGTGATTGACTTACCCCTAGAGGATGTGTTCCCTTTTGGAGTTTGTTGTAAGGGCTGTATTTAGGTTTAGGTGGCTTCCCAGCAGCTCTGTCTTTGTGCCTTCTACTGCTTATGTGCTGTTAAAATACAGATGGAGAAAAAAAAAGAAAAAAAGGAGGAGTGTTATTCCTTTATAGATCATTTCAGGTTCTGCTTTACACAAGGGTGTTCCAGTACTGATGGAGTATCCAATGCTCCTCACAACAGCATTACTTTGACTAATTCAATAATGAATGGGAATAGGGTCCTTTCAAATTTGAACGATCCTTTGTCCGTCACATATTGGCAGTGTGATTTCCAACAGTGCTCAGTCAACTCTGCTTCCACTATAGTCAATGATTTTCTCACCTTTGTCGACTTAAACAGGACCTGAATCAGGTCAAAGATAGAGGCCTTTGAAAGGTCCTCCCTATCTCTATAAAGCACCCATCAAATTCAATCCACTGCTGATAGAAAGTTTTGGAAGAATATTAGATCGTAGAACATCCCCTAATCAGGTAGGGCGGAAAAAAAAGGTCACATAATTGTTTAAATCCCTAAGAAGCTTAGACACCGTTTTAAGATTTCAGCTGAAAGATGGTTACATATCAAACTAAGTGACAGTGAAAAAAAAACCCACAAAACCCCATTATCTTCTTCATAAAATCTATGAGATTTTACAAGCATCCTTCTACGCATACTTTATTGCTGTGTTAGATGTAAGGGACCTTGTTCAGAACTATATTTTTGCTTTGATTTTCACTCTCAAGAGAGTTCTTGCAAAAAATACAAAGAACTGGACATTTATTTTTCCTGAAAGCAGAAGACAAGTATTGCTATTGTCTATTACAGAATTTATCTTCATTCTTGTAAAGTTCCTTAACAAGTATTTAATTCAAAAAGGCGTATGGAATTAAACTAAGTGTTTTTCAGAACAAAGGTTTTGTTCCTCTGAAGAATGACTGAACATAACTTAGTGTAATTGTAATTTAGAGGTCATGCTTCTCAGTTACAGAGTAACACTGATAAAAAATTGCAAATCCTCTCCATCCCACATTTCTAAGCAGGTTATTCAGTGTTTTGTGAAAATACTGGCTGCAAGCATCTCCACATCTTTGTCAAGGCAAATATCATGCAGTACATTAAATGGCAGGGTTTATTAGCTCATGACAATTATAGTAGTCTAAAGACAGCTGTAACACGTTGCAGCTTACAGCTTCTATAACTCTTTAAGACATGTATATAATCAACAGCTTTTGAGAAAATATATTCTGTGCAAGGGAAAATCGTATCCAAAACAAAACATACAGTGTGAAAGACAAGTACAAAGGGCAAAATCTGCAAGCTCCATTTGGATGTGAACTGTTAGACTGACACATGCTGATTGTCATGTTGGTACTTTATCACCATGAAAACAAAGAACAGCCAAGGATTCACACTCTGCAAGCTAGCGGAATACCTGTTTCAGTTGTGTCTCAGAGTTTACGTGCACATCACATATTTCACAGTGAAATGTTTTGTTCTGAAGGCCTGTGTTTCCTTTATTCACAGGTCCTTTGCCTTTTACGCCTGCCCGGGGAAAGGCTTTTATGGTTCCACTTCCATTCCGAGCTTCCAGCATAGTTTTGTGCTTAGTCCCTGGAGACATTAGAAATGGGAAACAGAAACAACTTTGGCAATTTGGTTGCATCCATTGTCGTATTTTCTTTTTAAAAGAAAATCATATGAACCTCAGCTTGATGTCACATGCTATCCTTGGAACATGCCTGTGTTCCTCTGTATCAGATTCATACCAATGTAATAGTATTTCCCATCTGATATTTAATTATTAAATTAGATATATGTAGGTAACACAGTACAACAAAGCAGCCACACCAGTAAGTAGTGGCACAATCAGGTATCCTGATGTGAAGTTAAATGGGTGTGACTTTTCTCATTAACTCCTGCTGCTAATAAGACCTGAATTGTAGTTGCAAAGAAGAGTAATTTAGCTATTAAAGATGTAGTTGGGTTTGATTTGTAGTCCTCCTGAATGCATTGATAAACAGTATGCATTAGATAGCTTAGACTTAAATCTGTAATTAACTAATTAGTCTCCAAATCAAAAAGAGGCAGAGGTTCCTGGCAGCAATGGATCCTTATAGGCCCTTAATGGCCTGGAGAGAAATCAAAATGTGTGAGAAACATACATGTGAGAAAAATGCACTTGCATTTTTTATTAAAATGAAGATTGGATAGAAAACAATAGTGTCCTGTTGCTCTACCTTTATTCAGACTGAGAGATTTCTTATACTGTTGACTTCCACACAGGTAGTCTTTGATGATAATGGACTACTACTGTGTACAGAATTAGTGTTCTGCTGATAATTGTTGTACACATCCACATGTGCACTTTTACAAGCGTGCATGTGTGTCAGCACACACACAGATTATCAGCATAGACAGCAAAAACTTGGAGAGGCGTATTTAAATATTCAGAATAATGTTTTGGCTCTCGTCTTGATCAGAAAAATGTTTTGAGTCTAACCTTCATATGAAGTTAAATGGGTTAAATGGGTACAGCTTTATGAACTTGAATTATCACCAGTTTAAGGTCTGGCATACAGCAAACAGCATTCGAAACTGATCAGGCTTTGTTTCTCATGTATACCAACAAATTATCATTTCCTTTTTAATTTAAGTGGATTGCACAGACATGGCAAAGTTATTTCCTTTTTTTTTTTTTTCTTTTTTGATTGCATCATTAAACCATTGATTATCTTGCTGCAGGTATACCATCACAATTTCTATGTTTCAAAACTAAGGTTCTCTGCCTGTGTCCTAACCGTGTTCACCCTGCTGACAGGTGACCCCTGCCATCCAAAATCAGGAGGTTTTCTGTAGGACTGTTATAGGTGGTCATTGCCACCATATTGAATCCTAAGATCTTTTAACCTTGCTCACCACAAAGCCCACCAAATGGGATGCTTAAAATAGTGACTGTGAATGATGGCACGCAACTACTGGAATTTATTGATGCTACTAGCTCTAATAACAAGAAAAGTTTTAAAAATTAAGAAAGATGGAGTTAAGCAATTACCCATTCAGCTTTCAAGCAGCAGTTGCTATCATTTGAGGAAAACAAAGGAAGAATATACATAATTTTAACGAGTTATTAACACACAATATGGGGCTAAGAATTCTAACTTACCATTGAACTCTGACTGACACTCCCTCTTTCAGCCTTAATTTGTTAAATTTCAAACAAAACTAATGGCATTCATACTCAGTTTGCTAGCTGGCACAAACAAAAGTATGCAAACTCTGAACACCAAAGGTAATGAAGCGTGAGCTGTCTTAGCTCTATAAGGTTTGGAAGCTGCAAGAGCTAAAATGTAAGAAAATGGGTAACTTGCATGCAATAAAATTCCTTTCTTCCCCCTTTATGAAAGCCTCTTTGCCTGTCATTTTTATTCTTTAATAGTTAATGAATTCCATGTAATTGCCAGTTTTCTGCCACCTCTTTGTCCCCTGCTGCAAGAGATCTAATCTATTCAGGGGAAGATAATTGCAGAGCTCTTGAGACAGAAGGGAAAAAAAAGGAAGAAAGCAAGCACTGCTCCATCTCACCACTGTTGTGCGCCTCCAGCTGCGAGGCAGAGTTGACAGCGACTTTGCATAGTGAACAGTACAGCAGTCTTTTTGCTTTTTCTTCCTCAGTCTCAACGGAAGGGCATGTGGTGCTGCTAGTGGCTGTCGTGGGGATTTTCTCCACTTTAGAGGTGATCTCAGTTGTCATAACACTGCTCTTCCGGATTTCCACGGTTGTTGTCGTTGATATTGCTGGTGTCCCTGTGGTAACGTCTGTGGGCAAAGAGGGGAGATGGAAAGAAACAACAAAAAAAAGGTTGTGACCTTTGGCATTTGCTTGTTTGCATCCTAATGCTGTAACCACACAGAATGCCAGATAGCGCTGGTGATGGTTTGACTAATGGTAATGAACTTAATCCGACCTTATTCTTTGTATTTTGTGTGGTTACAAAATACTACACTCCCATGTATCGAAATGCCACATATTCTCTCTCCTGCATTCTGCTAACACTCAGTAAATACAGAACTCATAAACTGAAAAGACAGGTCATTAAGACTGTACTGTACAACTGAAAGGTAACCCACTAAAAGAGGTCGCGTAAATTAACAGTACAATAGGCAGCTAAAATGTATACGCAGCACTTCAGAAGCATAAACTGCCGTAGCACCACACAACGCTTACTCTGATTGAGTAGCCAAGCTAAAGTTTTAACATTCTGTACTAATAAAACTAAAATGAAAATAATTGTATGTTGTTGATATCTGATAAAATAAACCGTTACATTGATAATATATTTGATATTAGCCAAAACTAATATTAAATGAATGAAAGTAATTATTAATACACAGTATACATTTATTAATATATTATTATCCATTATTGCATATTAACGATACATACTAATGATAGTAATTAAATATACAACATTCTATATCTGAGACCTACACAAACACTAATAAGATTTCTGTTCCGTGTATCAGGGGTATGTTTGGAAAAACTAAGCATGTTATACACCTAAATCTGTTATGAAACCTAGTGCTTGCATGTAAGAACTTTTCTGTAGTTTTCAAATCCAAGGGAGAGAAAATACACAATGATATTGTGGTTTGAATAATATAATGATATAATAAATTAATGACATTTGAATATCGCAGTATCATTTAATAGTTAAGTATGTAGCATGGTAGAGGACAGTAAGATCCAGCACTGAGCCAGTGCAGAAGATTGCAAGTGAAGGACAGGAGAAGGAGAGAACAGACAGAAGCTGTTCTGCCTTTGCGCTGTTGTATTTTATCATATTAAACCTACGGAGTAGAAGATTCCCCTGTAAGAAATCTTAGTTACTTTACTGAGATACTCCTGGAATTGCGTACTTTCTAACATAGATAGTTCGTTTTGGTTTCATACATCATTTGGTGTTAGTGGTGCTCTACCTGAACTATGCTTTATTCATTACCATCTACTAGAATATGCAAAATAAAAATTCTTTTGCTTATGGATCACAGTATGTGCTGTGATGCCGGAGGGACACAGCTAACTGATGCCACAGAGGTGTGCTTCAGACTAATACTATTCAACACCTTCATTAATGATGAACACGCCTATGAACTTAGAAGACAATAGCAAACTGGGAGCCAGTGCAAACACACTGGGAGACATGGTTCAAAACAATTTTAATGCATCGGAGAAACAGTCTGAAAATTAGATGCTTTTCAGTAAAGGCAATTGCAGGAATTCACACACAGTAGAATTAATCTGATCTATTAAACAGGATGAAGAACAGCCCCAATACTGCTTCTGGTTTTTTTGTTTGTTTTTTTGTTTGACTGACTGATTTTGGGTAGGTTGGTTAGTTTGTTTTTTTCAGAAAAAGCTTTCAGTAGTGGATAACAAGATGAAGAAAGGCCTCTTACATCATCATGTTATGAAAAAGGTCCCCACCATAGCGAAAGTGCAAAACAAAAGACTGATGGTGTATTTTTTTTTCCTCTAATTAGCACTGGAAGCCCTGTGTCCAGCATGGCAACTGCAATGTCAAAAATTAACAATTACTTGCTCTGTTGTGAATCCAGCAGCAATACAAATGCAAACCAAAAATGAGGGGTAGCGAGGGAAGAAGCCAAAACAAATTAGAGGTTTAGAAAACAGGGACCGTAAATATGGAAGATGAAGGGTAAACACTGAAAACATTTTTCATATCTGTAGAAAGCATCTAAAAATAAGAGAATAAACTCTTCTTCCTGATCCCTCCTAATAGGACAAGGACTATTGGATTACACCAAGAGAGACTTAGATTAGACATCAGGAAATTCTTTCTAATATTAAAGCTTGTAAAGCCTGAGAATAGTCTACTTAAAGATATCTGGAAATATTGCCTACTGAAGGACTTGAAAGTGGTTAAATGAATACCTGCAGGAGCAACCCAGGTATGACCTCCTTTCAGTCAGTGAGAATAGGAGCCTTTAAACCCTATTAATTTCTATAAATTGTATATTTTGTAATGTTTTTACATATTCTCCCAGACGGTTTTTAAAAACTATTATTCAGAAAACCAAGAAAGCGGAGTTTGTCATGTGAGTATTCTACATGTTGCCATAAGCATATTGCCAAAATAAGGTCCTGCTCAAGGTCTAATCAAAGGTGTTTTTTTTTCCTGAGAGCGAGTTTGGAGGTGGCTATATCCTGAAAGTAGTGGGAATGTCAAATGTTGGTGCAGACGGAATGGTGTTACCTTGCTGAACATTCTGTTCTTATTTATTATTTTCTACAGACCAATAATAATGTTTCAAAATAAAAGTACTATTTTGAAATATTAAGCCTTTTGTTGGGAAACTGATGAGTAAATGAAGCCTTTGTAGATCTTTCCACAAGATTATACATTTAACTAGTCACTCTTTTCACATCTGTGTCAATGTTGGCTTTCCTTCAGTTGAAAGTTGGTGCACCGAGACTATTTTTGTTAAAAGCCCAATCCCAGCAGTACATAATACTGCTTTTAAAACTGCAGTTTCTCTATCCTGGGACTACTGTACAGTAGTAGGTCTAGCCAATGTACTTTGCTGGTAAAAAGCAAGGCAGAAGGCAGATGGCACCAGCGAGAGGGAAGGAAAAGAGAAAGATGACATCAACATTCTCTAAGGACTGATGGCAAGGTTAGAACTCATTGTAATCTTGCAGGAAATTAGATATGTACATCAATCACCATTACTAGTTTTTCAGTGCACGGGTCAGTATTTTGCCCTAAGCAAAATATAGATCATATTTTTTTTATTTTCCGTAGGAAAATCTGAGTCAATGAATAAAATGAAGCTTAAATAACTGCAGATTTTTTTCTGCTTCAAATAGCCAACCTTCTATATCTATGTTGATCAAATACTTCACCATGTAATTATTTTAAACTGAAAAGAAAATACAATTGATTATGCTAGTCCTTTTGAGAGTATTTTGATATGCATCTGTGAAAGCAGCCTTGTATATAAAAATTAAACTAAAAATGGTAAATGTCATCAGCATGTTCTTCAACTAGCACAAATATCAAAGTTCAGCATATATTCTGCTCATATGCCTTTCAAAAGGTGCCCCATGTTAATATATTATATATTCCACTAATGCAAATGCATTAGTGACATCAAAACACATACAAGTAAACCGTCCAAGTTCACCATCGAAAAGCCATAACACATTTAAAGATGCAAGGCTGCTCCTCCTCATATAAACTTTAGAATTATCTGCAGGAATTAAGGGAAAAACATTCCAGAAGCTGTCAAGTAAGCTTACAAAGAGGTAATTCAAATCCTCTTCTCACCAGAACTTCTAACCTAACCAGACTGTGTCTCTGAATATATTACAGTGTTGCTGCTTGTACACAGTTCAGTGCCCTAAATTCAAGGTACAGATTAAAGGTGTAAGGGATTAAAAAAAAAACTTACACAAACCACCAAAAAAGGAGTAGGAAGGCATTTGAATTGATGCCTTGAAGACTGAATCAGCATTTCTTAACACAATATTATGACAGTGCTTTAAGAACAATTTCAATAATAAATGATCTAAAATCGAGCTGGAAATTCAGTCACAGTGAAATGGAAGATTTGCTTCTGGTGACGCAGGCTTGCAGCACTGTGCTATTTTCATACCAGTGGCCTGCAGCAAATACTCATTATTGCAACTGTCACTGCTTGGCTTTGGCATAGAAGCTGATTGCTAATATTGTATGGAACTGGACTCCAGCAGCAAAAAAGGGCAACACTTCAGGATTCACAATAATCCATTTGTGTTCCTGGCTTAATATAGCAACAAAATAAAAAATAAAAAAATATATAAAAAAATACATTAAAACCTGATCTTGCTCACTGGCAAAATCAAAGATTTATTTTAACAAGAACACAAAAATGGATGAAAAACATTCTGTGAGAATTGACTCCTCTGGGTACTACAGAGACCATAGTTCAAGTGGAAAACTGCAAGTGTGTGATTAAGGCCCTCCTAAGTAAGCAGGATTAGTTTTATATCCCAGTGACAAGACTCATGAATTTTCTTTAGGCTGAAGAAACAGAAAATTACAACTCATGTTTTCCTTCTGAGTATGCGAAAGTCTCACTCATCAGTTCCTGCTACTAAGGATAAGAATTTCTTATTCTGAAATTATAAATAGACACGCAGAGAGAAATGTGCTCTGACTTCAAACAAATCACAACTATTTATGAGTGCATTTTTTCTTCCATAATCTCAAGTGGCATGCATTTAAAAATATCTGATTTAGCACATACCTATGCATTCTGGTCTGATTTAAATCAAACTTTGAGTTTGAAATAAAAAATTTTGAGCATTTGGTCCATAATGCTGTCCAGGAAAAACCCGAAACAAACCCCCTGCAGAAACTAGAAAGTTCCATGATAAACAGAACTTGATATGAAATATTTCACTATACTATAAAACCTCTTAGTATTGCAAAAATGTTGTCAGCTGGTTTGCTTATAGCACCCTTGCATCAAGTAACGGGATGCTTCCGTACGGGTGCTTGATACTGACATGTTCAAAAGCATCACAATATATTATTTTCCTGCCTACTAAGAACCAGGTCCTCAGTTTCCTTGGGCTGCTTTGAAAATTCCATGTTCCATGCCCTCTGTGGTAATTACTTTTGAAGATAAGACATAATTTCTTTTGAATCTATAAATATAATAGTAGAGTATATTAAAAACAAAGTACCGTCTCAAAAATAACTATGTGACTGGCTTTTTTTCGTGCTTGGCTGACTTTCTGTACTCACATGCTAAAACATAAGCATGTGTGCTAGCACATTGGCTGTCTTTGGCACCTGAACAAAACACTTTGAAGAACTTCGATTCAAACGTATCAGCTCCTCCTACTTTATATGTGAAGAATACAGACTTGCATATTTTGTGGTTGGTGGATATTTGGCCCATTACAGTATGTTGTACAGAAAATTCTTTCGGTATCATATTATGAAAATGCCAGTCATTAGATTTAGTTTTATATTTAAAACCTGTATTCAATCTATTTTTTATAGATATATCCTTCCCAGAATGGATATCTTTTACTTGGAAAGTCAGAAGTATATTTTTAGAACTTAGAAAGACCCATGTAATTTTTTTGTAAGGAAAAACTAATTACAACAGTATGATTTAGAGAGTTAAGTACTGTACATCATAGGGGTTTTTGGTATAAAAGATCAAAATACCTGAACAACAGTTGTGCACTTCATTACTTTATGATAAGACGTCCTTCAGTGAAGTGACATGAAATACTGGAAATCATGATACTTACTTGATCTTTTACAGGATGGATACTAATTAACATGCCATAATGGATGAGCCAAGAGCTCTGAAGTAATAAACAAAGATGTGTATGACCAAACAGGAACAGAATTTGTAAATTTTTGATGAGCTGACTTTTCTGAACGTATTTTTTAAACACCAGCTATTCACCTGTTTTCTCTCCCTTCCCCTGTCACTGCCCTGGCCTGTCAATCACTTTCTTACAAAAGTTCCCTGTTACTTTGCTTTGTCTGGGTGTTCATCGTGATTGCTTTCAATGTTCAGAAAGTGAAAGGCTAAGTGTTTCTAAGGTATTGCCCAAGCCTTTCCTCAAATGTACAGAACAAGCACTACTGAGAAACTGAAGAGCTGCAAACTTTCCCAAGAGCAGCATGAAAGCCAAATACCAGGAATTTTCTTGGTTCACAACTGGAGAAGCAATGACCTCAGTATTTTGACCAGTCCCTGTTTTTTAATACTTAAATAAATCACATTATGCACAGTGTTCATTACTCAGAAACACAGGATGAAGAAACAAGGGGTTCCACAACAAATTGCCTCGTTTCACTGCTGCCTCTACTCCATGCTTCCCAGTGATATGCCTTGGTGGTGACCTGATGGGAGTGAGACAGAAAACAGAATGTTTGGTGACAAAAGTTGTCCACAGCGAGAGTGAGAGTGAAGAGAACGTAGCAAACTTCACATATTTGCTCTGTGGATTTTTTTTTTGCAGTTAAACTCAACTCTGCCAAGTCCTAAAATGACCTTCTTCATTAATTAGCAGTACAAAATTTTCTAGCAAAATTATACCTCATTTTTACTAGCAATTCCCTTGGTTTAAAGCACAGTTCATTAATCCTGAGCAGGATTAACCGCAGAGGGATGACTGCATTCCTGTTGAGGTTAATTGAATGGAGCTGGCAGCAACAGCAACAGCTGGGGGTAAAAGGCCTGTGGAAAGGGAAGGAGGAAGGTAGGGAAATGTCACGCTGTATATGAGTTTTGGGTTCTCAGGAAAATGCAGTTGACAAAAACGTGACTGGAAGGAAAGGAAGTGATGAGAAGAAACCATTTATTTTTCAAGTTATTTTAAGCAACTCTTGGTGACAACTGGTTTGGGCGCTGAGCTGTCCTTTCTATTGTATAGATTTCTCTTCAGCCAGGCAGAAGAAAAATGGCTTTCGTCAGCTACAAGAGAAAGGGTCCCCACACAAGAAGCTGCAGGGGGAGAACGGGTCGCTGGCTAAGCTACTCTTACCATTTAATTAATGAGACTCGTGTAGTGAAAAATTCAATTGGAAAACAGGACAAAGTGTTTGTTTAATGGGTGGAGCTCACAGCCAAGTGCAAAGAGGATTTTTGCAGATTGTGGTCTCACTGGCCTTGTTAAAATAACACATTTGCTATTTCAACTCTAACTTGAAGGTTACACATAAGACAGGGTGTTAGATTTAATTTCGATAGTTACATTTTTATTTTGGAGGCTGCAATGTAAAACATTGATTTTAAGATAAGGAATAAAACATGCACATGGTGGTTTAATCACATATATAGAAGTAAAGCTGTATTATTCTATATGTAGGTCTCTCATGCTTGGCAACATCAAAGACTATGCTGGCAAACTGCCACCAGTTTTACATCTTCAGTATGCAGTATGAACATGTTTCAGTATGCATTTCCCAACTTTTAAGTAAAAGCAAACACAATCAAAAATATATCTGTAGTTTAACTTAATGCATGAGCAGAAATTGAGCATCAGTTGAATTTACTACCAGTAAAAACCAAGGAATCAAAAATAATTCCTCAAAAGCTAAAAGCCCACTAAAGAAAAAGGTTCTTAAGTTATAAGACAGCACAATGAATTTGCCTTGAACGTACCTTTCTGCAGTATGGAGGGCAACATGTGGACAGCAGTCCCCATCCATTTTATTAAACTCTCTTATCCTCCCAAACAGGTCTGCTGCACATGAACTGCCTGTTGCTCCTTGGCTCATATTGAACTCCAGACTCTGCCCAGGGATATCTGGGAGATTTAGCTTTGGCCAGAAGTCGTCCAGAGACAGCTATAGCAGTGGAAATGAACAGATGGTTGCATTCCCGTGTCCAGGAACATCCTTGGCACCGTGTGAATCAGTAGTGTAGACCGTAGTTAAAAATACTATTTAAAAATAGACCCTGCCTCACCACCAATGTCTAGGTGATATGAATTATACCTAGTCAGTACTGGAGGCAGTACTTCCCCAAGGAGAATTCAGGGAGTAACTTTTTGTCCGTGTCACTAATATCAACGGCCTCAAGGTATTACCAACCCACCAAACACCTCTTAGGGCTTTAACTCAAGCCAAGTACCTGGAAGAACAAATTGTTGTTACGGAGGCCAGCATATAATTACGATTCAGTCTCTGCCTGCTACTCCTGCTGCCCCACATGCCTACCCTGCAGACATGGGGAAGGAAGCAGCAGCCAAACTGTTCTCTTTCACCTTGCTCTATCAGCTGCAGTGAGGGAAGTGAGATTTGAAAGGGGCTCTCCTGAACTCCCCTTCCCTTTAACAGAGACACAGCAGACACAGTCCAGGCGATGCACTACTGGAGACTGAGAAGTATTTTTCACAAACAAGCAGGCTGGCAAAGCCTATTTAAAACTTGATATCAAAAACAATTTACTGTGGAATCTCTCCCTAAGCAATCTGCCACCAAAAACAAAGAAGCGCAGAGAAGTATTAATCACTGGCAGAAGGAGAGAAAATACATTGCTTTCACTAATCAAATGGAACAAGGAAAGAATGAGGAAACTGCACTGCAGATTGCATATGGATAGCTCTCCATTTTAACCAGGGAGATGATTTTTTTTTTTGCATTTTAAGCAAGTTGAATGTCCTTTTTTAAACTTCCATCTAAACTTTATCTTTCAAAAGAGATATATAGTCCTAGAAACTAGAAGTAAATTAAAATAACTAGAATCCAACTCAGAATTTCTGAGAACTCTGACTTCTGACCGCCCTCGTAAGTATAATACCTCATGGCATTCTCCTGTCTTGAAGCCAGGAATAATTAAAGCTATTCCCTTTACAGCAGCTTACTTCCTTTACTGGAGAGCACTGAGCTAGTAAATCTGTTTTTGGCAATAAACTAATGTTGTGTCTAACATAGGAATTGTCAGAAGCTATACAAGCATCTGTTGTAACTGTATAACTTTTTCAGTGGAGTGAAGGCAGGGAGAGCAGTGAGAATACATACATTCTTTCAGACATCTGTCTTGGAGTGCACTGTAAGTAAAGCCTGTAGCAGATGTGTTCTGTGGACTGATCAGCAATGGCTTTCTTACAACCACCTGCTCTTCCATAAGTACTTGAGAAACCAAACACCCAAATTTTGGAGGAACAAATTTCACAAGGAATTGATGAAAGAAAGAACAGGAGGTGGTAGTGTTATTATCCTTAGTCTTTATAGTAAATAAGTGTTTTGTCTTTTCTGCTATCCAATTTAGATTTTTAGTAGTCCTCTTCAGTCCAAAGCTTTTACAAGGAATTTTTCCTTTGGCTGACCATATACTATTGGTAATACGTTTCATAAACTGACAGGCACATCCCAAGAGTGGTACCCAGGTGAGTGCCAGGGAAGGGAAACCTCTCTCAATTTCTGGAGATTCTGTGAAAGGATATTTTACTACTCACAACTGCAGTTACTATGACCATCTGTTTAACTTTCTCTTACAACTCCAGCAGGTTCCGTCATCTAAAATAAATGTTCCTACTGTTACCTGCATCCTCTCTACTCCTTCCCCTCTCTGACCCAACGCAGGTCAATTCTGGTCTAGGACTGAAACAAAAGGGGTTATGAAACACCCTGAGTTGTCATTACAGTTAAAGACATTGAATTATGTTTACAGAAAATTGTACAGATAATCCAGACCAGCAATTTCTAAATAACTTGCTGTCATCATAGTTCATGGCAGGATTTACATGTTTTGGTTTGTCCTAATTTTTTTTAATAAAACAATTATTTTGTGCAACACTAGCAGTCTCTGTTGGCTGTCATCTGTCACTCTGTCCTCTGTCTTCAGTCAGTCTGCTATGAACTTAACTGTTAGTTTAATTACGTTAGTTGGCAGATGCCACACGTTAAGTAAACCACAGTGGGGTTGGATGGCTGGTCCTGGAATTAGGCAAAGAGCAAGTGAAGCCTGCCTGCTTCAGTCATTTAGTGGGTTCCTGCTCATCAAATTTTGTCTTTGTCAGAAGAGTCTGAAACAACTCTTTTTGTCTCTTGCAGTGGTGCTCCCTGGCACCAACCACACATACCCAGCAGAGATGTTATCAGTGCTTTGCTGTTTGGAATGTTTATCTAGCCAATACCATAATTTTAGCACGCAAGCTCTCAACAGAAGCAAAATGGAAGAAGCGATTCTTTCCTAGCCCAAAGGTGTCCTTCTGGTGAATTATATAAAGTCTTTTGCACACAAGGGAACAGTGAAATCACAAATGTATTTCATAATGGCACCATTCATAGCTATTACTCCTAGTTTCAAAGCTTATAGAATCAAATACATTATTTGATTTAACCAATTACACATAAAACAATGATAGGATTGTATTTTGGGACAAAAAGCTAGCAAATTAGACCTTAATAGGGAAATGACTGCTCTTAGTTTGCAGTGACAGCAGAAGAGAGCAGCTGCATATTAATGAAAATTAGCATCAAAATGGCAGCTTTAGCAAACATTTGCAGGATCTCAGATGAGGCATTTAATTCTTGCTATGTTTTGGCCTTCTCTTATACATTGTCTTGTAAGGATGATATTAAAGGCCTGTGTTATTTAGAAAACTAAAAGTGACATACATTAATACTCATAGTGATATAGTTCATTTGTTGGATGGTTTTGTCTAGTACTAGCAAAGACAAAAGTTGTCACATTGAGTGAAGGTAGCTACATTGTAAGTGGTGTGGTTTTTAGGCGATTAGTCACAGGCGAAGTGAGAGCTGCAATCTGTTCAGAGGAAATGTCATGGAGGGACATATGAAGAAAACAGCCCTATGCAACAGGAGCAGGGCTGATAATAATTGCAAACTGTTTGTGCTAGTTCTGTAATGGTCGGTCTTTTCACATTTTGTTTTCTAGTATGGCAGGATATTAATGAGCATAATTACAATTTTTTATTAATTTCTTTCGAAGACCCAAATTGGAATTCTCTACATGTGCCTCATTTTCCTTTGTATGCAGTTCTTTCCCTAACAACATAATGCAGTAGCAACAAAAGTGGTTTCAGCTACCCTTCTAAATGTGGCTGCAAATACTACACCACTTACAAGATCATACTCTAGCTCCCTCTGTTAATTTTTTTTTCCTTTCTTGTACGTGACACTTATTCAGACATCACTAGATCTGATGTTATTCAGACACAGCATTAGCTCTTAGAAAAGAGAAAGCGAGGAAAACGTTCTCTTTAGGAGAGTAAAATACTATACTGATCGTTCCTTAGTTTTCATTCTGTCATATCTCTCTCTCATGTATGCTGTAACAGAGAAAGAATGAGTAAGAGTCCATGAAAGCACCAATACAAGCCCAGATTTTTTAAAGTTGCCCTCATTTGCAGCTATTTTATGAATAACTGCATGTACTTTTCATATTCATGTTTACAGAGTGTCTAGGTGAAGAGGTGCAATTTGCCTGCCTCAGCAGCCTTTCAGCCATAAAATTATTTGCCAACGAACATGCAAATTTGAAGTATCACACATCTGCAACAATCAGATCACCATTCCACTGCCACACCTTCACTCAGTTTAGCATCAGTGACTTTTCTTTAAAATCCACTTTTCCTTCACAAAATATTTTTAGCCCTTCTATAATGCTGTCAGATCTTATATCAATAATTCCAGTTCAAAGACCTACAGAGGAGCAGAATATACAAATAACAGGGAAAAATAGTAGCAACTGGAGCATAAAATTAAAAACAATAATCCAGAATAAATCTGTGTAAGGTCTGGGGGAGTGCTGGGAGGTAGGGTTTTTTTATGATGAAGAGTGTATTTTACCTCCTCTTGCTTACTCCTCCTTAATAGCTCGCAAATAATAACATTATGATTAAGGTTTTCAATTTTTTTTTCAGGGGAAACCTACTGCACTTTAGAAAAAAAAAAGTTATTTGGATGAAAAATATGGAATTAAGAGCCTAATTCTTTTATTGGCTTTCAAAAATCTTGGAAAGCAGTTGCAGTATGACTGCATTAGTAAAATAACAGCAGCTGTAATAACATACTTCTGAACACCCTTCAGTTTCTGCAGCACCCAGTACAAGAACATATAAGCATCTCTTTATACTACACTAGATGTTCTCACAGGATCCTGAGGTTGCTACCATAGTATACAAACAAAATAAAAAATGGGTTTACTTAGGACCGTTTTGCACCATGCAGCATTTTATGAAACTTAGCACAGGTTGTGAAAGATGACAGCACTGCTTTTCTGAAACAAAACTTCAAATATGCCAGCCCCTGAAATAGCAACACACACTATGAAATGCAGATTTCAGCCTTTTAGATAATTTCAGTGTTTTCATTTATGAAAATTAGAAAAGATTAATTCACAATGTAAAGAATTTGGCCAACACTTGCAGAAATAGTTTCCTTGCATAATGCTTATGCATTATCCATTTAGCAAGTAGGTAGACAGCTTGCTTAGCTTTCCTTCAGAAAACCTGCAGCAGTTGTCACCTTGTAAGCCAATTGATTATAATGATACTTTAGCTTCAGTCTTAGGAGGTATATCTATACAGATTTTTAATCTTTATTTTTTGGTTGAGTGGGAGTGAAAGACTGTAAATTGACCAGAAAAGAGAATACCGGTTCCTCCCTCTCAAA
>JAOXJK010000012.1:39445898-39468416 GCA_025774025.1 Xenus cinereus
GATCATCAGATTTCTTGATCCATGACCATGAGAAAAATGCATACACTTGTACAACTGTAAGTTTTTTTGGTGAAATGCAAAACAAGAAGGTGGGAAAAAATGCCCAAAGCAACAAATCCAGGCTTCCACTATCATGAAACCATTAGCAAAAAACTTGCTGCTTTCTTCCTCTTCAAAGGGCTAAACATTACCTCCCCTCCCTCACAAATTAAAAAAGTGAAATTAGCATGAAAATACTTATACTAGTGCAACTCAATATACCATATTTATAATCTACAACATTAGCCCAAATATTTTACCACTAATTCAGAAAACTGAAGGCTTTTGAAGCGTTTTGCTTCAAAATAAACCTTCCGCCAGTTTTCCCAGAAAGCTACTGTACAGTGCTTCCCGAGTCTATTTGCTGTATAGCACACAGATATCTGATCTGTTGCATGTCCAGATAGTAGTGAAGGCAAGATTTGTAATGGCTGTGCATTCTTTACGCACACATAGAACAGGAGACATTTCAATCTCTCATTTCCATGACAGGATATCACATTGGATAAACACCTGAATATCTACTTCTAAAACAAATTGCGGTGACAGAAAATAGCTGAAGATCAGGGGAGACATGACTGAACTCATTCAATCTGGAAAGTGTGCTTTGTATAATCAGTAAAACCCTGCAGGAATGGAAAGTCCATAAGTCAATCATAAACATCACAACAGATGACAAGCAGTGCTCCAAAACTATGTTTTTATAAACTTGTTCTTAAAGCTTTCAGACATTTTTAATAAGAAATTAAGGTGAAGTTCCGGCTGGTAAGCAGTGTAATATTCTAAACAGAAGTCACATCAAAACAAGACCCTTCACTACTTCTATCCTTAGTTTACACTTGTTAGTAAAGTACAATAGAGGTGATATTCCAACACTTCAAATGCTACAGCATGGAGTAGAAGATGCAGCTTTGAGATATTAAAAGAACTCTTAGAAATACAGTAGAAAGAAGACTAGACTTCACAATTTTAGATGGTGAGGCTAAAAATTGACTGAGGTAGGGTGGAGCACTGGGGTTTTTTTTAATATAAGCAGACCTCAAACACATAAGAGCTTCTTAAGCCATTCACCTTTTAGGGCTATATTTTAAATATTATTTTAAGGTGCTAACCATCCATAGCACTTACAAAGACATCCTGAAACCATGTAAGGATGGAAAATCAAAAATGGAACTCTTGAAAGCAAGCAACCAGCATGGTTTCCTATTAACTTTTCCTTCTTTCTAACTGGAAATTAAAATTATTTTATTAAGGGAAAAGAAAAATCTAGTGATTGGGTTTTTTTTCCCCATAACATTTTTAATCTATTTTTGTGTACCCTTTTATGTCTTGTCTGTCTACTTTTCTATTCATGGGAAAAGCCAATAAAAAGCTTCATATAATAAGCAAGCAAGCAACCACTTAAAATCCGCTTACTGCCCATTTCAATATGTAATCGTCATCATTGTCTTCATCAGGCTGTAACCTCTCATACTTCATTGACAACAGCACTTAGCTATGCCAGAAAAGATGATCTGGATTAAAATGCCTTCTAGTCTTCGCTCTTTTGGGATCTAAAGATGTAGCCCACAATAACTGACATTCCAGCCCCATATTAGGTAAGATCATGACTGCACACTGGATTTCTTCTGACACGTTGTCTTAGGCAGAATCTCAGAGAACTTGTCCTGCTTTGGAAAAACTGGGTATATTGATTTCAACCTTCCAAATTCTTCTATTTCATAGTTTACATCACAGTTTACATTTCTAGGTTCATTGAAAGCACATAAGTAAGGCTTGTGAATAGATCTCTTCCTCCTGAAGAAACAGCCATAACTTTAAATCATTCAGTGCATGAACCTGAGAGCTAGCAAGCAGATTTTTCTAATGTGTTAATCACAACTTAGTCAACTGATCAATGCATCTCTCTGCAGACTTAAGTTTTTCGCTAATTCTACAAAAATAAATATGATTGGACTGGAGAGCATCCATGCTTGGTAACATCTTTCTTTTTGTGACTTCAGGCTGTAACAGCTGTTTTAAATGTCAGCAGATAGGACAGAATTAAAAAGGATAGACAATGTGGACAGGGAATTGCAGTTCTAGCTTATCTGTGCCTAATGCCAAGAAATCTGCAGATGGATAGCTGATTATCAATTCTTTTATCTAAATTTATTAATACTTTTAATCAGTCCAAATGTGCAGCTGCCACAGCGCCAAAGGAGATGAGTTCGATAAAGATCTCTTCTGTGCTCTACGGGGATACTGAAAAAAATACCACATTACAATACACATCCCAGAAAAAACAAGTTTTAGCAAAATATTAGGATAATCAGTGTTTTTAAAAATATCTTCGAAATTTATCCTGCTAGGTTTTCTAGAGCACACCCATCTAGCATATTTCCCTCAAAGATATAGTTTATAAATAAAAAAACGGGCTTCTCATTCCATTGCACATAGGTGAGAGTCTCTTGCGAGCCGATTACATCATTTCTCTGACTGCCAAGTTATCCTCTGAATGCATATCATGACCTAAAACATCCCTTAATTCTTATCAACACGTAATCACTAAAACTAGAGGAGTACTTTTTATGATCTCAGTTTTGCTGAACTAGTATGATACTGCTAAGTTTGCCACTGGTAATACTGGTCTAAGACATGACATAATCAAGTCCTCCTCGGAGCAATCACTAGGAGTGATTGCACCCCCCAATCACTATGGGGGGAATTTGCAGTACCAGATTCCTACTGGTTAGGACTAGTTACTCTGCTTGTTTGTTCAAATGCAGGTTAAGATCACAAATCAGAATTCCTGTATAAGTAGCACCAAAAATGGAACAAGATGAATTGTTCTTGCAACAGCAAGAAGCCTATGAAAAAGTCTCAAAAATGGGATTTTGCAATAGATCCCTTCCACAAAAAGAGTGTGTTTTTATCTTTCCACATATTCTTGTACGTCAGATTATAATTGTTGGAACTAATCAGTTGAATTTAAGGGAGGATGACAGTACCTTTAGGCCTAAATTGCGACCTACCTTTTCTTAAATATAATTTCTCATACCTGTTAGCAAAGTCCATGTAGTTCTTTATATGTGTTTTTTCCAAAACAAATGCTTCAATGATGTTTTTTCTAAAAAAAGAAAATAAATAATGCCAGCATCCATACAATAACAAACCAATCTGCATGCACGATGGAGGGGAACAAATGGTAAATATAGTTTTGCTCTTTCGAGCTTCCAAGAGGTAATGTTTGCATCAGCAACAGTAAATCAAATGATTTTGGAAATTATGAAAAATATCTCAGCAATGTTATTATAAACTGGAAACATATTTAGCTCAAAAGTTTATCTACTCAGCCCTTAAAAAATTTCCATTAATCTTGTCTATGAATACTGCTTTTTTCCCTTTGAACTTTAAGGCCTTTAATGCTTTTTCCTTTCAGATTTTCTTCTTTTTCCCCAACCTAACAGCTCAGTAATTCACAGGCTGCTGCTTTATGACCAAAGTCTTGCACTGCACTGGCTTGTATCACCAGTATCAGCAGCTGCTGTTAAATCACCTGTCAAATTTGCAAAATTCTCACTCAATTTACCCTGAATGTCAGACTTGCACTTTTTTGTCCATGTTTCTGTTCATGTTGTTTACAAAAGGGTTCTGCTGGGACCAATGGACGACTAGCTTGAGCTTCATGCACAGATGATCCTTTAATACCGACTGCCTCTCCACTAGGAAATGGAGAACACAGCAAAATTCAAATGTAGCTTGATATTTTATGTGCTGCATTGCATGAACCACTGATTCATATATGAAGTAGACAGCTTTGCATCTGGAATATCTAACTGGAAAGCCAACAGTTCAATCAATTGTGCAGATACATTACAAACTCATTAATTACTGTGCAATATACTTATCTGTTTTGGAAACAATTTTATCACTTTGCATATGTGGAACAAAACTGGATTGCATGAGCAATATGCCAATTTCTATGAAAACTCATTCATCAGTGTAGATCAAATGAAGATAATAAAATCTTGCAAATTATGTTTACAGAATTTCAGCCCAAAATGATGGCCTTTAATGCAACAACTTTTACTCCAGACCAAAACGTCTAGAGAGTCAATGAGAATATATGAAAAATATTCCCATCAGTTACTGCAGTTACATGAGGTCTCTTACAATTTTGGAACAGAGCTCTAAAATAATAGAGGTATAGGGATATAAGGGATGCTTTTGGTCAGAGGTTTTTTCATCTGGGTGATAAAAAGAACTGCATAATCACTCCTATATCACATAAACAAGAAACGTTCCTCTTGGATGCCAGAGCACTGTCATGGGATTGAGAACCCTTCAGCCTTTCCTCGGTTCTTTCTCCCCCTCCCTACAAACACGACTGGATTGAAATCCACATCTGCCAAACCAAATCAATTCAAAGAAATTAAAGGTGAAAAGCCCCAGGTTGGGTCTACAATTACTACTATGACCTCTGAATATAAATCTTACAGAGAAGTTCCCAGAAAAATTGATTAGCTACGATTTCACTTTAGTAAATCCCTATCATCAAGAGCTCTATAGATCCTTAGCATCGAGTCATTTGTTTTCAGAATGCCCACTCCAGCTGCACAGTCTAGGATGCTGCATTATTTTGTACACAGTTAAACACATACACATGTACATGCACACACACCACAAGGTTTTGATACTACAAAAGAATCTTTACGGCCTCCCCAGTGCAGTTTGTTGTGCAAGGAAGGCAGTTTTCAGCCACTGACAGTGATTTTCACCTCCTGTTAAAGTTCACTTTTAGCATTTTGAACATGTATCATATTGATGCTTAAAACTCTGTAATAGAATGTGATAGTAAGTAGTACACAGCAGCTCCACTTGAGAATCCGTCTGTCAAGGACACACCTCACTGCTTACTCTGTGAAATATTAAATTGTTTACCTGCATGAAGAAAATACCATTTATCGTTGTTTTATATAACTACATTTTGTTTGGTTTTATATTAATGGATCAGTTTGCCTATTTTCCTTTCTAAATCACTATTTTACTTTGAGTGTTCCTGTCCATGTACGTGACAACAAGAGTAAACCCTTCTATATTTGAATACCTCTGACCTTTTAAACAAGTTAAGGACAAAGTTTCAAACTGCCACATGAGCAGTAGTAGTAATATCTACAATACTCATTTCCTGACTTTCCAGACTGAAGTACTGACCATGATATTGTAAGCCCATCTTTCGACAAAAATAGAGCACAGTTATGATGCAGTTTGGAACATCAGCCTCATTTTATACCAGGTGTTGAATAAAGTGGTTTGATTTTTTTCCCCAGTGCTCCAGAGGTGGTGGGCCACTTCAGTGCTTGGTGAAGGATCTCCTTGCTCATTTTAATGGGCATAGTCACTGAACTCTGAGCTTCTTGATGGAAAAGTGTCAAGCCTATTTTCTGTAAGGTTTTCTTTTTTGGTTTCATATTTAAGAGTTAGTTGGCAATAGGATGATTTATCAGGGGTGAAAAACAAAATTTGGGTTCTGCTGCTGTACCTACACCCAAATAGTATGAAGTCTGAATAAACACTTCTAAGGCTAAGAAATGACAGCTTTTTTACTCATAGACTTTCCTAGCGTGTATGGTACAATCATGGTACAATCAGACAACACTTCACATACCTGTATGTCTGCAGCATCATGCAAAAAGAAAAGAAACCATTGTTCTAACAGGTTTAGACCTTAATTTGCATAACCTAATTTATACTGCCAAACTTGTGTACAAGTCTTTGTAGGACATGCTGTCACCTGAGAATATTAAGAAAATGTGAAAGTAGGTGTGCTGTGGGAGTACAGAGGAAAAAGTCTGGAAGGCTGTTTAAGAGAAGCAGGCTTTATGGAGATTTTTTAAGAAGCATAGGATATGGGGGTTATCTAGCACATGTGAAGAGACAGCTGTTCCAAGGATAGAAGTTAAATAAAAAAGCAGACACTAAAACAGCATGGAACGAGAAAAAGGGATCTCCTAGAAAGCAATCTGCACAGAAGCCCAGGACTGCAAGCGTTCAACAGGCAAGGAAACAAAGGCTAAAGAATTATTTTCTTATTTTGATGGAAAGCTTTTGATCACAGACTTAAAAAATACATACATTTGTATGACAGAAGATGTTTGTTTCACATGTTTATCTTCACTGTTCAGGGAAGGAATATCACATAATGACAGAGCCAAAAATGCTGCTTATTATTGTGTCCACTGACAAACGTAAACCACAAGAACTCCATTTTGATAAAACATTAACATTGCCATTAACTTAAAAAATAAAAACCCTCCCCCAATCCTTTCCTCTATGCTTATGAGTTTGAAACACAAAAGGTATCATAAATCACATTTTCACCTCCTTTTTGAGCAGTACTCAGACATGTTATTGACTTTATTCTTGGATGATTCTATACTAACATGTATTTCACGTAGTAACAGAATGATTTGCCTGACCAAGAAGATATCACTATCATTCACAGTCTTCACCTATGAATATACAGACATGTCTCTATAAAGAATTTTCATGGATAATATAAAGAAGTTGGTAACTATTTGCTATTGAACATCAGGTACAGCATGATAATTTGCTTTCACAGTCCAAAGATCAGGTGGATGCTTCTTTGCAAATTCACACAGAAATATGCCTACTATTTTATAATACCATTCTTTTTTTTTTTAAATCAAGCTCTCAGATGATAATTTAAATGACTTATGAAAACAAAATAGCAGGTGTTTCAGGCAATAACTGTGCAAAACATTTTCTGCAAGATAAGTAACAAATGCTGTAAAGTGAATTTGGAATTAGTCTACCATGGTTTTAGAAGCTTCTGTCCTGCATCAGTACCAAAAAAAAAAAAAAAAAAGCAAGCCAGAAGTAGTTTAATGGTCTATAAATATATGTCTCAGGTGTCTGAAAGTAGAATAAAAAAGAGTCATTAATGGATCATTAAAAAAACAGAAGTTCTTTGATGGCAGCAACCGCCTGCAATAATTTTCCTCGAGATTACACTTCTTCCTCACTGAATACATCAATTATTCTATCTAGACAGCAAATTTGGCTTAATTACCGGTTCTCATCTCAAGCACTAATTTTTCCCTGTTTAGAATAGGGGAAAAGTTACTCCTTTGTAACCCAAGAAGCAACCTAGGGGACTTTCTGACACAGATTTAATGCACTGAAACAGAAAACTTTTACTCCCTGATAGCCAACAAGAAAATTTAAAACATTTTGGAATGAGATCCAAAATATTTAAAATTATATCTTAATTGCAGAAAACTGCAAAGATGAAATTCACATAATTAAAATTCATAGATATTTTTAAACATGAAAACTTCTTACAAACTTTCTTAATTTAGTCACACAAGTAGAATTTAGTAATCCAGAGAAATGGGCTATGCTTTTATTTAAGGTATTCAAGTTTGAAATTAGCTGAAAATCGAATGTACTTAAGTACAAGGAGTAGAGGGAATTTACCTAACAAGGATTATGAAAATACTGAAATAGTATTTCAGTAAATGAAAAGGACATATGTTTGAGTAAAACTCAAAACATCTTTCTGACAAGGCATTTCGGGAGATCATTTAATTTAGCAAATAAGTTACGTTTATCTTGGGAAAGACTGAGAGTTATTCTAGGGTGATTAGAAACCCCCAAAATAAAATTCCAATTAAAATTGACAAATACAGAACTGTATATTGCATGTGATCCTTCATAACATTTTTTTCTTGCCTCCTAGGATGATTTTTGTCACACTCACGGAGTAGATATCACTAAACCTTTAAAAAGGAAGTAAAAAGCAAGAAAAAATACACAAGAAGTTTTTAAAAAAATCTATTAATGCAAAGTTCATTTTGGTTTCAGGATTTTTTTTTTTCAATTTTCTCTGTGTTAATCTGTCAAAAGATTACTGTCTCTCACAACAGGGAAATTAATAACTTGGTTCTTTTTCTACCTGGATGGATTAAAAATTCTATTTTTTTTTTTCCCAGAAGGTTGGGTAAATAATACAGCACTATCATATCCCCCAAACTTCAGCCCTTTTGAGGCAGATATTCCAGTATCTTTTGGTAAGAGGGTTGTCCAACTGAAATCTTTACCTCTTATCACACATGCAGTCCCAGATGTCCTCTCCACTTCCAGCTTAATGTATAACGTATGTCAAGCTCTTCTGTACAAGTGTGACTCTTACAATAGTGACTGTGCTTGTCCTCCAGACCCAGTGAAGGGATTTCATGGATCATTCGAGAGCATATAAATAACAACTAACACATGCTGACTCGCTTCTTATTGAATATATTCTAAAGGCCTATGAGCAGTAGCCTTTTCAATCCAATACATTTACATAAATCATACTTTGCAGTTCATTAGGGTCTTAGAAATATCTGGACAAGAGAAAATAAGTAATCAGCATTCAAGGAGATTTAGAGTATGCTAATATAAAGAACACACAATACATACTTGGAGCCCATGCTTTTACTGGAGGCAATAGGAGGTGACAAGGATAGCCTCTCTTCTCTTGTACCAGAAGGATTTACCATTTACTTTAATCTCCTGGAAAAATAATTTTAACTTCAGAAGGAACTAACAACGTTTTATTACAACCTTTCTAAATTACTGATTGCCTGAGGTGACCAAGCTAACTCTAACATTAAAAACCCGCTCTCATGTCATCTCAACATTGTGTGTGATGCTGCGTGGCCTACATTACCCACACATGGGTATTTCAATCACTCACAGAGAGGTAAAGACATGAATTAAGTTTGCGCACTTTTGAGAGAGGGTCTGGCCCGACATTACACTGAATCACAAGAACTGCAAAGTGGGTCGAAAATCAAATTGGCTCAATTTAAAATAAGAAATGCATTTAACTCCTGCATGTGTGTTAAAATATGGCTTGCTGGGCACAGGTTTTTGACGGTGAATGTATGGATCAAAATGTTATTCGGGCACACATTTTGTGGCCATGTTCTTAGCCTGGAAATGTTTGATTAAATGTTGCACTTTCCAGCAATCATGAATTACTGACTGGGAAAGAACTGTCCGGAACTTGCTTTCCTTCATACGACTGCATTTTTTTTCAGGGATTGCAATTGGACAATCACAGCCAAGGAGGCTTGAACTCAAAAGTTAAGACAGTTTATATATACTTCTAATATGCTAACATAAGTGATTTAAAGCAACCTAAACTGATATAAAAATAAAGATATCAATGAATCAAGATAATTTCTTACTAAAAATACATTTCTGAAAAATCTGGCTGTTTCCTATAGAAGTCTGGGGAGTGAAGTATTTTTTTTATTACCTGTTCATAATAGTATTGCAGAACTGTTCCTGTAGTTTTAAAACAAAGCACCACCTTTTCAGTGTAAAGAGACTATAACATCTGTCCTAGAGTGAAATGAGACTGCCTCAATACTTACATCAAATCCAAACTATGTTTTAAATCTTCTGAGGTAACTTGTGTTGCCTGAAAGATTTACACAGTTCTGATATTAGTTATCTCATATTCTCAGTGGAACGCATGTCGTAACTGGAGGATCAGCCTGGAATTTAGGCTTCATGGTTTTTTTTCATGAAGTCCTTAAACACTGGGGATCTGACATGAGAAATAGGCCCTAATATAAATAACTAAAAAGAAGGTTAAAGAATATATATTTTAAAACAAAATAAAATTATTTAAATATTTTATTTTTCCTGCAAAGAGGGATCACACTGAGTGCACTTCAAGTATATATTAAAATGAAAATGAAATCATTTTTGAAATATAGTAAAAAGAATTCTCAGTATATGTGTATATAGATAATTAAATCCTGTATCAGTAGTTTCAGAGTCTGAAATAATAAAAGGTCCACAATGAACAGAATGCTTTACCTCATTTTTGTAACTAGATGATTTTACCTAAGACTTGGCATTAATTCCCATGAACTTTTCACTGCGGAGTCAGCTACCATTTTGTCAAAATCACATCTACCATATTCTTTCTTTCCCACAATCAAAAAACCTGATGTAAGTTCAGATAGCCTTCAGACATCTCTAGGGGAGACATATTTCTATTCATTCTAGTTTGCTGGATGCACACTCCACAGTTATGCTAACAAACAAACCCATCGCCAACAACTGAGATATTCGCTGCTCCTTCACTTTACACATTGCTCAAGATTTACTGAATGCTGCATGTGAAATTTGCTCTCTGCCCAAACTGTGCGAATGAAAAGGTAATGTCAATATTGATAGAGAGCAAAGAGTAAGGAAGGCAAAGTGGTCAGCACATAAACCTTTTCTTGAAAATCTCTTCCAAAATTTCCTTTTGTATGGTGTCTTATTGGCTGAATTGGCTGAATTGTCTAGCAGTCATTTGCTATGACAAACTAGTCCTTTGGCACTTTAAACAATTTGGTAATGAATGGAAAAGTTAATCCTTTCTAAGGGTGTTGTCCATAAGCAATGCTTACAACAGGTAGTAGGTCTGCCATGCAGAAGTAATTTCACAGTGTCTTTTTGTTAAATGACAGAAGAGCCCCTCTAAAGATATTAAGGATTCAGACAGTGGACCCTCCTGGAAGGAAGGGACCACGCACAGAGCAACTGCTGCATGGCAGAGCAGCCAGCACTGCTCAACACCAGCCCTCTGCTAAAGTCACACAGTCAAGCTTCACTATTTTACTGAAGCGTACAAGTGAGAATTTCACCATAAATGTTTTCAGCTGAGAGAAACAGCACTCCCTAACATGTCCATTTTGATGGGGGAGAGGTTTAATGAACATCTCTTAAATACTCATCAAATATTAATTTACTTTTTGTCTTTGATACCCAGAGTTGTCATAATTCTTCAAAGCCACTCCTTATTTTCTAAGTATGATGTTGGTACTATAAGAATGGTGGTTTAAGCATTTTGGGCTGCTAAATCATTGGATTTTTGGAGACACTGATACAATTACTTCACTACTGGTAACTTCTTATTGATATGCTTACTGGTGCACTGTGGTTAAAAATTACTGTATAGCTGAAACATATTTACCCACCCCCCTTCAAATCTTAGCATTATATAATTGTTTTGAAAGCATTGAACAACTACAGTCAAATCACTTTTTGCTGGATAATTGAGTTTTCCCTTCTTGTTTTGATTGTTTCACCGATTTTTAGTTTCTGATTATATCTTCATGGTGTGTTTACCCTGGCTGGATATCAGGTACCCACCAAAGCCACACTATCACTCCCCTCCTCAACTGGACAGGGCAGAGAAAATATAATGAAAGGCTCCTGGATCAAGACAAGGACAGGGAGAGATCACTCAGCAATTATCATCGTGGGCAAAATAGACTCGACTTGGGGAAAATTAATTTAATACCAATCAAATCAGAGTAGGCTAATGAGAAATAAAACCAAATATTAAAACACTTGAATCTTAAAACACCCCTCACCTCTCCCTCCTTCGTGGCTCAACTTCCCTACTGATTTCCCTACCTTCTTCTCCGCAGCACCACAGGGGAAGGGGGAATGGGGGCTGTTCATCACATGTTGTCTCTGCAGCAACTTCCCTCTCAGAGGGACAACTCCTCACACTCTTCCCCTGCCATAGTGTGGGGTCCCTCCCACAGGAGACAGTCCTCCATGAACTTCTGTAATGTGAGTCCTTCCCATGGACTGCAGTTCTTCTCAAACTGCTCCAGTTTGGGTCCTTTCCACACTGCAGTCTTTCAGGATCAGACTGCTCCAGTGTGAGTCTCCCATGGAGTCACAAGTCCTGCTCACAAACCTGCGCCAGCCTGGGCTCCTCTTTTCATGGGTCCACAGCTCCTGCCAGGAGCCTGCTCCAGCACGGGCTTCCGACAGAGTCACAGCCTCCTTCAGGCATTCACCTGCTCCATAGTCCTCCATGGGCTGCAGGTGGATATCTGCTCCACCACTAACCTCCATGGGCTGGAGGGCAACAGCCTGACTCACCATGGTCTTCACCACAGGCTGCAGGGGAATCTCTGCTCCAGCACCTGGAGCACCTCCTCCCCCTTCTTCTTCACCAACCTTGGTATCTGCAGAGTTGTTTCTCTCACATATTCTCACTCCTCTCTCACAGCTGAAGGCAATAATGCTCAGGTTTTTTCCCCTTCTTAAATATCTTCTCAGAGAGGTGCTACCACCATGAGCTCATGGAGGGTGGTGGGTCCATCTTGGAGGCGGCTGGCATTGGCACTATTGGACATAGGGGAAGCTTTTGACATCTTCTCACAGAAGCCACCCCTGTAACACCCTTGCTACAAAACCTTGCCATGCAAACCCAGTACAAACTTGAATAAAATTATATGCTCAGCAAAATGTACACTGAGCAACATCAGATGCATCACAGATAGGTAATGATTTTTTATAATGTAGGCATTTATTTGAAAACACTCAGAAAATGTCTGTATAAAATAAGAGGAAATGGCAAGTTACATTTGCCCAGTAGATATTAAAAGATGTAAATTCAAGTATTTAAATGTGCAAGAGTATGAAGCAGATGAAAAAAATCATACAACAGAAAAGTGAAATAAAACAAGACTTATTAGTACTTTGAGTTACAGTGTACGACTGAGTTTCCAAATACCTTTCCTGGAATTCAGGAATGAGCAGCTGAGAACTGGGCTGTTATACGTTCTCAATTAGATCAATATTGAAATTAAAAATCCCACAACTGATATGAACTTCATATTAAAAAATAAATATACTTACTCTGAAATAAACAGGAAATGCGTTATGAGAAAACTTTTACGCTAATTGCAATATAATTTACAGAGGAAAGATAGTCTTGTAATTTAAGCATTATGCTCATTTTCCAGACAAGATAAAGACCATTACATGACTGGGGCCCATGTAATAAAATTTCAAACCCAGGCATTTATCATGCACTTTTGATCATCTCATCCCTTTCTTTGTCAGCTTATCTCTCTCACCCAGATCTGTGTATACCATTCAAACCTCTTCAGATCTTCAAAGAGCAATGATTTGCCAAAAAAATCCCCAAAGGACCACAGCCAGATATATCTATTTCCATTCTCTCAAATGTGGAATAATGAAATTTCTCGACAAAAATACCCAGTCTAAAACACCGGAGAGTAAAGCAATAGTACATTTAAGATCCTTGCATCACTGCTGTAGTATAAATGGGAATTTTATACAACTCAAAAGAACCAGTGATCCACCTAGGTCTATATTCTGTCTCCAACAGTAGCTGACACTATGAGACTGAAAGGAAAACCAAATTGAAAAAAATTTAAAAAAATTTAAAAAATCAAAAAAACCAACAAAATTAAAATTAAAAATTAAAAAACCAACAAAACCCCCAAACCACCACCACTTCAGTAGCGAATAACCCTAAGGAAGATCATGATGTAGTGCCTAGAAGATGGCTTATGTCCAAAGCTGTACAAAAGGAGACACAGCTTTGGCTTAGAAACTCGCTAAATCCTTAGGCAAACAGTTTTTTAAACATCAAACCTGTACTTTTTAAAGCTCTTTCAAACAAGTCTTAGGACTAGCCGCACCATTACTTTTCCCCTCACTGGTCCCCTTTGGTACAGAGAAGAAAAAGATTTTTTTCTGAAGAAAAAAATTGTCTACATAAATATTTAAAAATGTTGATCAAATGTAATAAAAAAACATCTCACAACCCAAACTCAATACTGTAGCTTTAAACTACTCAGAGCAAGATAGAAATTGTTTTACACCCTTTAACACAGGGTTTCCATTAGAACCGCAGACAGAAAACAGACGAAGTAATTCTATCTGACATTACTAGAAAGACAGTGAAAGGCCATTAAACAGGGAAGCCTCCAGAAGTAGTGTGTTTTTTAAGACTGTCTGATGCCAGTGAGAAATGAGATGTCAGAATACTATAATTTCAGGATGCAGAGGGAGGAATGGAGAACTTGCAGGGAGGGACGAGTATTGTAAATGAACGCAAACAAGAATAACCCTGTCTGGAACGGGAAAATCTCTTTGTACATCAAAATACTAACCAAATACTAACCGATGATCAAAGAATTCTTCCCGACATTTAATGCTTATTCCCTTACATCTTATTTCACCTATTGGTGTTATGTTCCACTGCATCTTTATGTAAGGGTATTTTCCATCAACTCAGTAAAAATTCTTCGATTGTAGAAACTACACAATAACAGAGTGTCACTGGATGTCCATCTCTTCTAATCCCAGAATGGATGAGTTCCTTGAGTTCCTGGCTCTGTGTGCATGCCCTCATTTTGCACTGAGGATGATCCTGGTGAAAAGGTGGAAATACTGAATATAGAATTACACACCAATGGGGCTTGACCATTGAAATTACAATTCAGCTGTGGTTTGGGCATCAAAGCAAGCAAACAACAAAAATCATAACTTTTCCTGTTAGACTTAAATTTTCTTGCTAAAACTATTTGGGCGGAAGAAGTTCTGGTATTACACATGCCAAGCAGGGTTGCCTGCTTTTACATCTTTATGGAATTCTTGAATTTGGCATTTTAATCTCCAAATACTCATTCTGAGAGTCTGTTCTGTGACTAGACAGTGCTTAACCCACTGAATAATGACTTCAACCAGTCATCAGCTTTTTACAGAAAACGTAAATATTATTTATATACATACACACATATACAAAAATTTGCACAATTACTGAAGGCCTTTTTTTTTTCATTTTCAGAGCTTTTATCTCACCCAAAACAAAAAATGAAAATAATATATACAGTTGCTAGTCGAAATGAAAATAATATATGCAGTATATAGTTGAAATATTCTCCATGAAATAACTTGGAAACCAAGTCACGCCACATTTACCCCTATCTATAATATTCTGATGGTACAAGCTGACCAGGCATTACATTTCAACATTCATCATCTGGTCTTCAGCTCTTTTACAACAATCCTATCACAAGATACAATATGCATTAGTTCTCACTATCTACAGCATCTTGGGAACCTGAAAAATAACTTTGCCTAAAGAGCTTTCTTAGTTTAGTCTCAGTTTTGCCAGGCTTTCTGCACATGCCAGCCCTCTGAACATGACTTATCCTAGCTTGCCTTTTTGTGAACCTTTTAAATCTGTCTGTCTTTTTAAGGTATCAGTTTATACTTGTGCTCAACATTGCATACAGCTGTCCAAACACAATCTTAAAAACCCCTTGGAGCATTAAAATAATTTTCCCTACTTTGCACTCTATCCTCCTCTCTAACACTAACAGTGTTCTGTTTGCCTTTTTATCTTCACTTATGTATAATACTGAGTTTGATTCCTTGATTGTCTACTGTCACATGCACATATTACACCTCATCTGTGTTTGACAGGATGTGCCTGTTGATAATGTACATCCTGACTATTTTTGCACTTTTTCACAATGATCTGCTTGAAGACACATATTCAATTTGCCCACTACAGTTTCATAATCAAATGATTCTCCAAAATTAATTTTCATTCTTCTATAAAAAAGGCTTGATATAAATCCTTTTTAAATAAAAGGAGGTCCTTCTTTGATGTTATAGGGCTGTCTGTAACCACCAGATTTGTTTTAGTGGCATGTTATGCAATGGTGCAAATCAAAGGGTTATTATTTTGGTATACAGCTAATCTAACAACTGTCTTCCCAGAGCAGGTAACCGATTCCTTCCCTCAGGCTGCTAAATATTATTTTAGGCTACGTAAGTGACCTAAGATTTGGGCAAACATAGATGTAATGAGTTCAATCAATCAATACAATGAAGGCTCAGAGAAAAAGTGTTATTTTTTTCACAAAGTATAACCAATTACGTAATTTTGCACTTAAAAAGACAGAGGAGGGACATAGAAATGACTGGAGATTAGTTTTCAAAGCTACTATGGGGTTTGATTTTGGTGACAATGACATTTGGAACATAAATAGGCTTATTTAATTTGAGGAATGAAAATTCTGCTACTTAAAAGGCTATTGTGCAACACACTAGCAAAGCTCATTAAAATAAATGCATTCCATGATACGAAGCTTCATTTTAATTATCTGTTTAAACACAAGAATTGAAAAAATTATGAATTACAAATATTGCCTCATGTCAGGCTGAAAAATGTACCTGTTTTTTCATGAAAGCACAGACTAAATCACAGAACCATAGAACTTATTTACTGAAAAAGAATATTATATTAAATACTTCATTCCTCTTGCACATGTACAATTAATTCCTTCTTCATAATTATAAATGTGGATAATTTAATTCTTATTTTGATTTTCTTTGAAACAGAAATATGAAATCAGAAGAAGTTAAAACTAGTAGTGCACACAACATGGAATAAAAGAAAAAAAATAACTGTAATTTTCTATCTGGATATGAGTTTCTAGAAGCTTATGGAAGACTGTAGTGGATTTTAATTTCTGTCTTCAAAATAATTTTTCATTTTTTTTATGCTTAGCTTTTTCAAGTTTCATTTGTAACTACACAGAGTTAATATTGTGTTGCAGTCTGAAGAGATCTGTCTCTGATAGACAGATTGATGAGGAATAGGGCATGGCAGCAGAAAGAGCTGCAACAGAGAATCCAAAAGGGGGATTAGATGTAACGTAGTTGCATGAGACCACAATGAACAGAAGTTCTGACAGAAATGTTTCCTGTAGCCTTTCTTTGACACCTTTTCCCCAAAACACCTTTAAATGTAGGAGAAAGAAGCTGTCTTCACTGCCCTTCTGTTAAGTGTGACAGCTGAAACCAATGGATCCACAGTCAGCTATCATCATTTATATCCTTTTCAGGAAAGGATTTTCAATAGTCCAGTGATAGCTAATGAAGTTACCATGGTGCATATGAGATCATAAACAATACCACATGTCCAGATAAAAGGGAGGAGAGAAAATGGAAGAGCAGGAAGGTCTGAGCACCTGGGGTTCTCTCTGTACCCCAGACACAGTGCTGGTGAGAATGAAATATGGTCCTGAAGGAATGTTTCTCTTTTGTTGCTGGGTTACTTCCTTCAGCTGCTGATAAATTACAGGAATCCATACTACCCATTTTTAATAATTTGCTCTCTTTCAAAACTAATTACTAGGAGCTGTTGACTTACCCTTTGGGCTCTACATCATGTGTGGTATGTAGTCACATTAAGATGACTTAACTCCTCCTATTCAAATTACTTAATGGAGAATTGCAAAGGACATCAAATTTTAATCTCCATGATCTTTGCTCTACAGTCAATTGCCAGTTTAGGAGATGTCATGCTGTCAATGACTTCTAAATCTGCAGCTTTCACTAAAAAAATGTAACAAGGACTGGCATCCCCGTGAAATAAGTATTCATTTTTAAACCACAGGAGATAACAGGAAATATCATACTGACAAATACAGTGTAAAATATGGTCCAGAATTCTGCCCTCTAGAGGCAAACATTTACTTCAACAAAAGAGGCAAAGTCTAGAATTTAGTTTTACTAGGTGCACCTCTGTCAAAGATTTTCTTTTTTTGTGTGCAGATTTAACTTCAGAATGCAGTGATTTATTTGTCTGTGGTTCTTAGGAGAAAAGCAGGAATTATAGGTCTCCTTTATGAATATGTAACTAAAGAGAAAAATAACATGTTTTTTTTGTAAAGGAATCTCATTTTCACCTTATGCATAGAATATACAAGTGAGATACTTAAAATATGTGAAAGAGCAAACTGCAACTGGAAGTTAAATATATTTTATTTTGCCTCCAATAATAACCCTTTGACAAAAGACTAAGCTATATCTTATTCCTAGTACAGCTGCTTTGGGCTTGTTTGACTTGTGGTTTATTGTTTTTTTTCCCCTCCAGGTGGTGGGTCATTAGAACTTTCCTGGATAACCTCTATTACAAAAAAGAAGTATATTTTCATGTTCTCCATTGATCTTTAATGCAATGTCTTTCTAAATGACTAGAGACCTCCCAAGAACTGCTGTTAGTTTTTATTTGTTCTTTTTTCACCATACAAGTTTAAACATCAAGAGCTTTAATTAACATTAGAAGAATTTTCCTCCTGTGGCTTAAAAACTACATGGCTAAATTTCCCCTTAGACTCTTTAGTCCTGGTAGAATTAGTGAAATAACTTATCCTTGGCAATATTTACATGGTCTGCCAGGAAACTTTCAGCATGAAAATCATAGCGATGGAAGAATAATCAATCAGACCTTGCTAGGAATGCTCTTTCCCCCTTGGCTAGGAGATCAAAGCTGAATCGTTTTTTGCCTATATTCTAAATGCTGTATTTACCAAATGCAAATGCATATAGAGAATGCATTCAATTTGTCAAGTAATTTTGTCAATTTTTAGAAAAAGTCATTATGAATGTCATAACTACCCATTACTGCTGATATTTTGAATTGTACTGTTCTTTGAATGAGCGTTAAAAGTTTAGGATATAATATACACATTTATATGAAATAAATTCCTAATGGAATAGAAAAGATGTCATGGAAATGCATCTTGAGGAGCAATACAAACCAAAAAAACCTGCAGGTCAATGGTAGATATTTTTCTTTTCTTTGGAGGGCTCTTGGACAAGAGTACCGGAGTAAGAAGTGTATCTGTTCAAATCTCAACATTTCTATTTGTGTATGTCTTTAGACAGGTGAGATCTGAAATGGATAAATTCGCATTTCTATCTTTGTTTCATTTTCTTTATTCCTTTACACTCACTATGTATATAAATTACACATCTGAATGAATATTAACGGCAGCCTCCATGGATTTGAGCACACAAACACAGGATGACTTTTGAATTTAAGTGAAAAAGAGATATTCAGAGGTGGGGTTTTTTTTAGATGAAGAAATCACAGCTAAAACACTCCTCTGCAAAAGGAACAAAATAGACAGAAATGTGGTAGGAAGCAGCATTAATTTCACTTCTATGTTAACAAACACTAGTTTGTTTAGTTGTTGTTCTTAGCCTGCACAACTTAAGCCTGTTGAACATCTCAAATAAAACTTTGATCATTTCTAGTAATGGCCTATAGAAAAGTCAGTATTTGATGCGTGGTGGCTTGCAGGACTGTGTGAGATGCTGTGGTCCCACTCTATTCTTATGATAAAACATAAATAATATAACTGAATGATAACTGAAATGGTTATTAAGCATTGGAACAGGCTGCCCAGGGAAGCAGTTGAGTCATTATCCCTGGCAGTATTTAAAAGATGGGTACACATAGTGCTTAGAGATATGGTTTAGTGATGGTTTTTGTCATTATTAGGTTGATGCTTGGATCAGATGATCTGAAAGATCCCTTCCAAACTAGGCAATTCTATGATTCTATGAAATATGACATCTCACTGAGTATCCAATTGAAAATAGTTTTATGTCAATATAGTGAAAATTAAACACTGCATCAAAATTTTTATTTTTAAGAAACTTTCATATTTTATTCTTTGATTTCTCTTGATATTTTCTAAAATAATTTTGCTTGCTGTATTGGATTACAAAATAGCACTTAAATGAAGCACCTATTTCTGGAATGATGTTGATGAAATGTGGATCAGTTTATGGTTTTGAAACATGGGAAAATAAATGTGCTCATTAAACACACACTGATAATACTCAGAAACAAAAGCAAACTGATTTAGATAATGAGATATCAACCCTGTAAGCGGTAATTAGGACAGTGTCGATGAATACATTTGTAACAGCAAAAGTCCCAAATCTTGGACTTGAGTGGACTATCTTATTTTACAAAGACAGAAGCCGAGAGGTTTAGAGGTTTCTCATTGCAGTTTGTAAAGAAGCAACCCTCATCTGAAAGAAATCTACTCCCATTCCTCTGAGAGCATTTTGTTAAGAATAGTTTCACTTTCACTGAAGTAAATTTATCATTTCCTGATGCAAACCCCCCCCCCAAAACTCCCTTTGCCGCATCATTTTCATATTGGTTATTTTTTCTTGAAATATACAATCAAAAGCAGTCAAGGAGCATAAGAATATAGAATTCATTGTTAAAAAAAGTTAAGGATACTCATAACCAAGAAAATGAAAACCAGTATCAACAATAACTACGAAATAATTGTATATAAAAATGATGAAAAATTGAAGGGAATATCTTTAATACAGAAGTGTTAAAGCAATCATAGTTCCCATGGAACCATTCCAAGAGAAAAAAAGGAGGGGTTGGGGGAAGGAGAAGAGATTCCAGAGTCATCATTTATGTATCTCACAGTAAAAAAATGACTTTTTGTTGTTGAACAACATATTAAAGTAACTTTTTTTTTCCCTATAATCAACAAAATTATGCAGTGAAGAGTGACAGCAGCCATAATCATTTCCATAGCATATGAGATATGAGTAAGTCCAACTAATGCACAGGTAACTTTTCATTAAGAAAATTAAACTCATGAGTTCTCAGGAAACTGCCACCTCCACTTCTATATGTCCACACAAAAACACACACAAGATACAGAGACTTAAAAAATAACTGCACATTGCTCCTACATGTTTCTCTCTCATTCTTCCGTGATATTTTTTCCTAGAAAAAGATTTATAGTGAAAATCATGAGCAACTTGTTGGCCCCGAGCACCTTCCTCAAATTGTTACCAAATACGAAAACAATTATGGCTTTCCACATTTAACATTTTAAGCCACCAAATGGTAAACAGGAACAGTATGAATACATCTGAAAGTTCCTGCAGCTTTCAAAGGTTACTCTTCTGTAGACTCTGCAAGAAAAACTGTGGCTTTTGGCTTAGCTAAGAGCTCCCTGTGATTCTTATGTCAAGCTAAAGATAATAGATGAAAATGTTGCGTATGTACACGAGTAGCTTGGGAGGGAAACAGATGCCTTAAATTGGTCTCTGTGAAGCCCTGAGAGTGCAGAAGGGAATACGCTATTAAAACATGGCCATTATATTACTTTTACTATCTTTAGTCTGAAGGAAACAGAGGCCAGTTAAGGACTATCTTGTTTGGAGATTCACTTAGGGCAAACATTAGCACACCCAGTGTTAATAAAACATGTTTACAAAGCATCTTACGGTAATGTGTACTATGTAGCAAGCTGGAAATAGCCTATAGCAGCTGTGAAGCATAAGAGGCATAGTAGTGCCAGACCCTGGTGTCTTGATTGGCACTTGTATTCTAAAGCGTTTTCATCACAAAAGCTAGTGACAGGTAGAGGGTGTAGACATCTGAAATGAATTATATATTTCAGAAATAAGAAAGAGGCAGGAATCATAAAGACAGAAGCTCATATTTGGTTCTCATGGTTCTCAACATAGTTACTTTAGGCTGAGTAATAGTGTAGCGTTGATTTAAACTGACAGACAGAAGAGTGTTTCAATGTCATTAATGTTCCTTGAAGTTAAAAAAAAAAAAGACAAAACAAAATAAACCCCACACCTGGATATGCAGGTGAGATACATCTAGTCCATCTCCAGATGCCTACACCTGAGCAATTCCGCTTAGGGTCTGAAAAGAGAGGGTTGTGATCTCTTCCGGAGAATTGTATTAGAGTAAGAGCAAATGCTCTCTAGAAGACTCGATTTCATTCCATAAGAAGTTATCTTTCCATAAAGAAAATGAATTGTCTAATGCTAGGTGAGATGAATTCAAGTGCAAGTATGAGACTCACTTGATTTATTTATCTATTCCTTTTTAATTTTTTCCCTGTCCTTCCTTTGTTTTGGAAAAGTAGATAATTGAATTGCTACATGGATTGAAGTGGGCATTAAACATTTAAGTTTCAACTTAGATGGACGTTAGCTGACCAGGATACGGTTATTGTCACTTGACCATTGTTTGCCCTTCACTCCTCCTCCCACCTCCAACCACAAAATCCAATTCATATAGTTACTCTCTAGGAAGCTTTTGTAAGTACAGCTCTCCCTCTCTGTGTTCAGACACAAACAGCATTATCAACTTTTTTGATTTAAAAGACTAGTAAACTCACTTGCAGTGAAAATTCACCGAGTATTTGATGACATGCTGGGCAAAGAACAGTTTAACAGAAATTATTTGCTTCACAGAACAAATACGGTCCATGCAATATACTATAGTCTGAAAACATCCAAAAGATGTCACAATACTTTCCTATGTTGCTAGTGAAACTCCTGGATTTGCTGTTAATAAAAGTTAGTTTTGCTCTTAACAAGTGTTAGATTGTTAAAAGTTGAGATAGAGTGGAATCTTACCTAGAAAATTGTGAATTACTTTTTCAAAACTTTTTGCTTAGCATTCCTCAGAAAAATAAGCAAAACAGCAGGCACACACCTACACTGTTAAAATCTTGACATATCTATTCTCCTTCTTTTATGTTCTATTCTATTAAAAACTTTGAAAATTATTCAAAAGCAGCATTTCCAACAACCATAACTACATATCTAGAAGGCTGAATTCTCATCCTTCTATTAAGTTCCCTTTAAAAGTGAAAAATCATAAATCTGAGTAAAACACAGTAAAAAACATTAAATCCTGACTTCACAGAATCACAGAATCACCTAGGTTGGAAGGGACCTTTTAAGATCATCTAGTCCAACCTATTAAACAAAAAA
>JAOXJK010000012.1:39468516-39483870 GCA_025774025.1 Xenus cinereus
GGTCGCCAACTGGACTTCACTCCATTAACCACCACTCTCTGGGCCCGGCCCTCCAGCCAGTTTTTAACCCAGCGGAGTTGGGTTAAACTGACATCGGTAAGAATTTCTACATGAAAATTTTTTTCTGAATTTTTTTCAGCTTACTTAATATAGATATAATGAAATTTACATGTTGTTCTGATAAATAATTATCTTCAGACATAGCTGTTTGCATACAGAGCATAACTTTCTGTATGTAAAATGTAAACCATGCTTATACGTTCTTCACTTTGCTATTTCCTTAAAAAAAAATCCTCTTTGTGCCCCCTATTATGTTGATGAAGTACTGAAAGATGCAATAAGCGTGTTGTAAAAATATTCTATTTTCAGATATGTTCAGCTTTCAAAAACACATTTCTCATTTGAAAGGTAACACTACATGGACCAAGACAATATTGAAAAATGAGTGACCTAAAAATCTTTATTTGGATTATAATGTGTAGACAAATTGAAGCAGTTGCACAGTTATAAGCGGTGATTAAGTTGTTTCCAAGCAGGCTATTTGACTGTTACGCAGTGATCTTTATGTAAGCTAAATATCAGATGCAATATAAAAGCATATATCAATGTTAATTATAAGAGGTCTGATGAATCCTTAATTGCTTAATTCTGTGGAACATGAGAAAGAGAAAGTGTGATGCTGAGTATGCCAACATGGGGGAACTTAAATGCTAAAAGCTGAGATGCCTGTGAAATGTAGATGAAAGATAAGCAAAAGCATTAAGAATGGTTAAATTCAGACTTAGGTGCTAAAATTCCACACTTAAAATGTCTGAGACCTGTCACTAGACAGAAATTCATTACATTATCAAATTCCACAGTACCTTTGCTCCATACTTGCTCATTGAAATGCAGTTCACAGATTTGTTTCTATTCAGTGCTCCTCAGACATAGCACTATATAGAATCAAAATAGTACTACCATTTCAAAATAATTAATAACATTTATCTCAAATAGAGATTTGCTGATCTTTATTTTTATTACAGAAGATGAATCATTAGCCATGAAAGCACAATAATGATGATGACAACAACGAAATAACAAAGCACTTGTTTTCAAAACTCCAACAATGGCAATGTGATCACCTATCACCTAAGGAATCACCTAAAGAAAAATACCTTTGTTTTTTAACTTAAATCACTACAAATAAGCAATAAGGCTTTTAGTTTCATTATACCTTACTTGAAACAGTCTTTGTAGAGATCATGTACTTATTAAGATTCTGAATCAGTTTTAGGCATAAGGGAAAGAAGCTCCAAATAATAACCACACATAACAATCATAATTTCTTTTCAAAAGAATTTTCCTGTAAGGGTATGGCTTGGATTTCTTTAGTTAATTAATGCTAACAAAAGTAACTCCACCCAAGAACGAAACCCTCAAAACAACCCAAACTAATATACTGGTTAAACTGTGAAGCCTAACTTCATGCACATAATCCTTAATATACCAAAGTCCTACTTTCACTTCTAATCCAAAACAGCACACACCAAAGTTGAGATCAATGCAAAAATCCTAATGCAAATCCAGATGCATATTTTCACAATGAGAGGCAAAAACAAAAAACCTTGAATTAAAACAAAAACAAAAAAACCCCCAAACAACAAACAAAAAACCCCCCGTCACTTTCAAAAACTGGATCAAAATGGATAGCCAAAATTTAAATTCATGTATCTTACTTCTAATGTAGAGGGATAATTCTTGTACTTATTCCTAAACTTGCCTAAATTGTTATAGATGGCTGAACAGAAGATAGGTGTTCTGATGTGTGAACGAGAATTTGAGAACTGTGGAGAAACTATAGCACAGTCAGTAAGTTGAGTGCACAGACTGTAAACTCATTTTCATGAATATGACTTTTAATTTAGAGCTAGACACATGAGCAAAGTACTTGAAAACTCATATCAATGCTCAGCAGCTTGCAGATGACTACCAAGTGGCCTAATTTTTTATTAACATTATAGGAAGAAATTGATTTACAGTGCAAGACTACTTTGCTGTAGCAGTTAATACTACATTTACATGCCTCTATAATTTACTTCACTTACGGCTGTCTCTTATATTAATATTCATTATAAAAGTCCTCTTCTAATATTGGTTGATTTGACAGGAATGCATTAGCTATGACAAATGCTTTATAATGTGCCTAGACAATATTAATACAAGCAGAACCTCTGATAATTGCTGTTACTTAAATACAAAGATTTTCTTTTTTTATTTGAATTTACCCTTTCCTCTCTTCTTCCAAATCTTCACTAATATAAGTTTTGATAACTATACATAAGTCAGAATCATTTCTAAACTCAGTTTGGCATGCTGAACATGAACAACTGAACTAATTCAGTCCTTTCAGAAATTGTAATGATATTTTGGCTTGGGGAGGGATGCTTTAAGTAGAAGTAAATGATTTTCCTTAGCTGTGATCTCTATTTTATGTTACAGTAAACAATTTCTTTCTCCTCAGGAGATGACTTGTTCATGAAAGTTCCTTTTACGTATATAATCTGAGATCACAGTCACAATTTTTACAAGCATAAAGTAGAATAAACCTGGCTGCCAGGTTTACTACAGCTCTATACAGTTGTAATAAGACTCACCCAGAGAAATAGGGTCTGAAGTTTCAGAGAACACATAAGTACTACCACGAATTACATTCAAATTTTGCAACAGAAATAGACAATAAAATTATTATGTATGGTTGTAGTGCAAAGAGATTGATAAGCAAGGAGCTATTATTAAAAATAATAGCCTCAAACAGAACCCTGATGTACACAGGGTAGAAACCATGACAGCATTTATCAGCAATTATATCATAATCATAGCTTAGCTTCATAAATATGTTAATTTATTCACTCGGAATAAAATACCAAAAAACAAGTTGCTGTAAAATAGGTGTTACCAGTGCTTTTTCTATAATAGCTATGAGTCTATCTTGTCCTCAGGCAAAGAGTTGCCAAAAATTTAACATCAAGCACACTATAATCAGCTGTCTCAATTTTTGAGTTTTCTAAGACATTCATATGATATATTTTAATAGTCTAAGTGAGATGCCAATGTTCTCCAGATAAATGTTTGTTGTGCTCATACTTAAAACCACAGGCATAGTCTAGACTCTACTTTTTAGAAAGCCAGGCCTGAAGTCATCTTCACAACAAATATTCAGGGAAAGCATTTCTCATTCCTGATATCAATGGCAAACAGGTAGTCAATTCAAACAATAAAGCTATTTAACTACCTATATTCCAAAGTTTGAAATGCAGAGGGTATAATGATCATAGGAATAATACATTCACAGTGCACAGCAAACCATGTTCATAGCCTCATGCAAACTTACATGTATAGACTAAATAGAGGGAAACAAGCACATTTTGTTAGCATCATTTTAAAGCAGATAATTCATTTAGCTATATTGTGCTACATCAGTGACGTTTTTCTTGTATCGAAGTTGCTAGTGTGGTGATCTGTGAGAGCTGGTAAGCTCTCCTTTTCAGTGAGGCAGCAGTCCCTTCCTCTATGGAGACAGAAACACCACCCATGGCTTGGCAGAGGGTATGGCACAAAACAAGATCCATTTTGGACTAGAATTTGTTGAGGAATATGCCCAAGAGAGAAATAAAAATACCAGACAGGCAGGAAGTTACAGTACTCTAGCTAAACCCCAAAGCTCTTAATATTTTTTCTTTGGTGGCTTCTGGGGCGACATAGCTACCAAATAGGTAATACTGCATCTAGCATGGACCTCTAACACATAGCTGGAGCTTCAGGAATTCCTTCCTCAATTCCCATTTTTCTGTATGTAAAACTTTCCCAGCTTTCAGGGATTTTGTCCTCCTTTGATAATCCCAGTGCCAATCAATATAATAGTAAAATGACTCATTGGAATTGAAGTTGGATAACCCCTTCTTTAAGCCTAGAAGTTCTCTATTTATTCAACTCGTAACGCTGTATCAACCAGTGATATATGGTAAATGTATATTTATAAAATGGGCACTGGGGAAAATCTCTTTAAACCTCTCCTTGGTTCTTTGCAAAGTTCTACCAATGATAATCCAAACTTTTAGAGGCACTTAAACACATATTAACTATTCAGAAGCTCTAGACGAAATAAATTTCAGTAGTAAGTCTTTAAGGATTCTTCTTCAGGGTACACTCTCTGTACATTTACAAAACTTCACAATTAGTCTATAAATAATGATGAGTTTCAGCACTTCTTTTAAAGCTGGAAACTATGTTTTTGATAACCATAGGTATGTCTGATCTGGAAAATAGGCAAGTTTTTGCCATAGTTAAAGTGGGAAAACAATAAAAGAAGCTGTACACAACTGTACTGCTAATAAAGTCCTGTGCTTCTCTATCAGAACCATTCATTTCTTTAGAGGCCCAAAAGAGGAATCTTGTATAGATCACACTGTTGCTTAGCTAGCCTGTAGCTAAGCTAGTTTAAAGAAATGTTCCAAATAATAAATGTTACTTGAATTATAGAATCATAGAATGGTTGAGTTGGAAGGACCTTAAAGATCATCTAGTTCCAACCTCCACACCATAGGATGTTATTTCTTATATGAAAAATTCCTTCACTTAAAAAAAACCCCAAGAGGTTGCCAAAGTACAGCTTTTTTATAAAAGCATGTTTGTTCATATATGAAACGTTATTTTGGGGTGTCAGTTTCATTATTCTCATGTCACTCAACCAATTGGTATCATGGAGATGCATCTTCTTTCCACATCTACTCTGTACAACTTCAAACTCAGGTTTTGGAAGCGTGGCCTCTTGGGTGATGATCATACATGAAGTTAAATTAAATTAAGAAATGTCTTAAACTGGCTGTGAAATTATCAAATATTTAAGTCTCCCAAGGATTCTCCTGGTCAATTTATGAACCTTATTGCCAATACTTCAAATATACTTCAGTACTTCAGGTCAGATGGCCTGAAAATCCATTAAAATCCATTAAAATAAAATAAATAATAATGATTCTTTAAATCAGGAGTTGAAGTAATTAGTAACATACTAGGTTCACTCTGAATACTGAAAATAAATATGTGTCTTTGCTCAGTTCATGCAATCAGAGATATATTAAAAAAAAAACCAACAGCAAACCAACCAACCAAACAAACAAAAAAACAATTAAAAAAACCAACAAGCCACATCAAAGCTAGCACAGAACTTCCTTACTTTGGTAAAATATCAAATCTTGTCTCTCAGTTCAGAGACTGCCCAAGTACATAGTAATGACCTTGAAAAAGATAAGCCTATCCTTTAAACTGGTACTGAAAGATTCGGCAGTTAGAAGGGTGAGCTCAGCCACTGGAAAGCACTCGCCGCCAACCGTAAAGCAAGTGTGCACACAATAGAGTATGATGACACACTACTAAAGGAAGAAAAATGCACTCCCAAATATGTAAGGCTGGAAATGTCAGCAATATATCTCATGAGTTCCATAATGACAGCCATCTTGATTAGATACAGTGTCCACGGTATCTGAGGAAGAGAAAAATGCTAAGTTTAAAGTAGCACTGCTCCATGCAAGAGCATAAAAGACAGAAACTGTTCTCTCCAAATTTCTGGTTTGTGTTTTAGATTTGAGTTTGTTTTTTGGGATTGCCTGTTTGTTTGTTGGTGGGTTGGAGTTGTTTTATGGGGTTTTTTTTCAGTTTTTTTTTGTTTTGGTTTGTTTTTTTCTTCATAAACAACAGTTGGTAACAAACTGAATAAATATAATAAAAGCAGAGGTTGAGGACTACACAAAATATAACGTCCTCTTCTGGACAAACTAAATTAATATCCACAACACTTAGGATTTTTTTTTTCCTCTGCATCATTGTTTTTCCCCTGAGTATTCTTATTTCAAGGGTTTACTTTGAAGTGTCCTGGAAAGTGAAGTTTTGCATTTTTAAAATCTCTTTAAAGCACTAGAAAGACTATTACCTGAAGGAAACAATGAGACAGCTTTCCAGTCACAGATGGTTCTTGTAGTCTACTATTGATTGACAAAAATGTAGCTCAAAGTGCTACAGTGTTAACAATCATACTGTTAATGCTAATTAGTAGGAGGAGGCTAATTCACAATTCCATTAATTGTCTTTCTTTGTTTAAAGTTAGCTAGGAATTTTTAAAAGCTTAAAACAAAATGACAGTAGAAGACAGTCATGAACAGGCCTCACAGTTGTCATAGAGGACAACCAGAAACCTTGACCTGGAGCTAGACAAACCATTGGATTATTAAAAGACAGTAACAACTCAGCATTTTTGAACACCCATCACAGTGAACAGCATAGGAAAAACAGAGCTATAAAAGAGAATCTCAAATTACTGTGTGGTGAAACACTCTAAAATAAAAATTCTCAACAACAAAAAAGTGACAATAAAAGGTTTAAATTTGCAGTAGCAGGCCGGGCAATTTTCCATTAAATTTACCCAAACACGCCAGTTAAGTACCATTATGTAGTGTGAATATTCAGACAGATTGTTATTTGCCTTTTAAACAATTCAGTGCACCTTAAATGGGTACCCTGACTTTGATTCAAGCAGGCATTCAGGTATCTGCTAAAAACACAAAAAGGAGATGCAGCCCCTGTGCAAGTGCAGGTTGATCCCCTAAATCTGGCAGGGCAGTGGTTTTGTCAGTATGAACTTTATGTCTACTCCATTAGTTTCCATGTTGTTCTTTGTTCATCATGGACATAATTGACCTTCTCTGCTCAGTAGTGAGGTTACCACACTTGCTGTTGATACCTGGAGCAGGAGCCACAGGACCCATGGCACAACATGTACCTCAGGCTGGTAAACTACAGTAAAAACAACAGGAGAATTGAAAGCCCTTCTAGTTCCCCTCTTCATCTTGGTATCTGACCATCCAGGTAACATGGATGAATTTATTTACATTTAAACAAAAACTGCTACCTGACTTGTGCATCCAGAAAAAAATTCTTGTGGATGGATTAGCATGTGTGGATTTTCATGAAGGAACTGTCAGTCATAAATTTATTGCCACAAAGGCGATTGCTATTGGGTTAAAACTTCCCTAATCTTAGAAGTTTGGAATAAAAGAGCTGATTCTCATTATGAGGTACTGCCATCCATGCTATTCATTTTGTACGGAAGCTTTCCCCAGGCAGCACGCTCCCAGGGACTGTGAGCATTGTCACCCCTGTGCACACACACACACTAGAGGTATCCCCAGTAATGATCTATCAAATGGTGCTGCTGAAGCTTACTTACACTGGTCATACTCTAGTTTGAAGCGAGATAATGCACTAACCCTTCTCCAAACCATTGCCCTTGCCCTGCATCTGCTGGTGTAACAAGGAACTAGCAACTAGGAAGTATGTGCAGGAAAAGCATAGCAACGTTGTTTGGCTAGATCTGCCACGTTTCAAGCTCCCTATGTATTGCCAGCAACAGCTGCTGATATTTCCTTCTACTTGAAATCAGGAAAAATGGTAAGCATCTTTCCCTACTGGGAAATGCTGGTTTATTAAGGGCAACTACTGCAAGCAAATTTACTAGATGGCTGAAGTGGGTAATCTGTTGCTGCAACTTTCAGATGGATCTGCTAAGACGATGCTGGAAACTTGCAGCTATTTAACCAGCAGAGCAGAAAATGAATGAGAAATAGTAAAATGTAGCAAACGAAGGGATTAAAACTGCATGGCAGCTGTCTCAGGACTCCTCTGATAAGGTGAATGAACTAAAGAGTTCCTTTGAGTGCTCTAATGTACGAAAATGGCTATTTGCAAGCATAAATGAGATAATTTGAAAAGTGAGATAAAAAAGTCCGATTTTTTAAATTTGCATTCTCTGTAATACTTAGCTGGAAACATGGGTTACCAAAAGTACTACCTATGCTTTGATCAGTGCAAATCTACTGGATTGAATAAATAGATCCTCCCGAATCTCCTAAAATGCTTATTATAGGTCTTTAATCAGAGGTGGAACAAGGAAGTAGAAAGGGTACTAAATTCTAATTGAAAGAAGTAGGAAGAATGTTTGAAAGTATACAACTTGGGAATTAAAATATGGATTTTAGTTCTCATTTAATTTGAACTTTAGTAGTGACAGAAAATGAAAATAGTAAAGCAGGTATAATAATAGAAAGAAATTAGTCTTCCTGAGAAATAACACACCTTTAATTATCTGGAGTCAATTTTGTGACATAATTAACAACACTGAGACAGGGGAAAGGCAGCTTTGCGCCATAAAGCCTTTGTCTATCCAGAAAAATCTATACCAGCAATTATAATTTTCTAGGGTTTTATTTAATCAAGCACTATTCACTTGTCCAGTTCTGTACAAAACACAGAAAGGTAAAATATTATGTCCTAGGTAGGACATACTTCAAGAATCAATTCTTGAGTTTTCAAAGTGCGTGTTGACTGAAGTAAAATGAATTGGTCTTGTTTTTAAATTTAAGTACTATTAAATGTGCCACATAAAGGACTTCATTGCAGAACACCTCCAACGTATAATACACAAGATTTGCAGTCTCCAGGCAGCAAAGACTTGTTTTCTGGGAGGAGTCAGGAAGACAAATTATATACTTGCAGCCAGAAAAAAATACATACGTCCACGGTTTTCTCTGACATACAACAGAGCATTGCCCAGAGGACTTCCATTATTAATTCCTGAGTCAAACCTAATAGCTTTGGTCAAATGATTGTAAGAATCCCACATGAGATTTTGTGCATGGTACAATCCCTCTCAGTGTTAAAAAATGTTTTGTCTTGATTGTGGAATGAAGCTAACTATTTTCTGCTTGCAGTCTTTGCATATTGCCAGACCTCCCAAGTACTAGGAGCTGTTTTCCTATTAGATTGTTGTTTTCATGCAAATTTTTATAGACTGTAATCAAAATACTGCTTACATTATATTTGATAAAGTTAATACTGAAGTTGAATGCATCTATCTCATTAGGTCTTTCACTATTAAACCATTCTTCTTCCTCATAGTTGTATCAAACCTTCCCTAAGTTTCCACTCAATTTGATTATATTCTTTGGAAAACAATAGATAACATAGTTCATTTACAGTAATAAAAGAAACTAAAATCTTTACATTCCTCCATTATCCTCAAAAAAAGGCTTTTTCACAAGGCTTTTTGGAAACATCACTACACCAGTCATTCCTATATAGCTGATATTTAACCACATACTCCCAAGTTACCTTCATCTTTACATGAAGTGCCCCAACTTTTCAATAAATTCTTTATTGTTCTTATCTGAGAACAATACATTCAATGGTATTAAAAGCATTTGATTCACTGAATTTCCAGCTCATCTTTATTACTTGCCCAGAACTCCAGTTTTTGTGCCATTTGCAATTTGTAATGAATTTTTAATTACATGCAGGGAAGATGATATAAGATTAGACTGGAGTTAAGACCTTCTTCCAGCAGGATTTCACTGGAATATTTTGACACCAACTTGTACGTTGTGATTGCATTCCAAGGCCTATATTTAGCAGGCTTAAATCCACTTCAGGTGTTCCACATTCATTCTATATCATTTCAGTACCTTAGATAATTTTTAATCTCTGCACATTCTAGAAGTGTGCAAACAGAAAGCATCAGCATGCTTATCCTTTATCAATCAAATATGTAACCTCATAAAGGTAATTTTCGGTAGGAAAGTCTAACTTTCTATCAATTGATACTTATTGTCACTGTATAATTGATCTCATTTACTTCAGTACTTAAGTCCCCTGTCAGCTCTTGCTTTATTTTCCCCAATACTGGTGTCAGGTGATAGACCTATAAATATTTGATTCATCCTGTTACCTTTTGTGAATACGGACACAACATGAACTTTCTCCCAGTCCTCTAGATTTTCTACAGTGTCTACAATATACAGAAAACCAAAACAGTTTATCCAGAAAGCTCTTTATCTGCTTCTTTTAAAATTTTCATATGCAACTTTTCCTGATCTGTTGTCTAATTTAGTACTTGTGGTTAAATATGCTTAATGTTACCATTAACATGGAAAGCATTTAAACATCAACATTATCATCAAGTTTACATGAGTAAGTGTCCTGGTTTAACCCCAGCCAACAGCTAGGACCATGCAGCCACTCGTCCAGTTCTCCCCCTTCCCTCCAGAATGGCAGGAAGAAGAGGGAGAAAAGGAGGAGAAAGGAACAAAAAATTGTGGGTTGAGGTGAAGACAGTTTAACAGAACAGTAACGGAAAAAGAAAATAACAATAATAATACAAGTCACTCTGACCACCCAGTGAATTGATACCGTCCCAAGCAGTGATCGTGGATTCCCTCCAGCACCTTGGCCAACCCCCATTTATATACTGAGCATGACATCTATGGTACAGAATATTCCATTGGCCATTCCATTGTTCTCTTTGTGCTCCTTCTCAGTTTCTATGGGAAGATGAAAAGAGTCCTTGAAAAGTATAAACATCTCTTATCAACAACTAAAACAATATAACAATAGATACTATTGACATTCCTTTTACAGCAATCACTAGAAAGAAAATTAACTCTTTCCCAGCTGAAACCAGGACAGTATCCACTGGTTATTCTATACCATTTACATTATTCCCAAGCCTTACACTTTTAATTGTCACCACCACTTTTCATGTCTTGGAAATATATTGTATGTATATATATACACAGATATCATTCCCTTAGTCTGTGGGCTATCCCTCTAAAATGTCCGTTGAGTTCATTCAGTCCATAACTTTGGGCTCCATTTGTCATAGCAGTATTTCAGGGCAGGAGAGATGGTGTATGTGGTGTTGGAATTGTGGCATGCTGCATCTGGAGCTTGCAGCTGATGTATCTGTCATGGTCTTTGCCCACAATCTGTGGGTTGAAGGTGTCAATCTCAAGAAAGCTGCTGGGTGCCAGTTCCTGAAGCCAATTTTGGTTCCATCACTGCTGCACTTTACTCAGTGTTCACTCTTCATTAATTTGGGTGGTTCTTACTGTAATGCTATTGATATAGCATATAGCAACCACAGTAGTGATGACATATAGTTGTAAATTAGTAATTAACATAATACAGTTTAATTCATTGGCTGTTCTCACCCAAAACTGGGGTATGTTTCCAGCCATCCAGTGGCTGCTTCTACCATTTTACCACATGGTGCTTGCCTCGTTGGGTTGATGGGACTGTGATATAATCAATTTGCCAGGATTCCCCATATTTATATTTGAGCCACCATTCGCCATACCAGAGAATTTTAACCGCTTGGCCTGCTAATGTTTCACATTCATGAATAACCTGCGTGATAGCATCCAGAGTCAAGTCCACCCCTCAATCACAAGTCCATCTCTATGTTGCATCTCTTCCTTGATGTCATGGGCCCACCAAGCCATAAGTAATTCACCCTTATGTTGCCAGTCCAGGTCTATCTGAGCCACTTCAATCTTTGAAGCATGATTCACCTCCTTGGTTGTTTTGATGTTCTTCAGTGGAACAGCTCTTGGGTACATGGGCATGTACATGATGTAGTTTTACAACCAGATTCTCTATCCGGGAAACAATATCTTGCCATGATGGGGCAGCCCAGATAGGTTTGCCTCTGTGCTGCCTGTTGCTCTGATTCCATAGCTATAACCACCCCCACAGAGCATTTACCACCATCCATGAATCAGTATAAAGTACTGGCCATTTTTCTTATTCATCAATATCTAAAGCCAGCTGGATGGTTTTCAAACTGCTTTCAAACTGCACCCTTCAGTGGCTTCTGCAATGCATCACACAGGACTCCACACAGCAGCCTTCCACTTCTGATGTGTTCCTACAATCCATCAGTATCCATCACTGAACAGGGCATATTTCTTCTCATTCTCTGGTAGTTTATTATATGGTGGGGCCTCTTCAGCACGTCATCTCCTCCTCTGGTGATATTCTGAAATCTTTGCCTTCTGACCAGTCAATGACCACTTCCAAGGTTCCTGGGCAACCAGGATTTCTTATTCAAGCTCATTGTGTGATCCGTGAGATCGACTTACTCTACATAGTGTCGCTTGCATAATGTATAGAGTGGACATTCCTATCACTCCAGAAATAGATGGGTTCTGCCCCTTTATACCTTGATGGCATTAAGGTACACTGTGCACCAGTGTCTACCAGAGCCTTATACTCCTTGGAGTCTGATGCGACAGTCCAATGTATCCACACAGTCCAGTAAACCCAGTAGTTCCTTTCTGCCACCTCCTCCAGAGGCAGGGCCCCTCTAATTCCAAATGAAGTATCCAGCATCAATGAATGTGTTTGTGTGCCTCAACTGGGTTTGAATCCCATCCTTGTTATTCAATTCTTCGAAATACAAATTGGAAGATCCTTCAAGAGGATCAGAAACCCTTCTGCTTTTTGTGGACATCTGGCCATTGGAAAGGCACTTTTCCTGGAGGGATCCCCTTTTGTGATTGTTCTTCCTTGCAACTATGTACCCGTGCCTGTAGAATCGAGGTAGGTTGTCCATCTCAATTCCTCATGTTCTCTCTGTGGTCATGGAGGTAAAACCACAGAGTGCCTCATGGTGTGTACCCTTTGTCTCCTCTCTCTTGAGCAGAAAAATAGTTATGCCTAATAGCCTAGATACAGGTCTGTACAGGTGGAGAGTAAGACCTATCCTCTTTGACCTGCTGGAACTTCCGGAACAGCTTTTTGAACAGGCTTTCTTTTTTCTTGGACAGTCTTTCAGCTGAGATGCAAGCCTGTGGGGTAGTAGGAAGACTTTCTTCATATTGTCAGAGTTGGCCAGCCACTCTGACAGCGGCACCTTCAGTGCCTCTTTGTCTCCGCAGTTCATTGTTGCCAATGAGCTGATGTATGATAATGGTGTGCTCTATAGAAACCAGTAAGCTGTTTTTTACCCTTCTCAAATCAATCAGACACGGTTCCTTGGTTCCTGTTATTCTTAAAAGCATCTTTTTATTTCCCTTTATGAGCCTATATTTATTCTTGTATCCATTTGTTTCCTATAATAATATTCTGTAGTTCTTAATTTCTAATTTGATCTGCTAATACTTTAAATACATTATTGAAAGATGTGGAATGCCAAATAGAAGACAGACTAAATATCACTGTTGCAAAATAAAATTGTTCTTAATATTCTCACAGTAGTTTTGAATACTACTCTTTGGAGATGATGTTACCTTTGCCTTAGAAATGTCCCCCACAAAACCAAGCAGTCCTCAAACAAGTAAAAAACAACTACTTCCTATTTCTATATTTTACAGCCAATACGATATCAGCTTGAAAAACAAGGATCACTTGAATGAAGACCTACCTACTCTTCTGTTGCCCTTAAAGTAGACCTCATTTGAAAAATTCCAGACTCACAAAAACTAACTACTTAGCTGATGGCATGGGATCAAGAAGTTTCTGCTCCATTCCAAAATAAACAACTATGCAATAGTAACAGGCTTCTGAATCTGATGTTTTACAATAAAAACTCGAAAGAATATCTAGGACTCCAACAGCAAAATTTTTTTGAAATCCCAACAGCTACAACTGCAGAGCCTTCAGACCTGTCCTACTAGCTAGTGTCAATGCCATTCCCAACACAAAACCAAAGCACACCGTGACGAATGAGTCATCAGGCAGATACATGATACGGTGCTTGATCCAGCTTTTAGTGCGTTACTGATGAATAACTGATAAACAGATATCTGATAAAGATTACTCCCAAGATTTCTAGCAGATACAATTATGGGCATGCAGCAATCATGCTGACATTTCCCTAAGATACTATGAAATACCCTATTTAATATGTCAATACAAAAATGATTTTCACACCTACAAACACTACCATTGTTAAAACTGGACTTTCATATTGATTCAATAGGCTGACACAGATGTTGTGACTGACAGCAGTTTCTATCTGCAGGATTATTCAAGCATAAAATTGTTGCCAAGGCAATCCCAATCAAAAGCAAATGGGTCCACAGAAAACACATGGTGTTCATATGACGAAGCTCTCAGCGTACGTAGATGCAAGGAAAGGAGGATTTTAGTGCACATTCATGATCAATTGCAGAGCACATAAATTACTGTAATTTTTATGTCGCCACTTAGCTACACTCTGAAAGAAAGAAAAAGCCCTAGTTCTACACAGAGATCAAAAGAGGAGCTATTGTCTTCCAAATTACCATCAAGCTCTAATGCAAAATTGGTACAACAGTCTGTGGAATGCTGATAACATTTTGTGCTGCAGTTAGCTACAGATTGTCTGAAGTAAGGAAAAGTCAAAGCATAGGTGATTTAAAGTGAAAGGTGTTGTAGCAGAGTTAAATTTTAATGGTTTAGGCTGAATTTTCCAAGCATGTGATTAAGAGAACTGATAGCTCTGTATCAGTAATTTCTAATTCCCAAGCAAATGATAAGAGAATCAGAAAATAATAACATGTCTTTCAGGCTATAGTTTCTTTTAAAGATTTTTCATTCAAATAAAATTAAAAAAAAGGAAAAGTTGAACTTTCAGAACTGGGTGACTGGGAAGTGGACCATGAAGTCCTATAGCTGGCTCAGAAATCCATCTGTGTCGTGCTAGTCACCAAGCACTTACTACTCATGTAGTGTTTCACACTTGCAACTTTGGAATCCTCCACTCAAAATGTCTCAAAAAAGTTAACATGAAGTAAAAATCCTTATAAATTCAACCTTCAAGGTTATTGTTCTGTTTTGATGCGTGATAAAACATTGACTTGTGAAGGAAATCAATTTACATTCAGGATCTCACAAGCCTAAACCCAGAATTAGCCTGTTAATTCTGCTGTGCCCTAAGCAAAGCTGAAATGATCTGAAGAAATAACTTGCCAAAACAAAAGCACACTTTATAATATAACAAAGTATATGGAAACAAAACAACAGCTAAGTTATACAAACAGACTGCACTGAATTGTCTTCTTAGATTAAACATCCTTAATATAATAATTACATATACAAGGATATCCACAGCCTAAGCTGTACCAGCAAATTGCACACAGGGTTTACACAGTAAAATGCTTCTACATCCACCAGCAGATTTTAAATAGTATTAAATACTATTTTGAATTTTAAATAATGTTGACATTTGCATCATTAGTAGAAATAGAATTTCTTTTAGGTAGAAAAGATTACAAGAAAATCTCCTGTCTAGAAAAATGCTAATAAATAAGCAGTGGCACTTTTAATTAAATATATATTAATGTCATAAATACAGCAGCACGTCTTCCACAGCTTTCCTTAAGAAAGGAAAAGTTACAGTGGTTTGCCATTAAGAACAAAGGGTTAAGCAGACAACTCAAAGATTAAATGATAAAATACGGTAGCTACACCAAATAACGCCAGAAATAATGCAATAATTCTTAATAT
>JAOXJK010000012.1:39483970-39504478 GCA_025774025.1 Xenus cinereus
GACAACTCAAAGATTAAATGATAAAATACGGTAGCTACACCAAATAACGCCAGAAATAATGCAATAATTCTTAATATATGGAAGCTCTCATAAGCCTAGCCATTACCAAAATATATGTTTATAATAGAAAAAGAAAATAAGCTCAAAAGCAAATGTAAGGGAGATAAAATGAAAGTGGAAATAAAAGGAAAGCAGAGATAAGAGGAAACTGATTTTCATTTTCAAATGGGAGTTCCTTTCCATTAGAGGTTCTGGAGCTGAACCGGGTACTGCACAAATACATTTACACACAGAACTAATGTACACATGGCTTTGACTATCTAAGTGATAAAAGAAAGCAAACAAGGTATGCTAATCCGCAATATTGGAGGAAAAAACAGTTAATTACCTGTCTTGAACAGAGAAAGGCAAACAAACATGCAGAAACATATTCATATCAATATATTCAAAGAATATCTCTTCATATTTTTAAATGAAACTGCTGTAGTATAGTATTAGTCAATTATATGCCGTCCTTCTATAAAGATTCATGTGACCAAGTTTTCATTTGAGCACTACGTTTGAAAAGTTCCTACAATTTCAAGCAGAAGTTTTGAATCTTAAATAAAGGAACACATACTGACTAATAGCAAAGAGTCTCTTGAGTCCTTACTAGAGACCTGAAAGAGACACAATGTCCTAACAGGATGTGTTCACTAGGACACTTATGGTTGAATATAATATGAGAAAGATGAAGTTAGTATTTTAATGCTTAAGCATACATACTCCAACACTCTTCCTTTATTAGGCAATAATTTTCTTTCAATGTCTAAAAAATTAGATGAGAAAAAGGTACATGTTCTTTTTGAAACAAACACACACACAAAAAATATCAAGAAACTCTCTTCTAATCAGTGGGAAATTAAAAAATGCTGTTCCAAAGCATATTAAAATTTTTACTTGACAGACAGAAATAATATCATTTATTACATGATCAGGCAGAATTAACTAAGACAACTCAGACTTTGAACACTGAGCATCAAATTCTTACAGAGCAATTAATGATTCGGTTAAAAAGAATCAAAACCTGTGGGGAAAAAAAATGGACACAGTGAAGGAAAGGGCAATTTGCTCACTGAGGTCGGAATTCGTCTCAGCATTTTTTATACTTTTTCTCAGGTCTTCACCATTCATCTGGTTTATTAGACACGTTTACTTTAGAATAAGATGAATTGTGCCCTAGACTTCATTGACATGATTTCATCTCACACTAAGGAGAACCCACTGCAATTAGCATCAATATGTATGTCTATAGTTTGTCAAGGAAATTCCACCTAAGCTCTCCATGAGTATTACATTTAATAACCTCTGTCCTTCTCTCCTTCATATGTTCAATAAATCAAAAACTACAGATGAAAAGTCTAAGCAGTTCATTGGATTTAGTTTTGTTAAAACACTCCTTGCATTTGAAGCTAAGTTCTCCCTCTCAGTAACGGCATAAGACACGGTGTGTACTGTGCAACACATTATTGCCACTCCCTACATATCTACAGACCAACTTCAGCTCCAGTGTAAGCTGAGGTTAAGGCAACAGATCTGCATTAGCTTCTGCTCACAGTATCTGTAGACTGTTGACTCATCCCACAAAAGCAGTTAAAGGTTGCAAGGTTGACAAAATGCACTATGGAATTAATAGAAAAGGAACAATACACAAAGGCAACACAGCATATATAACAGGGTATGAAGTACACTTAAAAAGAATAAAACAGCTCTGAAAATAAGAACTATGAATTTTTCACATATTTCAACAGAAAGAAAGAAACAATTTAAAATGCAAGAGAAAGAGCTTTGCACTTCAATCAGGTCCCATCAATGATCTTTTCTTAATTTTAATTGCATGTTAAATACATTTTATAACAGTAATGCATGTTACAAGAATTCAGTGTGATTTGCCTAGTGGGAAATTAGTGCAAACATATTAAATTCATGCATTAGCAGAAATTAGAGATTTGGATAAGTTTTAGTCATTTCTATTTTAGTTCTTTTCTTTGAGCTTATTCTTATTTTTCTCTTACAGTTTCTTAGTTCTCATTTTTACAAAAAACCACAAAGGATAATAGAAAAAATGCTGGATGAACTGCCAGGCTCAAAGGGTTGTGGTCACCAACACAAAGTTGGAGTCCTCCAGGAACTGATATTGATGCCATTATTGTTTAAAGTCTCCATTAGCGACCTGGACAATGGGACAGAGTGCACCCTCAGCAAGTTTGCCGATGATAAAAAACTGAGAGGAGTGCCTGGTACACCAGATGGGTGTGTTGCCATTCAGAGAGACCTGGGCAGGCTGGAGAAATGGGACAACAAGAGCCCCTTGAAGTTCAATGAAGGGAAATGCCAAAGTCACACAACTGGGAAGCAATAACCCCAACACACCAGTCTGGGCTGGAGGCTGACTGTCTGGAAATCAGACCTTTCTGGAGAAGGACCTGGGATGCTGGTGGATGGCACTTGAAACATAAGGTAGCAGTGCGTATTAATACCTGATGGGGTCAGGGTCAGGGAGTAAAAAAGACAGAGCCAGAGAGTCTTTTCAGGGATGCCCAGTGACAAGACACAAAAGGTACAAACTGAATTACAGGAGATTGGACTTAAATACAAGAAAAACCTCTTTATTCTTCTTTACTCTGAAGGTGATCAAACACTAAAACAGGTTGCCCGGCAAAAAGTTTTGAAGATATTCAAAACTCAACTGAAAAAGATACTGAGAATCCTGCTCTAGCTGACTTTGTTCTGATCTATAAAGGTGACCGCCTCAATGTCCAGATGTCCTTTTTGAGGTCCCTTCACAGAACCTCGAAAACTCTGCAATCCTGTGGTATTTGTGGCGGCCAAACTCCAACGTATCTCCCTGAACCTCTCCGTTTCATGCCATCTTCCTTTCTTCCTACTTCAAAGTTTACCCTGACTTACCACATCATTTCCAATTTCTTTCTCCTTCCTGCCTTCTTTTTTTTATGCTCAAGACCTTGCTAGTCTGACTGCTATCTTCAACTTCACCTGCTCTACTTTCTAGAATTTTCCTAGCTGGACTGCAATTGTTATTTCAGGAGTGAGTTTCATCTGCTGACCAGAAATATTCTATCAGTTCTAAGATAACAAGAAAAAGGAAAAAAAGAAATGGACTGGAAAAGTGGAAAGGGGTAGCTTAACTAAAATTTACCCACAGATAAGGTTTTTCATATGTGCCAGTGGAAAAAAAAAAAAAGAACTTGTGTTTTCTCTCATGCTGTTACCCACACATACATTCAGTATCTGAAAAAAAACCCTTCTTTCCTTCAAATCTGTCTTTAACTGTTTTCATCTCTTGTGAGGCCTTTATCACTTGAACATGTTTGTGCTACTGCTCATTTAAAACACCTGCCTATTACATTAACAGTGTCTGTCTCCCTAAGTTGTCTCTCATCTTACATGTAGACTGTAAGCTCTTTAGGATGGGTGCCAGCATTTTGTTCTCTGACAGCACAGGGGTCTCTTAGCTGTTAAGACTGTGCTAATGATAGACGATCTTGTCTGTACCTTGGTCCAGATACACGCTTTTTCTGTTCATCACATTTTTCTCTGTTTTTAAGAGCCGTTCATTGCATTTAAGTACATAGGAATTAAGACAGTATATAACATTCAAAAGCAACATTAAAGACTTTCCCATAGTGATGGCTCCCAGTGACTTGTTTTTCCCCCTTGGAAAGATCTATTCGTTCCTCTCTGTTGATAACAAATGATCTAACTCTTGCTGAATCCTCCGCTGAATAAATAAATAAAGAAAAATAGCCCAAATGTTCAAGAACTAATTTGTGATAATGTGGTCATGGAGAGCCCTTTTTAACTTCAAATAGCTTTGGAAAGATCAATATTTAGACACATGCAACAACTATAGGGATATCATTTTACATGGATATAATATTGGACACTTACTCTAGGTTCAAAAATCTAAATGCAGGATCATGGCTTTACCTTACAGGACATATAGTTAGGATGAGAGCACACAATCTATCTAAATATACTGTGAAAGGTGTTCCTAATGTATCTGTCCTTACAGCCAAAGTGAAGATGTGAAGCATCTTCATAAGGAAAATATACGTTGGCAGAAAGGAGGGGCAATGTTTAAAGCTATCAAGAATGCTAAACAACTTTATGCCAGGTGAGATGTACGCATATGTAGTGAAAATAAGAATTTTTATTGTTACTCTTGAATTGGAGAATCAAGAAATACTGCAATCGGTCTTGTATGCTGCCATAAAGCAGGCTTGTCTTTGGAATTGTCACGCTTTCTGTTTTTCTGTCCTGAGTGACTACAGGTATCACGTAATAAATGGTAAATATAAATGAAAGAAGGCTGTTCAATAATAGAATTGGTAACAAAGTTCCCACATGTTGAGAATGCCATTGTCCATTATGTGACTGCCAACATAACTCTTCATGCTAATTCATTTCCTCAAAGATTTGTCAAGTTCAAAACTTCTAATAATTCTAAAAGTTTATTTAAAGGGGTAATAAAAATTGTGATTTTCACAGAATGAGCAAAATGACCCCATATTTTATATTTTCTCCTTAATGGCTAGTTTAACCACTAGGAATCATTTACGAAAGGTTTTAAGGAGTCTGCTTACATTGTGGGTTGACCAGTCTCCATTATTTATTGCAACAACACATTCTGGCACCACATCTAACAAAACAGTTCCAGAATAAGCAGCATAACAAATTGCTGCTTTAGCTCTTGAATCAGTTCGTATACTGTGTGGTCTTTTTCATAATCTTCAATGTATAGCACTGCAGATTTCCTGATGACGTTGTTTGCTGGAGCTGCTAAGGGTACACAAAACTAGTGAACTGAAGTCCTGACCAATGTGCTGTGACTGACATGTAATTCACCATTTAACCACTGCTGTACATGATATATTGGAGGTGATATGAACATGACCCTATCCTCAGTGTATTTGGGATCAGGTATTAATCTTCAACAGAGAGCTTTAAAATGATGTAGAAAAAGCTTTTGTTCAGAATGATCACAAGTGCAGGGACTTAGTAACAAAAATTATTTCTAGTTATGAAAGATTAATTAATGAATTACATCCATTAGTACAACTGTTCCCTCAGAACTGCAATATTACTATCAGAATATTTGACTTTTACAACAATCATTTACAAATGTTTAAACTCACATAGCGCAAGTGTATTCTGAGGTTATTCTAGCTTTCAGAAATAATTTTGCCCTTAAAAGTTCTATCAAGCAAATACAAGACACAGAACAACTGGAAAGGAAAGAAAATCCGATTTATGAAATTTTTAACTTGTCATGTTTAACAGAAAATGTCACCCTTTTGCCTACCCAATTTTTTTTTTTTTTTTTTTTTTTTTAATCCCACTATGCACACATGCTTGATTCTACAAAGGATGATTTGCACCACGGGTGCTATTCTACTGCCAGTCACATTCATGCTGACCTATAATAACCACGCTTGGATAGAATTGGTTGCTTTTCTTTGTAGGTCATCAGTTGAATAGAGCCTTTGCCACCAGTTGAATATAGCGCTCAGTATTTTGGGAACTTGTCAGATTTTGGGCTGTTTGTCAATTAACATCAATATGTGTCTTTTGGAATGCCATTAAGGTCAGTACTTCTAACATAGAATACATATATGTATACATGTACATATGTATATACATACACAAATTCTATAAAATTAATCCAGGGAGTCACAAACAATGCATAAATCCGAGGAAACTCCTGTAAAGGCCATTCATTGCTTTTGTGTGCAACTAGTTTTTTTACTTACGCTGATATAAAAACTGATTTGTACTACTGACCTTGGGTACAAGACAATTCATATATCTTGCCAGGGATCTAATTCAAAGCCTGATGGAAAGACTCAGACTGGTTTTAAGGCACCTTGGAAAATCCTTCAAACTTACACAACATAAGAAAAAAGCTTTTGAAGCTTCAAAAGATTTCTTTTTTTGTTCAGTCATTTTCTCCAATTACTAGATCACATATTGTAAACAATAAATCAGTCTTTCATAGAACATCCTCCTTGCTGTTTTGAACATGCTAACAGGTAACAGCAGCAGACTTTTAAAGGTATTTGTATGTTTAGAAACACATGTATTTTCATAAATAACTTTCAACATTTCCCATCCTTGTTCCTATTCTCCCATGCTTCATTTCTTTCATCATAGAAACAAAAGTACCCAGAATATTTCCTTTTTTTTTGTTGTAACAAACAAAAATATTGTAACAATTGTTTTTTAAAACAATCTTATTATAATTAGGATATAAATCTCCATCAAAACATATTCAAAGATATACAGAAAGATAGACATAGAGGTATCTGTCTATAAAAAATGTAGTGAAGATGTATCTTAAGGAAAGTACTACACATGTCTGCAAGGTACTTTTTTGTTATACTGTAACTGGTTAGTGTGCTTTCATTTACAATGCTAAACTTATTGCATCAGAAGTGGTTCCAAATGAGCAGTTTTCAGCATAAGTAGAAAGATCTCTGCTTTTCCACAGCTTTGTCTTTTTTTTGCCAAGGCTTGGTTTGGCTTGTTTGGGGAAGGGGCGCTGATTATGACTAAATATGCAAAGTGTATCCCTTCATACACAGGACCAGTCATATCTAGTGAGATACTAGACTACTCTTCAGTGAATTTACAACTTTCCTTCAAAATTTCTGACACAATAGCCACATATTTAAAATGCGAGCTTAATCAAAACTTGTTGCCTTTACCAAATACTCTCATAGATTTTATTTGCAAAGAAGTACCTTTTACCCACACAATAATTTAAAAGATATTATTTAAGTCTGAAGGCTCATTTAAGCAGAATAATTGGCATCAATAGCACTTACCTGATTGTGTGGAGTAGAGGTTATACAGCTATTTTCCAGCTCAGAACCATGCAATAGCCATTTTAAAAAATAATGCAATGTTTGAAATTTATGAAAATTAACTTTTTACTAATAATGCTTTTGTAAGAGGCTTCTAGACACAAGTAGTGCAATTTGCTATGTGGTTTGAGGTTAAAAGAAATGTGCCATACGTAATTATTTATAGAGAGACACTGCATACAGACTAAGAGGTTTAGATCAGTTGATATGGAACAGTTTAGCCACCATAAAAATTAATCAAGTCATGAGTCTTGCATTCTGTCCTAAAAGAATGAAGAGCCTCTTTTCACTAAGAGAAATCGGTTACGTGACTATCATACTCTCAACCAGCCTATTGAAAGGACTAAAAGAAATCTATATTACACAGAAAGATGGATCGAGCATGAGTCAATGTGGCAAGCACATAACCAAACAGACATGGAATTAAACAAGAAAAAAAAACCAAAACAAACAAAACCAACAAAGATTGTCGCTTAACCTGTTTTGTCAGAGCTGGTATTGATGGTATTGGTAGTGATGGAAGTGAAGGTAGTCTTTGCGCTGTCCTTGGTAGTAACAGATTTCTGCTTATTTTTCATGGCTTCCAGTGCTTTGAGCTTCTTGGCATGTTTAGTGCCTTTGTAGTGGGCCGCAGCCTGGCTCTACAAAGGAGAACAAAATGAACCATGCAATCAGGCTCATTTCTAAACTGGCATTCTCTGTATTAGTACAAATACAGACTACCTTTCAATAATGGGTACCATTCACATTATCCAAGTAGTGACCAAACAGAAAATTATATTTAGAATGATGCTTGGAAAACAATGGAAAAAAATACTCAAGCAACTCCAACTCAATAAATACAGTATATTACTTTCAGACCAAAATAAGGTTGTCTTAGTCTACCATGCCACCGTTAGTTTTTCTATCAAGACTTTTTTTGCTTTCACATAAAAAATTAAATTAATCCTCAGGCAACGTGGAGGAAGGCACTCTCCTCCCACTAGATTTGCACTTTTCCAGTTTCTATGTCAAACTAGAGATTTTGTCAAAACTTCTTTCAAAGAACAGTTTACTATTAACAGTGGTGTCCGGAACTTCTCAGCAAAGACTGACACTAAAAAACAAATGAAAAAAAACCCAAACTGAAACCAAAGCCCAAACAAAAGAAAGCAAAAAATAAACCACTCTATTCAAAGCTGATCACCAAAGATTTAACTGCATGTGAGGCAGACATGCCATTAGCTGGCTTACTTATAAAAAAAAAGATTACTTTTGTCCACCTGCTACAAAAGGTAGTGTTTGAAATTCAAAGATGGGCGCATCCTTTCAAAGGAGAAAGCTTGCACAAACCTTGTCACAGTTCCAAATATATTTTGGCTACTTGATATCATTAGCTAAAATAGATTTGTATGTGCTTTGTTATTAAGACTTATGTATTACACTGAAAGTATCTTTATTATTCTAAGAATTAATACCAACTTTTCTTCATTTAATTTATGTTGCATATATATTTTAAGAATAGTATTTGAAGTATAAGATTAAAACTTATACAAAACCCACTGGAATTAGTGTGCATATTCAGAGTTTACTTCTTCTCTAATTATTTAAACTCTTATAGAAAAGACAGTCTTCCAGTTAATAAGTTAACAACCTGGAAAATTCCCTATATTTTAACTACTAAACTTCAAGCTTTATTGAAAGCTATTACTTTCTTACTTGAAAGAGAAACTATTAAGACTCTGGAAAAATAATTAGCTACTACAAAATTTAGATACTACAGAATTGAACAAATGAAAAGCAACTATGCTGGGTCAGCCCATGGACCCACAAAGGTCAGTATTTTGTTTCTGGCATGAAACAATAGCAGATATTTAGCACATAAAAGAAAGGTAAAGGCTTTCTATTGTGGAATCAGAAGAGGAAAAAAACATGTACGTAATTTAGTGGCTACAAACTCAAAGGATAAAAGGAATAAAATGACATAGTGACTCGACTCACTAAACCACTCAAGCAGGTAGAAGAATCCTGAATTACCTGGCATCTGTTAGTCATTAGCCCTTCATTTAATGTTATTTAATGTGCTGAATTTTGGGGAGAGAGGAAGTTCCAGTGAACATCATGATAAGAGTGTATATTAATTAATCTTGAGATTTATGACATTCGGCTTTCATGAAAAGTCATGATTCCTTCCAGATGCCTGAGATTTGAGAAGCTCAACGTGACTAAGAAAGAATTGAAAGATCTTGTCTAAACCAATAGACACGTATATGTGTATGTGTATACATGCATAAATATGCACACATGCATTTGCTCTCGTTATATATTGAGATGCATCATTCAGTTTGGTTGAAAAGCCAGTTTCTCTATACCTAAATTAATGTAAATATTGTATTAGGTACCCTTATTGAAAGAACACTGGACAGTGAAATTATTAATTAGAAACAACTTGAACAGAAACAGCACAATCATGCACCTTTTACAATTCCCAACACATAACATCGAGACATACTGTAAGCCAAATACAAACAGTCAAGAGATGTTAATTATTGTTAGACTGAAAGACCAGTGTCAAGTTACGATGATGCATTAAAAACGACATTATACAGTACATCCTCATGTTGCTATCATGTTACCTATTTTTACAGTTTCTAGTCAAATTTAATTATCAGTCAGCTCCACATTTTGACTGCACTTGTTTTCTCTAACTAATAGTGTCATTCTTCAAATATCAGAAAGGTAGTCAGAACATGATCCTTACTACTGACTTATGAATGTTGATACTTGTTTGACACACAGCTTAACTTTCTTCACAGAATCGTTGTCAGAGCACCCCAGGTTTATGTCTCCTATATCCATAGTTCTCTTCCCTCTGAATTCTCACAGCTACAGCTCCACAAACCTCCACCCAAGCAGAGTGTTGGATGCATAAGGAATATGCAACATGTAGAAATTGTGACCTTTTCAGTATTCTGAAATACACGAATGAAATTGCTCCAAAGTAGAAACACATTGCTCAAATTTACCAGTACAATGGCTGCTAAGCAGAGTTGTCCATTACTCACTTCCCACAGAGCGTTGCCAGTTTACCCAGTCTTTACTTAAAGATCTTTATGCCTTTTTTTAGTTCAAAGTTTAAATCTCCATCCTTTGTGGGGACATGAAACCATCTGAGCTTGTTTCAATATAACTGTAGCTGGCACATGGTTCTGTGTGAGAGCAGACAGATTGCTCCTAAGTATTTAACCAGCTCTAAATAAGTTTATGCTGAACTTTAAAACTGAACTGGAACCCTAAAAAAAAAATAATAAAAAAAAAAGGTCTGTCAATATCTTTCCTTGCAAGAGTAAGATGTAGAAAATGGAAAAACATCCAAAAACATCTTTTTCAGCACAGTAACATAAAATATGGTACCTCACTAAATCATTTCCTGCAGCCATAAGAGAACTAAAATAATCCTCACTGCTTAAATGGCATTTATTTGTAGCTTATAAAACTTATTACTTAAATGACATTTACTGTTAGTTAAATAAAAAAATAAGACAGATCATAAAATGCAATTGTTCCCAACTTTCATGCAGAATTAAGAAATATTGAAAGAGAGCAGAAGAGTGAAAGACAAGTTAGTCCTACTTTTTGCTGCCAAGCATGATGCTTAACAGAGTTTAGTGACTGTAACCCCTTCAGACAGGTGAAGAGGGGGTTCCTTCTGGAATACTTCAAAGTTCAACAGTTTCAAAACCCAAGGTAATATATACAAGTTTATATATTACCTTACCAAATTGTGCTAGAAGTTGTGCTGAGACAAGTTATGAGCAGACGTTACAGGTGAAACCTTACATCTAGAGAAGCTGATGGGAATCAGAGGACTTCCCTTTCCATGTTTTGTAAAGGGTTACTGACTTTTATAATTGCTCATCTTGATGGAAGCCATCAAGAGCTTACTATCTTTTTTCATCATAGTTTCCAAGTTTGCTTCTCACATCATAGTTTCCACGCTTGACACGTAGAATTAAACCTAGCACCATGAAGACAAGTCATTGTCAGCTAATATGTGACCCAGTCAGTGATGAAGCATGAGAAATATGTCAAATATTGCTGGTGCAAAATTACAGTGAACTTTAAGAAACTATAGTCATTCTTGAAAAAGATGTGTAACAGAAAAGTAAAAGGTACATTATTACCTTGTATCTGAAGTTGAAAATTCAAGGATCCTTAACTAAATTTTGAGGGCTCTGATCCTGTAAATTACATGTAGACAAACTTTGGTCTATGGGAATTACTTCAAGGAAATGGCAAGATGTCTAAATAGGAAATCACTTTTCAAGGTTATTTGTAATGAAGTCCTGCCTATTTGAGCAGTACAAGTCAGATTAAGCATCTCTTTTGCAAAACAAGTAATTTCCTCTGTACTCATGCATCTATCTTGAATAATTTGGGACCTCTCTAATCCTTACATTCTGTAACCTTCCCAAATTGTTAGAATATAAGAAACTGTATTTGCCTATATAAGCATTTATTGTATATATATGTTATAAACAGAGAGACGTACACATACCATAAAAGAATAAAAAATTCCATATGTAGGTGTGAGCAGTTAGAAATAACAGCCATAATGTCAAAACTCAGCTGTATTTTCTTTGCTTAAGAGCAATATTGTACCACAATTACCATAAGGACGTCATATTACCAAGCAAATTGCAATGTGTAAAATACGATCAGAAAGATGAAATATTTTAAACAGTACAACAAGTATTGTCTTGCAATTGCAGTGATCATATCTACATGGAAGTCTCACAGCCCTGAGGAAAGGGACTTGGGGTTGCTGATGAATGAGACGCTGGACATGAGCAGGCAGTGTGCACCTGCAGCCCAGAAGGCCAATCGCACCCTGGGATGCATCAAAAGAAGTGTTGCTAGCAGATCCAGAAAGGTGATTCTGCCACTTTGCTCTGGTGAGACCTCACCTGGAGTACTGTGTGCAGGTCTGGAGCCCTCAATATAGAAAGGACGTGGACCTGAGAGAGCGGGTCCAGAGGAGGGCCACAAAAATGATCAGGGGGGTTGGAGCACCTCTGCTACAAGGACAGGCTGAGGGAGCTGGGACTGTTCAGCCTAGAGAAGAGGAGGCTCCAGGGAGACCTAATAGCGGCCTTCCAGTACCTGAGGGGGGCCTACAGGAAGGTGGGGGAGTGTCTGTTTACAAAGGCCTGCAGTGACAGGACGAGCGGCAATGGCTTTAAGTTGGGAAAGGGCAGATTTAGACTGGATATTAGGAAATAGTTCTTTACTATGAGGGTGGTGGAACACTGGAACAGGTTGCCCAGGGAGGTTGAGGCTCCTTCCGTGGAGATATTCAAGGTGAGGCTCGACGAGGCCCTGGGCAACCTCGTCTAGTTGGGGGTGTCCCTGTTGACTGTGGGGAGGCCGGACAAGATGAGTTTTGGAGGTCCCTTCTGGCCTGGACGATTCTATGATTCTATATAACTTCAGACATTCTGACTGCTGGTTTAAGCTACTTTTCTTTTCCCGATTAGTTAATGAAGAGAAGATACTACATTTTTGACCAGTGACATTTTATAGTGTTGCAAAAAAGTATTTCTCAAAACAACCTTTGTCAATACAAGTCTTTTATTCTTCTGTGTATAGGCACCTTAAAAAAAAAAAATCTGCATCTTTTTCCTTTTATCTTTTTCTGACCAGTGAACAATATGTTGAGAATAAATCAAAATTTGGAGCACTTTCCCCTATGCCACTTACTTCTTTTCCTGATTTTTCCTCTTATCTGCTGCATAATTTAACATCATCTCTTAGGTATGGGAAAAGCTGTGAAAGTTAATATTTTGAGCATGAAAAGTACACAAAGAAAGCTGAGAAGTTAGTTCTGGCATAGCTGCCAATAACTGTGGACCACAATATTGTCTAAAAATCTGAAAACTTACAGTTATCTTGAAATTAAAAATAAAACTTAAAAATAGACTTTACCTATCTTATATCCTGAAACCTGGAAATAGTTCTGTTTTCTAGCTCTACTTTTAGCCCTTATATTTTCACCAAGCCAATTTTGGACACTGTTTTGCCTCCAGGCATTTTCTGTGCCATTTGAATTACAAAAAGAGTAGGGTTTTTTTCCCCTTGACTAAAATTGCTGAATAAGCAGCTGCTTCAGAGGTACTAAATAAGGATCGCTATAGATATATAGCTTATAGACAACCTTAAATTTTTAATAGCAACATCTAATTTTTTTATAGTTTGAAAACTGAAACTGTATTCAGAATATTCCATGTTGCTGGAAGTCTAATAGAAATTGCTGAATATCAGTTGTTTTCAGCAATTTACTTAGATTCTGAATACCAATTCTTTTCAGCAATTTTCTTAGAAGGTTGTTTGCTTCCTTTTTGAAATAAAAAAGCTGACTGACAATCTAAAAAGAAAAATAAGCTATTTCTAACTATTTCATATCAGTGGTTGATAATGGTATAGCTGAACGAATACTTTCCAGTCTGCTCAATTTACAATGATCTGAAAATTTAATTTAAAAAAAATTGAAACTTTTAAAACTTAATAAATTTTCAGAACTCTTTTCCATATCCAACTGTAATGGCAAGTTCATTATGGGGAAATATCATGATGTAAAACAGAAAGGAAGTTGATTTCAAATGAAAAGACCCCATAAAATCACAGAACTTAGTAAAGGCACATCCTACATACAAAGCAACAATGTGCTTTTAGGCTTGCTAGATATAGGGAAAAGTTATGCTTCTCTTTTTGTGATTTATTATAATTAGATTCCCAATGCAATACTAAGCTTCATAAATATATTGAAAAAGACATGGTTATGTTTAGAACATCTTGGGTATTCTATGGCTTCAGGTAAAAGCTATTTGATTTTAAGATGACTTCAGGTTCACGGTTTAGAATAAGCTAATTTCCACTTTATAAAATTCTCTTGTATTTCAGTTTTCCTTGCATAATAGGTGTTCTTCCCTTTCAGAAAAGCACCTCAGCCTCCTAGCACAAGGTGAAAAATTGACTCCAGTTCATCTCTATGCTTCCTCTGAACAAGTAGGAACCCTTTATAATTTCCTTTTATCTTTTTCCAATCTGAATGGTTATAGTCTATTTTGCTGTTCTTAAAGCAGAAGTCATTTCATATACTTGATATTTCTCATAGACCTTTTCCTATTTCTATAAGTTCTACTGTATGTGCTAGTTCTACTGCACCCTTTCTGTGATATGAAAGTGAACTGTGCACAAAATCCTGACACTAACATTGCATGGGCTCATGCAAAAGCACAATAAAGTTTTATTTTGTTCAAAATATCTTTCCTGTTAATTCCTGGGTTTTGTTAGCTGTATTTAGAGGGTTTTTTATAACAAATGAACAACAGGCCATATAACCTCAAGTTTGTTTGAGTTGTTATGGTCAGCTCACAATCCATCTGTGGCACATTTATTAAATTTTATCTGCTGTTTTACTGCCCTCTCACTGAGTAAAATTGGCATGCCCCAATAGCTAAGGGTGCAAGTAATTACTTTTTGTATTGGCTTTATCAGCAGCAGCATTTGTAAAAAGCCTGTTCATTTTAGGCTTCCATTTCAGTGACTAAGTGACTACTATTTACATTCTTTTACCAGAACTGACTTAGCTCTTACTTTATGGGTAGAATATAATATACCTAAAAATTATCACACTTATATGTCTTAAGTAAGATGATATGTAGCTAATGCAGCTGATGTATTTGGTGTATTCTTGCTTCATTCATTACCTTTTCTATGAGCTGGGGCAACAGCCACCCAGAAAATTTTGATATATTCTTATTTAAATGTTCATATAAGGCAAATTCATAATAGCTAAATTACTAATTAAGGCCACAAAGGAGGCTTCATCAGTCAAAAAAAATATACTAAGTTTTGAATAAAGTTCTTCTTAATCTTCTTTTTATTGTAAGAAAAATAGGGTTCTGTCTCCCATCTCTACTTCTTGCTCTGAAATTTCAAGTCAAATAGCTGGCTGCCCAGTCAGCTTTCAATAATGCCAGCCAGTCAGACATTTACTAACAAAACAGTTTTTCAGTATAATGCTGAGTGTGAATGAATATTTTTGCATACAGACAGGAAAAGAAGAAAATCCTGTCTCTGAAAAAATCCATTCATGGTTGAAAATGTAATGTCTTGGAATTGTAATTCCTGTAATTTAACCAAAGCCAGAAACATTTTGGAAAATGTGTCATTCTGTGTTTGTACATCTTATCTTCCTTATTGCCTGTTTCCACCTCCCTTTAATGCCTGTGCATATCCTAGAAATTTTCTGCTTCTGCATTGACATAGTGATAGCACGGCTGTCGTTGTGTTTATCAGATTTGTTTGGATTACCCACACATCTAAACATACAAAAGTATTTGAGTTCTTTTTTTAAAAAGGAGAGTGAATACATGAATCTATCTGAACAAATTTAATTTTCAGAACCTACAATGAATTCAATTATTCTGGTAACAAATTCTCTATTTCAAGGAGCCAGCTTTTTGGCTAATGTTTCCAACCCTTACCTTTTAGAACTAATTAGTCTTGAATAAGGATAATTCACTACTAAAGTTACTTACTAACCATAGCAAAATCTGACCCTGTGTTAATATGGCCTCTGTTCTCTTTATTCATACTGAATGCAATTCTTTACTTAGTTTTATTCAAATCAGTAATACCCTTTTTGTATACAATATGTATGCTGAAGATTAAATATGATATAATCTGGAATAAACATCTAGTTTAATGACATAGCCATTGATTATTTGAGTGGTACAAATCTGAATTCTAATGCATGTCAAAAAGCATGTTTTTGTGTGCCTAATGGCCCTGAGAATTTTGGGTACTTTGCAGATATGTCTTTTGAGTGTTTGTATGTTTGGGGGTTTGTTTCCTTTAGCATAGTGAAGAAGTTAACATTGTGTTTTAGAATGAATAGAAGGTATTTTTAATGCAATTAGCATTAAAAAAATGGGCTTTTAAAAAGTACCTTAAGTTCATATAGTTATTTACATTCCCAGTAGTAAAGACAGGAGAAGGAAAATTGTGCAGAATCCTGTTCTTTGACTCGTAAACAGCGATGGTCTGATTTACTGACCTTATTCTTTATCTCAGTTGAAGAGATAATGGAGTGACTGAAATTTATATTATCAAGCTCACCCACTCTTCCTGTTGTAGGAATAACTGTTTGTCAAGTAGTACTTGACAAAGTGATAGCATCTGTCTCCTCCCCTACACATTAATACAGTAGTGGCTGATAAGCCATGTATATTGCCTCTCCATCCAAGATGGAGTCTAATTGAACAGTAGCGTAACAAAAGCATCCTCAAAAAATATTGAGGTTTTACTAAGTTCTAAAAAGAGTTACAGGCTTCATATTTCCTAGCATCTGGAGTAGCCAAAGAGCATATTTTGAATAAATTTCCTGTCACATTTTTCTCTCTCTCTCATTGTACATGCACACAATATCTATATCTCTCTCACACACACACATGCAGAAAAGTGTTGAATAGAACTGAATTGCTGTGTTTAAAGGTCAGAAATTTGTTGGTTTAGATGCGTAGTATTGCCATGCTGAATTATTATACAACTACAATAAATACCTGAGTATTGGCTGTTTGGTTTTTTCTATTCCTGGAAAGTGTCAGGGGCCTACGGGTTGTTTTTAAAACTCATTTGACGTGCTTGTGTGCTTTCTTTCTCTACCACCCTTCCCCCTGCTTCTCTCTTCTTTCCATGCAAACTCTTTTGGATAAATAAGGTTATTCTGAAAGTCTTCTGCAAAAGTGTACTAACAGTTCAATTGGATGTTACCAGTTACTGATGAAATGGAGAAATCTGTCGATTAAAAGATGAGGGGATTTTTTTACTGTGTGATTTATAGATATATTCCAGAAGTGATCTGTCCAACTTAAAAAATAAAAAACTAAAAATCTTAAATTAACCAGCTTGGATTTACTCCCATCTTTCTGTATTTGAAATTTCAGATAGTCTAGACCTATAGAAATGTTCTTGGGTGATAGACTGGTTTGTCATAAAAACTGCAGAACAATAGGTTCTGAGGGTTAAATAGATTCTTGGAAGAAAAAAAAGTCTGTGTTGGTTCAATGAACACTTTTTCTCCTGCTTAAAATGCAACATTTCTTTTTTGGTTGCCTATAATGCAGTCCAAGGAAAAGAAGAGCTGAAGTGACAGAATAGTTAGCAGAGATGCTTGAATCTCAACTCAGTAAGTTGCATTTATAGCAGATTAGGACTCCACAGCTCAGATCCCCCATCTGCCTATCTAGAGAGACTGAGCTTCAGTCTCATTCTATGTACTGGACAGTATTTCTTCACAGAAATATGCAGGCTGGCAAGAGCTTTTTCTAGAATGAATTATTTATGTTAGACTGTCCTGGTTTGAGGTAAAATAGAACCAACTTTCTGTTCAGTAATTTTACTTCTTAGCCAGGCCTCTTCTAACCCTCTGAAATTAACAGCATATTGTGCAGAAAACCATTCTCAGAGTTTACAGTCAGAATGGGATGCAGAGAGGCTCTTGCTTATACTTATTGCTATAACAACCAAAGTCAGCTAATTTTGTTATTGGCCCGGTTGTAGGGTTGGAAAAGGAAAAGCATTGAGGGGTCCCACCTGCAGGGAGGAGTGGACAGGACGAGTGACCAAAACTGACCAACAAGATTATTCCATTCCATCTGCCCCATGCTCAGTATAAAAGCTGAGGGATCAAAGGGTCAGCCCTCTTTCTTCAATGGCCAACATCTGAAGAGGATGCTGCCTGTTCATCTGCCTTTGATCCCAATCTGTGCATTCCTGACTCCAGATCTGGAATCCAGTTCCCATCCATTGTTGAGTCCAGTCTGGGACTTCACCAGTGCCTGCTGGTGACATCATCCTGGGAGCTTGATATGGTTTTGTATATACTGCATCTATTTAATTATTTTCTTTTTATTGTATTATTAATATTTCATTAAAGTAGTTTAGTTCCTTCTAAACTCATAAATCTCTTTATCTCTTCTCCTTCTCTCCTTGAAGCACTAGGTGGGGGAGAGCATCTGTGGCCAGTCATTGGCTGATTCAACCTAAACCCTTTTTTTCAGACAATGACCCAGCTTCTGACAGGTAACTTTAAACTATTTGAGAATATAATATGATTTTTTTTTTTTTTAAATATTGGTGTGTAAAGTTAAAGAATTAAATCTAGACTGAGCACATAAAATATATAGATAGATACATCAGAATTTATATTCCAGCAAAGCCCACTGAAGTATGTGGAAACCATTCCATGCTCCTGACGAAATGTGACATTTATTTCGGTGTGTAGTTCTGGCTGTTTTCGTTGAAGTTCTCAATACTCCCATGTTTCAAACATAACAGCGTACACTCTGAGTGCCCTTGAAAATCAGCCTGTAATTCAATTTACTGGGATGATTTTATTTCCCACCTGGAAAAAAAAACAGTATATTTTCCTACTAGGGTTTTTGTGAATAGTATACCCAGTGTTTTTCAAAACATTCTCACTGCAGCCACAGTTTTCCTCAACACAGAACAACAAAATAATACATAGAAGTCCTCTATGGACATCTAGACTTACAGAAATAAGTTTGGTTAAGATTACCCAAAATTTTTTTCATTAATATTTCATTTCTTTGCCATTGTTATAATTCCCACAAACACACCCTAAGCATTGAAAAGAGGCATTTAACTGTCTTAATCTAGAGAAGGAAAATTAAGTGATAATTTCAGCATCATCACTTCAGCCAGTTCTATGTACGCATAACTTCATCACCTAACATACACAGTGTACACTAAGGGCATACAGTTACATCATGTATATAGTGTACATTTGCATTCTGAAACTATATTTTCAAAGTAAAGAAGATTTCCATAGAGAATAATCTCAATAATTATTTTTAAAAAGCCCCAAAAGGTAACAATTTATACCAAGAGTCTCAAATCTTTCTCATACTTTTACGCACATAATAGTAATAAAGCAAAATAGTGTTAGGTTATATAATAAAAAGCTTCTTTCCATACACACAAAGGAGTAGAAAGGAGTAGTGTCTGGTGGGGAACCCAAATAATCCCTTGCTCCAGCTTCTCCCAGAACCACCACAGGAGCCATCACCCCATAGAAAGCCTATCTGCAGACACACAACGGAGCATAGAAGTGCAATGACAGGTGCAGGAACACCATTAACTGACTCAGAGCAATGGACATGCTGTCCTGGCTCCTCCCAGGGGTGTCCCAGGGGGGACATCAATCCTATAGCCTGGGCATAACACCCATTGCCATGAGTCAATGTGAGAGGTTGTCATGATTGCCTGACAGACTGTGGAGACTCATTGCCTAGAGCATCAGACACATGACAGGATGGAGGGAAAGAACATTTCAGGATTGCAGAAGATTTACTATGGGATGTTTAGGTAGGAACCAAAGGAAAGGGAGGGATCAAAGTGCTTTGGAGAATAACAAGTGGGGGAAAACAGAGAGAAAAGGGGATAAAAGGTAACTGTCATATAAAAAAGGTCATATTTTATAAAAGTAGCTGTACATCAAATAAGTATAATTTATAGACTAAAAGGATGCATCTGCTGAGTTATCTGTGTTTGCAGAACAAAGAAACAAGCTGAAAAAATGAAGAAATTAAAAAAAAAGAAACAAAATCAATTATCTCCCTCATTTCTAAAATTGGTAGGACAGCTATCTTTCTCCTTATTGAAAAATTATTTTACTCTTTTAAGCCTTTTTTGTCTTGCCTACTTTTAGATTTTTAGTCCTATTGTGACCAATTTTTGACCTGAAAAATAGTAGGTGCTGTGGAAAGAGTTTGAACTGGAAGGAAAATAAATTTTGGCATTTATTTGAAAGCTTTTTTTTTTTTCTTTTGCTTCAAGAGGAAAGAAAATGCTGCTGTCCCTTAGAGTTTGAGCTTATTTACATTTTTTTCATCTTGCTTTAAATTTCTGTTGCATTTCATTGGATATAAGGAGAGTGTGTTCTTGGTATATAGTACATTTTTTTCTTACAGTTGTGTTTCATTATTTTACTTTATTTTAAAATAGAATTTAAAATGTTACTTCATCCCGGCAAGATTTAATGTTTTATTTGTATAGAAGAGGAATGTTGAGTGGGAGGAGGATTAAAGTGACTCCTGAATAGCTAGTACAGTTGAACATGATAGTAAACCTTTTGCTGGCTAACTGTGTGAAGACCTGCCCTTTGGCCTTCAAGGAAACAGCAGCGGGGATTAATGTCAGTTACCTTACTTTCTAATCAGACAGCCCTGAGCAGACCTTTACAGACTGCTAGATGAAAAAGTGGTTAAAGATTTGTTTTCTTAGAGTGACTTTTTGATATAGTTGCATCAGAACTGTCCACTGAAAATCAAAAATATAAAGGTAAAGAATGATCACTGCCACTGACTGAGGACCCAAAATTTATTTAGTCTCATGGATTTAGTCAGAGATAAAATGGCTGGTCAGTATTTGTAAGCATCACAAGTTCTGGAAAAACAGCTAGTTCAAATACAGTTACGACAGTCTGAACTCCCCATAAATTAATTACTGTTGGCCT
>JAOXJK010000012.1:39506860-39523346 GCA_025774025.1 Xenus cinereus
GCTTTTTAAACTCACTAGCTCCTTTGCATTAACAACACTGCTCCATCCCACTCCCTGTGCTTGGGCTCCTTCCAGAGCCACTTATATAATAGTGAGAGACTGCACCTGGCAAGAGTCTGCATCACCTTGTGAGAGATTGGCATCGACCCCATTCTTACGGCAAAATCATCCATCCTATAGTAAAATAAAATATTTTCATTATGGAAAGGAGAAGCTATTTTACCTTGGTCAGACGCAGAAGGTCAACATTTTCTACTTAATATCACTTGTGCCATAGCACAGTATCTCTAGGACCATGCATGTGTGTGTACTGTAGGCTGCCATTGAGTGTGGCATTACCTGAAACTATCTAAGCAAGCTACAAAAAACTGCCTAGATATAACGCGCTTTACACTGCATTCCAAGTAGACATACACAGCATCAAACTAAATATACCGAAGGGAAGATAGCTCAAGTAATCAATCTTTTCCCATACCTGTTTGTTTTTTTTTAAAGGACACCAGTACTTCATGCAGCACAACAAAAGTTCATAGCATGCTGAAATTCAGTGAACAAAGTATTTGCTTCACCATCTATTTTATCCTTTTTATTGTTAAGGCAGATCAGTTTTAAACTCATTTTGATAAGGTTATTGAGTTCTGGTCTCTGAAAGTTTTTACGTACATAATTCTGTAGTAATAACGGCTTTTTCGGGAGCTCTTTTGATGGAGAGATGAAACATGGTCTTTTGAAAACTGATAGAATAAATGAAATTAACTTTAACATTTAATTTCATCTTTATTAAGCAGTAGCATAATTTATTTTCTCCATGGTAAATCATATTGTAAGCAGAGTATCAGAAGAATATTAAACTCATTTGGGTTTTTTCATTTAGATTAACCAAATGATTAATCTCAGATTAATTTTACAAGGAGATACAAGAAGATTAATCTGTACATACTGCTATGTGCTCTGTATATGACAAAAGAAACCATGTATTAATTCAGCTTAGTAAATATAACATATATGATTCTAGTTTTGAATTTAGAACTGACATGTTTGGAACTGAGTAATTGATATACACCATTCTAATTTTGTAGAAAGGTACCCCAGCTTCCCTCCACTAGCAGTAGATACACCCACTCATCTTTTATTCATCATGTTAATTAACACCTTTTGAATAACATGTCAATGATAGCAACCCTAAAAGTGGAAGCTGGCATACAATCTATCCACGAAACAATAAAGAAAATAAGATCAATATGGTTGTGATTTACTCAATAATGAGTTTAATAATGTAAATGTAATTCAATGTTCAGGTTATACACAAACAATGTTTACTTAAAAACAACAGGTGCTGCGGAATTTAGAATAACTGCTTTAAAGACAGTAGTTTTCTGAATAGTGTTGAAAATTTCAGTCTTTTCTGGTGTCATCTGAAAAGGAATGACAGTGGTGGGTATGTAACCAACAACGTTTTGAATCTCAGTTTGTCACAGTTCACAACAGCTAATGGGCATCAAGGGTGTACATATACACCTACCCACCCAGAGCCTCAGTTCATGTAGAAACTTTACCCTGACTGAGCACAAAACACTTGACTCCGTCTGCATACAGCTTGTGAACTGATAACTAAAGAAAGTTGAGTGAGTGGGTTTAGCGTAACTCATTTGAATGTTTTCACCTGGTTTCTGTTGCCAAGGAAACCATTATTGTCTGTTTACATTTATAATAGCAATCTCATTTCTCATTGAATTCTGAGTTGCAGGTTTTTTTGCCTGAATCAAAGCATCAGGAAAGAATAGTTACAAGTGAGACATTGACCAAATGAAGCTACAAGAAACTGGTTGTAGTTCTATAAACCTTACAGGATACGAGTAGCCTCTCTGAAATCAACAGGACATTTTATGTGCTGAAGTGTTGCACGATTAGTGCCTAAAAGGTGCTCTATATTTAAGTTTCAGTCACATTGGCTTTTATGTTTCTTATCTCCTTCATTCAAGCACAAGTTATGAAGTTCAAAACTGAACAGCCATATGAAATTGTACGTTGTGTAACACAAAACTGGTCAAACTACATAGGTATAAGAGCACTTTCTGATTTTAAAATCTAAGACATGATTTCACCTTTTAGATTTGTTTGGACAGAGATTATTGAAAGAGTGAAATTTTCAAATGGTACTGAAATTCAATGCTGGGACTCCAAACTCTTGGAGCAGGCAAATCCCTTCATACCTCTTTCACAATATTTATTAACTTATTTACTGCTTTTTATTGTTTTTATGCTGTTCTTGCTTTTATTATTGCTCCGTGCTGATTCCCATCATTCTATGGTAACTGTAACTCAAATGAAAGGAAAAAGAACCCAAACTTCTCACATCTCAGAACAAAGAATTACAGAGATCTGATATGTGTAAACTAGTACAATTAAGTCAGTAACATTTAACAGTTTTCTATCCATGTCCACCAAATGTTGGAATGCTCCTGAAATTATTAAAAAGCACTATAGTTTAATAAGAGAAGGTTAATTTTACATTGCAGGCATGGCCTTAACACCTGAAGAAATACTGACAATTCACACAACACTTGTGTGAAATGAAAGATTTTTTGTTTCCTTTTTATAAAATTTTAGCCATGGACACTTTAAGACATCACTAACCAAGAAGAGTTATACTATCAGAACTAATGAGGTTTTAAAGTACCTCAATGAAAAATGAAGAATATTCAAAATTTCTGTTCCTTCTATCCTTTAAAAATAATTCATTTAACAGTTGTCATTTCCACAAGCATATGTGCTTGTGGAAATGGCAACAGAACTGGTGCCACAGCCATGGTTTGTTTTCTTAGATCATGGGACTCGCTTTGAGAAACCTGGTCTACTGTGGCCTGGTGGGGTCCACCTGTCAGAGAAGGGGAAGAAGGTGGAGTTCAAAATCCTTAGCAAAGCAAGGAGGGTGCACAGCAAGCTCACTACCCTGGATTTCAGGAGAGCACACTTTGACCTGTTCGGGGATCAACTTGGCAGAGTACCATGGGATAAAGCCCTGGAGGGAAGAGGGGCCCAAGAAACTGGCTAATATTAAAGGACCACCTCCTCCAAGCTGAGGAGTGATGCATTCCAACAAAGAGAATGTCAGTCAAAAACACCAGGAGGCCTGCATGGATGAACAAGAAGCTGCTGGACAATCTCAAACAGAAAAAGGAAGCCTACAGAGGGTGGAAGGAAGGGCAGGTAGCCTGGGAAGAACACAGAGAAATTGTCTGAGCAGCCAGGAATTATGTTAGGCAAGCTAAAGCCCAGATAGAATTAAATCTGGCCAGAGACAACAAAGGCAACAAGAAAAGCTTCTATAGGTATGTTGGTGACAAAAGGAAGACTAGGGAAAATGTGTGCCCTCTCAGGAAGGAAATGGGACACCTAGTCATCCGGGCCATTGACAAGGCTGAGTTACTCAAAACTCTTTTGCCTTGGTCTTCACCATCAAGGGCTTCACCCACACCACCCAAGTCACAGAAGGCAAAGGCAGTGACTGGAGAATGAGGAACTGCCCACTGTAGGAGAAGACCAGGTTCAAGACCATCTAAGGAAGATGAAGGTGCACAAGTTCATAAGACCTGATGAGACTCAACCACAGGTCCTGACAGAACTGATGGATGAAGTTGCTAATCCACTATCCATCATATTTGAGAAGTTGTGACAGTTCGGTGAAGTTCCCACTTTACATGATGGAGGACACCCTAATGAAAACTTCTAGGTAAATGAAGATAGAACTCTCACTAAGGAAATCTCCTAGTAGGTTTCTACAGCTGCTGTCATACGTTTGGGGTGTATGGACAGTGTGACTCTAATTTGGGCAAAATGAGCTTCAGGATGCATCCTGGAGTTCAGCTATCACTAAGTACAGGTGAAGCAGCAATATGGGACAGCTATGCTTTTTATGGTCATATCCTTATGACTTTTAAAGCTGAAAATTTCTTTAATATAGTATGCATAACACTACTATTAAATTGCATCAACCAGTAAGTGCTTTTTCCCTTGGGTATATATTAACAATTTACTTTTTGCAGACAAGTGCACAAATAAGATTAGCTTTTGCAAATTGCTCCTTATTCTGTTACTGGTAAGTAATTTTTATATTATTGCACTGTAAACAGATGCTGTTTTCCACTACATATTCAGCAGTAATGAGCTAATTCAATGTCTTAAAAATAACAAAAGATCTTCAAGAATGAGCTGTTTGCTTCAATAGTCCAAGCTCCATTGAAATCTATGTTGAAATCTCCCATGATAGGAAGTTAGCAAATTACTCTAGAAGCCCCGTTGCAAAAGAACTTTCTTTAGTTCATTTATTCAAATGGGTTCTGCTACCTTCCTAACACGCATATTATTGATCAACTTCTTGCATATTGATTTGGAGGTTATTTTTGGAGTGTATCTCATATACTTCATTACGTTTTGATAAACCCCCCAACATTTTGTCAGGAGATTTACAGCTGTTTCAATATTCACTCCTATTAATTCATTATACACCAAAATCTAGAAACAATGAACCATGATCTCCTTGCTGAGAGAAAAAAATAAAAAAAGATAGCAAGCATGTTAAGTTTAGATTGTGTGGGTGAAATCCTGGCACCACTTAAGTCAACAGAAATGTTGACATTTATTTCACCCTGGACTGGTGATTGAACACAAGTGTGATGATCCACCTGGACACAGTGGAAAGAATTTAAAGATGGATGGACAGCCTTTGACTGAGTCAACAAAACAAAATGTACAGCATCACAGAAACATATCATTTGAGAAAAAAAATCCATGCTTTCACCACAATAATGTGTTATATGCGACTTGGAATATGCTACTTGTCTACCCTCACTATAGCATTTGTTTAGGAAACTACATCTTGTTTGGTGCTATGTACTCATACTCAGCTGCTACCAGTATATCATATATACATAGACTCTATAAAATATTGACAAAATGGAAATTGATAACACCTAGAACAATTTTGCTCAAATGGAAACGACTTGGGTTTTTTCTCTGCTCTGCCTTTTCTCGTTTCTACTTAATATTGCCAGAGACAACCACACCATTTGAGTGATCTGCACACAAATATTTTCCTATTTCTTTTTTATTATGGCAAACTTGTTTGTGAACGGGTGTGGGTGTGTGTGGGGGATGTGTGTGTATGGCTACACACACACCACAGGCAACCTGTTGTCTCACCAGAAATATTATCTTAGATGGAAAGTTTTCCAGTATTGAGTATACTTGATATATATATCCAGTAAACATCCAGCTATAAAGCTAACAAAGACTCTCACATTTTTGTCAGAGAGATATAATCTGTTGCCCTGTTGTTTTTTTTACTGGGTTGCAAATAATCTGTGCAGCAGTTTATGGAGAGATATAAATCCACAGCATATATCAGAAACACTACATAATGATATCTAGGGGATAAAACATCAGAAGAAGGCAGATAGCCCTTAGAACCCTCAGTCTCAACTGGATCTGTGTGACTATCTTTCCACTTTAGAGTAACTTCCTATTTCTGACCCTGGAGCCAAATTATATCCAAGTCCATCACATAACAAAAATGCAACCAAAATGCAGTAAAAATAAATAGAATAACTCAATTTATCTCCCAAATACAGATCTTTACACTAGAAATAATTTCAATAATGACAGCTATTTCAACATGAATGAACCTTAGACAGACCAAAAAACAAGGACCCTACCTTAAAAGAACATTAGGGGTGCAAGTTCAAACAATGGATAAGGAAGGGCAAGAGTAGACAGCAAACATTGTGATTGTACATACAGGTGTAAGTGGTTATGATCTATCAAGATTATGATAAATATTGTCAGTGAGTCATGTAAATCTCCTGAGAACTGTTAACTCTTCCACAGCATTTTCCTGGCTTTCAGAGTTCTTGGTGGACCTAATGGATGGAACCATATCACTCCTGTGCCTGTATGTGCCGTTGTCCTCAGAGCCTCATGAGGCCCCCACTCCCAGCTCTGCCTGGAATGCTCCTGTGTGCCACCTGCTTTGCCTGAGAAATCATAAACTGGAGAAATGATCACCACTTAATGATGCACACATTTACCGAGTAATAAAAATTTTGAACTGTACAGCACTATGACTATACCTCAAAGAAGGGGTGAGAGTGGGATCTCAGGTAATATCCAGAGATAGTACCTACTGATGACAGCAAACTTTGAGAAGTCACATTCTCCAAACAAGATCTCAAAGTCCATCAGGACAGATGTATGAATGTCACGTGCGGTGTGTGACATCTGACAGCTTGCGGGACTGTTGCAAAGCCATTTACAGAGGAATAGGACAACTAGGCTAAGCTCAGGACAATTGCCTTTAGAACACAGAGTCCTACCAAGTGCAGACAAGATTTAACTTCTAATTCTTTCCAATACTTTCTCTTTATAGAAGGTTGAAGCTTTAATCTTTGTTTCAGCTCTTCCGTTTCACCTTACAGAGAACAACTTCAGCCTCAATGTTTTTGCCCTTCAGTTTCCTAAAAAAATACATTTTATTGCCTTCCAAATACAAACCAGATATTTACTTGCAGCTGAGAGTTTCAACATGTATTAGCACCTTCAGGCTTACACACCATAAATCTAACAGGTTTCCTCAGGCAGACAATTGGCCAGGAATATAATTGGGAGCTTGCAGGTTAAACCAAAAAGTTTATTAGCCTGAATATGGTAGGAAGACAAGCAGTTGTCTTCTAAAGATGGATTAAATCTATAGCTGAACTGTTTCTTCAGCCAAGTACAAACGTGCCCTTCAGTCAGTCAAATATTAGTCTGTGACTTCTGCAACTTCAGGAATACGGGTCTAAACCTCCCTGATATTTCATAGGAGAGAGACCCCACCTTCTTTACCTAATCAGACTCCATCCTAGGCCCTAGTGGTCTTTCAACCATACAGCTTACTACCACAGGAGCCACCAACAGAATTTATTGTCTACATGAATCTGTGCTCCATGTGGATGTACAGTCCCCTCTCCTCCTCATTTAAACCAGTCACATCCCTAAAAAGGGGTGGAGTCCACTATTGTTCATTGAACAAACAGAAATTAAGGATGACATTATCACACAAAATTGGCAAGTTTAATAAGTAGTTATTTAATATGTGGATTTTTACAGTGCAAGAATTTCAGAAAATTACTTGAGAGTTGTTATTGACAAGATCATCATCCTGTTAATTTATCTTTTGTGGTGCTGATAAAAGAGAATTATGAGAATTATGTTTCTCTCCAGCCAAAAGATCTCAAAAGCCAACCCATCACTTATTAGTTTGAAAATGCACCTTTGCACACACCGGCAGAGCTTGCAGTGAAATACTAAAGGCCCCCACCTTGTCCTACACGCAATTCCTGTTTCTATAAACAGCATACTGAAACACGATGACCCTCTGTTAGGATGTTTTGCTGATCAAGCAAAATTCTGCCTTCTTAGCTACAGTTCAAACCCACCAGTCTGTTATGAATAGAACTGCTCAATTAAAAATGTCTATGTAGTATTGGTGGAACCTCTTTTTATAGAAAAAATAAGTCATGCCTGCAAAACACACAGATTCTTGTGACTGCAACTACAAAAAATTTCAAGACTTGAATTAAAATTCATAGTCCAATTACTGTAAGCGGCTATACCTCCTCACTGTGAATCAATCTCTTACTACTCCATTACCTGTTTCATGTCAGGAACAGCCATAATAAATCATCAAGCTGATTTCATGAGGACATTTGTGGGGGTGGAGGGCAGCATGTTGAAGAGAAAAGTAGATAAATATTTTTGGCCTTAATTTTCCCACTCAGGGAATATGAAAATCAGCATCTTTTGCATCTAAGTAGATTTTCTGAGAGGGATAACGTGATCTCCGTTAATTTTACAAATCCAGATTTAAAGCAGCTACCCAGTTAAACTATTCCAGAAGTGCTTCAGTCATTATTCCTTATCACAAATAGCAAAAAAAGATAACTGATAGACTTCAGCCATACTAACTTTTATATAGGCTTAAGTAGTGAGGGGGGGAGGGGAAGAAATATTCATTAAGGCTGACTTTAGAGAAGATCTGAATTCTAAGTAACCCTAGCTGGAGAACGTCTGGGTAACAAACCTCCTCCCAGTTGAAAAACAAGACTTGCACTGGCCAGACTAATGTATTTCAGTATTCCGTCTTCAAGGCTTTGCACTCTCTGAGCCTGGACACGGTCTCATTAGGATGACTTCTTTTTGCTTTCAACCAATATCTTTATGATCATTCAGCATGTATAGCTCCTGGATGGCTCGAATTTTTCTCCTACTGTTTATTCTGCCACCTGAAATTTTCCATTTCTCAAATCACCTCTTTTCTGTCCACTATATACCAAATGTTAATCACGAACTATGACAGACTCAGTCTCCTTTCTTTCCACGTATTGATCTTCTGCTCTGCAATATTACAGCTGTTAATCAATATTGTTTGTCTTTTCTCTTACATGGCTCCTTCTCCCTCTTGCATGCCTTAGAAGAACACATCTACTCCAACCATTTATTCCATAAACTACAAATTCTGAAAATAAAGTTATTCGTATTCACCCTCAGACATTTTTACAGGCTTGACTTAAGCTGTTCTAACATGTTATCTAGTAAGCTGAATCATAAGCCTACTAGTTGTCAAACCCTCCTCTCTTTTAAGAAAACTTAAAAATGGGTTTCAGAAAGTATTTTTCCATTAATTCATTTGCCAATCCCCTGATGCTCTCCCTACCATATATTCTGGTTTCATTTCTGATTTATTAGAAAATAAGCTCTCTAGAGAAAAGAGTTCATATGACACATCTGTAAAGCACTGTATACTGCACAGATATTTAGCTGTAGGCTGCTTGTATAAATAATACTATGTATAACATAGTATTCTCTAGGTTCTAAGCAAATTACTGATTAAACAGTACCTCTACTATTTTCAAGATTACGTTTGCAGAATACTTCAGACCATACTAATAACATGTTTCCTGAAAAATTGTTTCCAGTGTATCTCATGATTAATGACTTTTTTTATCTAAATCAATGGACACTCGGCAACAAACACAACAAAAATGCTGAGCCCATTTTCTCTTAGGACCTTGCCTTTGGTTCTGATTGAAGTAGCATGGACTGATGTCTGCAACTAAACAGCCATCACAGCCACAACTGAATATTCATTCTCAAAATGGTTATAAATAACAGGAAAATCAATTAATTAGTCATAAGAGCAAACGCTTACTTTTTCTTAGTGCTAACTTTTTCAAAAGATTGATTTGCCCTTGATTAATTTAACTCATTTTCTGTGGGATTTAGAGAGAGAATAAACCAATTCAGAACTTGCCCTCATAATTTAGGCAACATCATTTTCAACAAGGAATTTTGCTCTTCATCATTAGGCTGCCAGCACTGGCAATTCAAAGGCTGGACAGCACCTGTAAAATTCATACAAAATTCAGTTTTCCAACACCAGAAACTCTACTTCTTTTCCACCTGTAAACAGCAGACATGGTCACACACCAGTGAAAACTCTGCATGGGTTTTCTCTCATGATGCGAGTCCAAGAAATCATCTTTCTCATCTTATTATTGTATCAAATTTCTTTCAAGTGTGAAATGCACATCTTCCACTGCAGAGGAATTCCTCTTCCTTTACAATTCCTTCTATTAGTGCAGAACATGGATAATAAACAATTAGATCCTTCCTGTAAGGATGACAGAACTTGTGCCTTGGGTTGAATTACGTCTTAACTACTGAATCCCTGCTTGGGCGAATGCAATCATCCTTACAAGAGAGGAACGACTAAGCGGTGACCATTAATACAACCCAATCTATTTTAGCCATGAATCTGTACCAGAAGCATTTTTTTATTTGTCTCTGTAGTCCCCACTCCTTGTGATCCCTGTTCCCCAATGTCATTGCATCTGCTGCTGTCTTCTCCTGAGTATCTGTTTTGTCCTTAATTCTTTACAATTGTTTTGGTGGCAGCACCACCTCCAACAGTGCCAATTTAGCACAGGACAAGCTAAGAAGCCTACAAAGATTGCACAGTTTTCTCTGCATCTCATGCCCTGTTGGCTTGCCTTGCTAGTAAGGCCTGTCCCACCAACTGAGACATGGGTCTAGGACTCCAAAAGAATAGCCAAAATGTTGCTGCACCATTTTGAATGCATTTTATTAAAAATTCTTCCATTCTGTAACTAAGTGATGTATGTTTTCTTAGCTCTTCTGTGAAGGAAGTTTCATTCTTACAGCATTTTCAGGCACTAACGAGATACAAATTCGTCATGTAAAATAATTCTAGAAAAAATCAATTCTTGGCCACTGGGAATTATACAGAATAAAGTACTGTTAATGCAGTTAAAAATCTTTCCTCCAGCATCCAGGGTGTTAATTATTTCCATATATTCCATGTTTTCTGACACCTTCAGATATTGCTACTTACTTATTGCTGTGTTTCAGAATGTGCTTACCTTAGAAATTAACTTTATCGTATCTGTTTATCACTGCTTAAGATTCTGGTATGAAAATCATGTTAGAGAATAAATTGACAAGCAATGACAGGTACCTTGTGGCAAGATATTTGACTAGAATTGTATTAGTGATGAACCATCAAATGTCTCTATTCAATAACAGAAGAAAAATTTCTGTTATGCAATTACAATAATAAGTGGTGAGAGTCTTTGGGAAGGTAATGCAGATTGGTGTACCCTGTAAAATAAAAATTATGCAATATGCTCACATTAATTACTAAACCATAAAAATAAACAGGTTGTCACTTTAAAAAGAACAACTTCTATACAAATGATGAAATTCTGTATTTGGCAAACAAGGTATTCAAGCAGACAAAACATAAGGGGTGAGGCTGTTTGAGTGATCATTTGATTAGCAATTTAGTGCTTTTATCATCAATTTAAGAAGAAACAAAACAAAGCACCTGAGCGAATACCCCATAGTTTTTAAATTACTGTATATATCATTGGCCTATTAAATTATGACATTTGGACATCTTTTGTATTTCTGTGTAGACCGAGGTGAGAGATAATAATGCTGAGGTGTCCGCATCTAATGAAAACATAACACCTTCTATTTGGTGGCATGGCTGACTGCAAAAAAGCAATATATCACTGTCCTGAAAATGGCCAGCAGGAATAGGAAAATAAGCTACTGCTAATTAAACCTTTTATGTAAAAACATGATTGCTAATCAAGTCTTTATTACCCCATACTCTCACATTCTACTTTCGTCTTCATTTACACTTCATTCTGTAGTACCTGATGTATCAGGTTTACAGTCTCCTTATATATTGTGGTTTTTTTAATATTGTGAAAGGATGAATTTATGACAATGATAACATAAAAGGTACCTAAAATAAAAAAGTGACTGTGGGAGGAAAAAGAATGGTAAAATTAAACTATATCTTGTTATTCTGATAGCTAATTTAAAGTAATATTAAAGTTATTAGCAAAATATAAAGTATTTACTTAAACTGAAGTTTTTTCGTTCTTGTGACAACTGAAAAACACCTTTAATACAAGGAAAGAAAATTGTTTGGCTTTAGATACATAAAATGTCTCTATTTTCAGAAGTGTGTTATTCAGTAAGGATCACAATATAAGTCATATTTCCGTTAAAGAAAGAAACAATGCCTTTAATTTTTAATCATTTCATTGTTGTGAAGTTTGTTACACAGCCATTTCATATAAATTGAATACTAAAAATAAATATTACCCTAGCCAATTACCTGATTAAAAGCCAACAAAATAGCTTTTGCAAAAATCCTGGCCTAGCAAATATTAAGTTCCTCCCCGTGAAGTACAACATAACCATTTAATTTTTAATTTATATAGTAATAATTATTTCAATATTTGTACAATGAAGTGAAAAAGTTACAACAGAAGATGTTATTTGAAATGGAAAAGTATTTTTCTTCTAATCATGTAGGAAAGGATCAACTGAACTTATTTTTGTCAAAGAAAATAAAATCAAAGCAAGCACTGACAATTGCAACAAGACTCTAAATGTAAATTAAAATACTTCAGACAAAAGACTTGAAGGCAAGTGATTCTCCCATCGAGGGATGATTTTCACTTGTCTCCAGGTGTAACATTATGTGCACTGATGGGCTGATCAACAGAACAGAACTTCTCCCCAGATGTAATCACGAGTGATTGACGGTTGGGACAAAAAAGTTGATTATCATGACAAGTCCACTGATGCAGAGAAAATAGGCTATCCTGGGGAAAGGATAAAACCTGTTCAGAGACTACCTTCTAAAATCTCCTTTCTAAAGAATAAAAAGAAACATTTATGCCCATCCAAAAAGAGCTAACATAAACGAATTCAGTACATTTACTATGCATCTCTATCTACAGTTATTCCACCATGATACAATGAGACCTATATAAACCCCAAACAGAATAAACCCTTGTATTTTTAAAATCACGGTTTGAGATCAAGTCATCAAACAATTATATATATGAGAGTACCTGTATGACCTACCAGCAGAGCATTGCCTCAGTCTGAATTAATGTTTTGAATTCATAATCACACTTTTAAAGGTCATGGGGGAGTTAGGTGTAAGTGCCCTACTGGATTCTTTCCTGAAAAGAAGTCAGTCCCTTTGGACATTTTAAACCTTTAAAGACTTCATTTTCAATTGAGACTAAAAAAAAAATATGCACAAGTGGGGGCAGTACACCCTTAAAGGTATAGTTCAAATACATGGTTTTTTTATTCGAATATAAAGCTTTTAAAAGTTGGGTTGCACTTCCAGTCCTTCACAGGATCAGACTCCCAGCTGTTAGTTGTGATGTAAGTACGCGAAATCGCAGTATCTCCAGAGACTGCAAAAGACATGTGAGGAGTGATAAAAAAACCAAGGAGCTGAAAAAGTCAGGCCTGGAGGTTCTGAAGTGGAATTTGTTTACATCAGGGACAGTTATGTTTAATAGTAATTTTCACAAAAGGAAATATTAAATTTTCTACAAGAGGTGGCTGCACAGATACAGCGAAAAAGAATATAGCAAAGGTACCCCAGGGAGTGCAATTTCACTGACCATAAAGAGAAAAAAACAAAAGTGTCCAGAGTTAGTGCAAGAATATTTGAAAAGATTTTAAGGTTGTTGGAATAGAATATAATCAATCAAAACCAAATAAAGTAGCAACTTTACTTTTAATGCAATTTTAGAAGAAGTTAGGATTATTTTTATTTTGAGAAAAAATACAGTTTACGTGATTTAAGTCATTTTGATGGAGATCTTTCTACATCACACAATCTTAACTATCAGCGGATCAGACTTTGACATATAACCCTGCCCATTCCTCTTCTCCCGGTTCTTCTTTATGTCCTTACCACTGCCTAAGAAAGTGAGCCAGAAGGACTCACTGGTTGGTGACTGAAAGCAGACAATATTTTGCCATTTTTATAGTGAAATTGGTTAGGTGCACCCGTTATAAATAATCCAAAATTTCAGGGTCTCTACTATATAAATGCTTATATTTTAAAATAAATTTTAAGGAAGAAGTTACCACAGACCAAACAAGGTAGATGAAGTTAGCACAGCAAAGATTTTACAATTTATCTTTCCTTTTAGGTGATGACTCTCTTATGGAAAGTGGTTTCTGTAAAGAGTCCCCATTGTAGTTGTTCATAAATTTCAGTTGTTTATTAGAGTTGACTGATTTACTTCCCATGTTGACTAAGGAAGATGAGAGGAAAAAATGCCTCAATTACAAATAAGTGTATGGCAAGGAGTGATAACGCAGAGGTTTCTCTCCTTGCAATTGAAAGGGACAGTCTTTTCCATGAATGGAACATGAGAGAATCGGAAGTGAGAGTTCTTTCCCCCCTCTTTTTATACTGTCTATATTTTTCCCTGTCTTGCCAATTCCCTCATGTACAAAATGATATTTTTCAATGTAGAGTTCAAAAAAACTAAGCTTTGTCTTCTTTCCCACAATTGTAGCCACGGACTTTAAAAAAGCTCCAATTAGCCACTACTTGCCCAGTTTTAGCATTTGAATTTCATTCTTATGTTACCCCATCCTCCAGGGCACAAAATCTTTCTGACACCATTATAGCCACAGGATCCAATTCATTAAAACCACTGGAAATACACATGTAATTTGCCTGGAAGTCATCTTAGTATGTGACAGATAATCCACATTAAGCACTCTCCTGACACATTTTGGAAAATCTAGGGCCTAGGAGACCATTTAGGTCTGCTTTGCACCCACCAATATCATGTTTTCTGGTACATTCTTATATTCTAATTTAATAATTTCTGACAGAAGGAAAATTTTTGACATTAAATGTATGGATGTGTTCGAACACAGAAGGAAGGTTCCTTTTTTTTCAGGCTTTCTCTCTTATAAACTACTCTCACCTCTGCCTTTCTCTCCTTCTTCTGCTCTTTGCAGTTCTGAGATTATCTGTGCCCAAGTTGTTAAAGGTTGTGCCCAAAAGCGCAAATACTGCAACCATTCACTTTGGTGCCAGAAGCAGAAGCATTTTAAAACAATTTGTTTCCATATTCCACAGTCAGAATACTGGTCACTAATCTCCTGCAAATTATAAATGGGATTATCAGAGAGAGACACTGCCTATTCACAGACCATTTCTAGCAAACTCAACTAAGACATCAAACCTTCTGCACAATTTACTTGTTTTATCAAAAAAAGTGAGTGATTTGAAAATGAAATAACCTGGCAGGGTGAGCAGAGGCAGAAGGCAACAGTTGACAAAGGTGAATAAAAAAATACGTAATTCTTAAGTCCTAACACAGCAACAGCTGCTGAGAAGATGAATGTTTTAATCTCTCTGGGATCTTGTTCCTGTACTGACTATGATGTTTAGTTGACATAGATGTTGTACATTTCTCCATAGCCTCTGTTTGTGCAGGGACCAGGTAGCTGAAAGCATTTGACTTTGCTTTCTCCTGGATTTATAGAATGGAATCATTTAGGTCGGAAAAGACCTTTAAGATCATCGAGTCCAACCATTGACCTAACACTACCAAGTCCACCCCTAAACCATGTCCCTAAGCGCCATATCTACACATCTTTTAAATACTGCCAGTGATGGTGACTCAACCACTTTCCTAAGCAGCCTGTTCCAATGCTGCCTAGGACACTCTCTCTTTAACTGCCACTGCTGAATGTGGCCAGAGAGTGAGTTTTGAGAGGAAAATGTGAATATAGCAGACAGCAAGGCACTCAGTCTCTCCCCAACAGCAACAGACTGAGTAACCAGATGACATTAAGAGCATGCTTTCTTAAAGATCAATAACTTAAAACGTTTCTTCTTCCCTACTGCCTTTTTGTCATCAGTCAATCCCTCTATGAGCCCGATAGCTCTGGGCTGGTCCACAACAGTATAGATTTTCTAGATAGAATAGATTACTTTTACTACAAGAAAGGAGAGCGGTACAAAGATTAGTGAAGAGTTAGTGAAGAGAGCTCCATAGCTTGTGAGCAACTGAGAGACCACTTACAGCAGTTACTGAGAATCACCCAAATGTTTGGTTTGTAGGCAATGCTTAAGAGCAAAGAAATATCCACATCCTTAGCTATCAGTCAGGGGACTCAGTTCAAGGCCTCCAAAAGTACTCAGAAGCTAAACAACAAGATTCTGTGTCAGATATGAATAATTTCCACTTCTAGGTTGTATAGGTGCACAGAAGTACTGTATAGAAGGTGAAAATTATGGGGAAAATGCTTTATACAACAAAAGGAAATTATTTATACTTTCTATTAAGCATTTTAGAATTGCTTTAAGAAAATACAGGTTACGTGAAAATTCATGACTATTGTTCAACAGAGTATTCTGGATTTTGTAATTTATAAATTTACTTATTTTCTACAAGAAAAAGTTTACTCAAAACCATGTCAGAATGAAACAGTATCTAACAGAAGACAAGATTAAAATAAAAAATTAAGATTATTTTCTTTCAAAATACAGCACACAGACAAAAAAAAAGAAAGTTTGAATTCTCCAGTATGGGGAAGACCAGTCCTTTACAGGATCTGACTGCAATTCATATTGCAGCCTTTAAAACTGTGGTCTAGGAAAGAGGAGGTAATGCTTCTAAAATGTGCAGGCTAGGCCTATAAAAACAGATTACACTGAATATCCAGCTGGGCAAAAAAATACTAAGTTGTTTTCAAATTTGTCATGTATGTAATATAAGTGCAAAATATTGTTTGCTATTTGGTTAGACTTCTGGAATGCCAAAAAAATCACATATCTTGAATTATTTTTTTGGCAATTCTTTAGCGTTTCCATAATATGTTGATACCAATTTCAGATATCCCATAGAAATCTCTGCTCTAATCACTTTCTGTGATTACTTGCTACTTTCTCCAGTGAATACTATAAACCAGTATCTCTGGAAAAGTCTCAGCCTATGAATGTATTTCCATTCTGACTCACTTTGTGATCTCAAATAAATGGCATGTGCAATTCCACAATGGAAATCAG
>JAOXJK010000012.1:39523429-39542245 GCA_025774025.1 Xenus cinereus
ATATGGAGTTACATACCTATATAAATTATATATATATATAAATAAAAATAATTTAATTCTGAATTAAGTCTTATTCTTGGTGAGGTACAAGTGCTGCAATTAATGCTATACACTTATAGAGTAACACTGACATTAAAGGGATGCCAAGGATCTGTAAATGTCTGCAAAAGAGACTCTCATTAAAGAATCAGGCTGATGATTTCACAGAACACATACGCATCGGTTTGGAAAGACCAGAAGTAAAATTTTCCTGAGATAATAGATAAATGTGCTCAATGGCTGGCAATACCTGGAACAAGTGACTTTGATTAACAAAGCTGTGCATTACAATTCAAGTAGAAATTGTTGGGTTCGTACCAAAGCAAAGTTCTAAATGTAAAGAAAGGTTAATTGGAAAGCTAAAACTAAATCTAACCCATAATTGGAGGCACAACAAAACATGCAAAGCGTAAGAACATCTCGTTATAGCCATATACATAACAGTGATTGAGGTAAATAGTACACATGGCTTCAAATACCATTTAAGCATATCTCTGAAAGCTGAAAAATAATAGATTTGAAATCAGAAGGGTGAAATGCTAAACAACTTCAAGCAGCCAGCTGTATCAGCCTTTCCTGGTTCTTAATGGTCCAACTTCTTTCTTTGCAAACAGAGGCCACAGGCCATGTGTGACTACCACTTGAAATGGAGAAGAAATGAAATCTCTATTATCTCTTCCAAACCTCAGAAACAGGCCTGGAAGTTAGTTGAGCAGGAGGTCATACAATCTCTCTGTCAGCTCTGAAACTACACTCAGCGTTTCCTGTCCATCCTCAGAAACAGGTGTCTAATCTGTTAAGCCCCTCTGCCAACAGGGAGCCCACAACTGTGAGGTTGTGTGTCCTTCCAGAACTTCACTACCACTATAGCTAGAAGTGTTTCACTAAACATTCCAACAAAAAATTTCTTGAATCAAATTAAGCTGAAGAATTAATCAAATTAATTATTCTATCAAAACCAAGGAACATAAAGATCAATTAGTCACTGTTCTCTTATTAACCCCCTTTCATATACTGAAAACCTACTATGTTTTCCATGTCTTTTCCGCTATACCTTTACCCAGTTCTTTCTACTTTCCCTGAGTAAAATTTTTTCACATCTTATCATACTAGTGGATGTCTTCTAAATTCTACAACAAGTTATGCTTTTGTCAAAGTAGGATAACCACTGTTTACTGTTGTAAATAATTCTTCACCTGAGAAGAATTCTTCACCAGTTTCAAACACTGTGGAATACTTACCTGTCTATTGATAAATGTAACAATCTTGGGGGGGGGAGGGAATTAGTTGGATGTTTTTATTTTTACTTATTTCCCCCATTAGTAATTGTTAATGTATATTTGGATTGTGATTCACTGTAATTTCTTTTTGCCCATTAAGCCAGACATTTCTTCTTTTACTACTTGTGCATTTAATTTTTCCGGTATAAGCTCAATAGTTTATGCTTTTATTTACTGCACTTGACAGAATTCCAGACTATTTTCTCCAGCTGGTGAAGATAATTTTGGACCGCAATCCTGAACTTGCCACTTTCCATCAAGTGCCTGCCACCCTCCATCTAGGTGTCATCCACATTCCTGGTATATGTACTTTCTATTCTGTCAGGCACGTTGCTAATGAAAATTTAGAGTAGCAGCAAGCAAGGAACAGACTCCTGCAGATCCTGACTTGTAGTGATCTTTTGTTTTGACAGGAAACCATCACCAGCTACTCTCAGTACAGTTTTTCAATCTGTTGTGCAACCAACTTTTAACAATTTCACCTGGACCATATTCCCCTACTTTACAAGACTGTCACATAGGACTGTATCAACCCTTATTAAAGCCAAAATATATCACATGTATTTATTCCCTATTATCTGTTAGATCAATTATCCTGTCAAAGGAGAAAATTAGATTGGTTTGACATGATTTGTCCTTGACAAATTCATGTTGGCTGTTTCTTATCAACTTATTATGTCTCAGGTGCTTATAAATTGATACTTTAATCATTTGTTCTAGATACCAAGCATAACCTAAATTGGATATACATCCTCTGGTACTCCCTCTTCCCCATGAAAGTTAGAACCATAGTAAAATCCTGTGGAGCTGTATTGCATCCTTATCCTCAAAAAAATCCTTCACTATTCTTTTACTGGAACAGCACTTTTTGAATCCTGACAACTTCATACAACTGAACTATGTGTCTGTACATTGATACTCTGCTTTATAAAGATAGAGAAAATCAAGGTAAAAAAATCAACAAATAAAGACTCCCCAATGATCACTCAGCTCGTGATTTTCAGGAGAAAAGTTCTACTGTTGTTATTTAAGTCAAACAATAATTTCTGGCTAACATATTTGGAAATATTTTTACAATGTATCATAAGGGAATTTAAGTCCTGTGAGTACATAAAAATGCTGCCCAACCTTTCTCTAAAGGCAAACTGGATTATCACTCAGTCATCTGCATTAAATGAGAGGGAAGAGAGAGAATCCCTTTGCGAGAATTGATGCTGTTAACAGACACTGTCACTACCTTGATCAGTTGATGAAATTGGAAATGTGGGCAAAGGAAGATCAAAAACTCAAGACAGGTGATCAAAAAATAGGGAAAATTTAGTAAGCTTTTTTTCCAAACCATAGGGGGTTTTTGTTTGGGTTTGTTTGGTTTGGTTTAGTTGTGGGTTTTTTAGTGATTGTTCATGTTAGCAGAGAATTTACTCCTACAACTATCTTTAGGCTCAGAAATTGTCCTGCTGAAGTCAGCTGGACTTCATTTTACAGGGTGCTTTCAGCAGATGTTTAATGTTTACTACAAAGCATGCATTTAACAGTTCTTCTGAACTTGTGGTATAGCTCGCAGCAGCTGCCAAAACCTAAATGGCAACTCACACACTTGCAGCTAAGCACATACTTAAATGTTTTGCCCCATATTGGATGTACAACGTGAATGTAAATTTTATAGATAGATCTTTTTCAAGGCAAAAAAAAAGAAAAAAAAATGCACTTCTTGAAACAGGACCCAGAGAACCTACTTCTGCTGTTCTAATGTCTTTTCTCAGCATGGAGAGGCTTTGGTTATTTGCTCATTCCTCCCTTCCCTTGTATGAGAAGATTTATTTTAAAAAGAAATACTGAACACACAGCTGTCATGAAGATTTATAGATAACTCCTTTAGAAAGAAGCTAAACGATTTTAGACTATTGTACTGCCTTTTCTCATTTTTCTTTGGAATGTAATTTTGATACCATGTAACCAGAAAAAAAAAGCTCTTCTGCTTTGAAAGAAATCTATATCAAAGGGGAGAAAATTCTGTATTCTCTACAAAAATGCAAAATCTCACAGACCAGTTTTATTGTAAACATTTTCATAATACTGTCGTGCAGTAGGTAAATGGAATTTCTATTCATTACTCTCTGATAAGTCCTATCTCCAACATCTAAAAATAAAGACATATTGATAGAACAGCCACAAAGCCCTGGGTTTCTGAACAGAAAAGTTATTTATTGTTATGGTTTTAAATCATGTTCAACAAAATACGATGAAAGCGAAAGGTAGGAATATTCAGTAAACGAAATTTTCTCATAATAATATAAGAAAAAATTACAATGTGTGTACTTGCCATTCATACAGCCAAGTTACCAAAAAATGATAGCTAATCACTTTTTTTTTCTGCAGACCAAGCTTTCCTTAAAGTGTCAACATTAAATCTTTAGTTTAGCAAGTTTTTGCTTCAAAAACCGTTGGACATACAGAACTATAGAAGCAACAGACGAACTTAGTTTTGCCTGTTCTCCTCACATTGCAGAAAAGCATTTCTAAACTGCAGTGAAACTCTGAATACTTACTATTTCTTGAGAAGCCTCAGCAGAGAACTTTGTGATTTTCATTAGTAGTAACTATATGCACTGGGATGAGAAGAGACCATTATAAAAGATACCTGCAAATCTCTTCTGTGTGGTAGGGAAAAAGAGAAGAGATATCGTCACAGGTTAATCAATGGGCAGTTTTTGGATTGTGATCTCTCCATCAACCAGAAACACTGGGGTTGCTTTAATATGTGTGAATATTATAAGGTGAATATTAAAAGTGGAAAGTGAAAGATACTCAGTAAGAAGGTCTCTCCGTTCCATAAAATTAATAACATTGATCTGCTTTGAGAGAGAGGAGCATTAGAACAACCTTCTACTGAACAGTGTTGGCAAATCGGAGTTCAAGCCTCTCTGACTTGAAAGTGTGAAGAGACAACTGAATATCTGCTTGAAACCTTTTCTTCCAAGAGTTTTTGCTATGAAAAGTCTAAATGAATAGATGTCTTCTGAAACCAGCTTTTTGAACACTGTACATGACTCTGAAAATGGCCGCTGCTTCTTCCCCCCTCTTCTTTGGAGTCCTTTCTAAGAGCAGCAGAAAAGTATGGGAGCATACCACTCCCCTGAGTAAGAAGTATAAGCGTCCACTGATACCTTGTTTGCTTCTGTGCAGAGCAATTTTTATTTCAAACATTTTGTTCTGGAAAATGCCTAGCTCCTGTCAGCTGAAAAATCGTCCACCCCATGTATCAATCAGAGTTGTGTATTTGCTAATCACTAAGTCATTTTAACGATATGTTCATCCTCTCTTTTGTCTGGATCTTTTTGCAGACTAACAAATGTCTGTGAAAGGAGGTGTTCCACTTTGGTACGTAACACTGACATGTTTGATGTGTCTTGCAGCTATATACTATGTATGATTCAATGTGACATGCTCTTTCCTAAGACAAAGCTGAAAATTATAAGTGATGAGCCGGGCTGCTTAGTCGGAGGGATCCACTGTGGCCCCAGAAGTCTCCATCATCCCCTCCCCATGAATGCCTCAGTATCTACAGTCCTTGTCTAAATCTAGCATCTGGCTTCTAACTGAAAGAGCTTAATTTGACTCTTCTATTTTTATCTGTGAGGGACACGACAGCTCCAGAGAATGCCTAACCCTTCCTTGCACCACTGTTTGAGAATGATGTCAGTGCTATAAGAGGAAGGTGTCCATTCAGCCCATGAACTACAAAACTTGGAGTCATCAGTGATAATAAGTACACAATGATGACTGGTCTGGAAATTGAGATCCTGTTAAAATTATTTCCAAGGAATAAAAAGCTGAGCGTAATGAAGAGACCTGCATTATTTTCATCTCCAGTTTTTTGACAAGTTTGTGGCTTTGGTAAATAATTGATAAACTTAAAATAGGTACAAACTGTACATAAATAGCTGTCTACAAAGAAGCAGCAGCCCACAAGAATTATTCCATTTCTTCATATGATTAGCATGAGGAAGGAATCTCATGGATGTTTTGGGGTTAGACCTCACTCTAAATTCAAACAATTTTATTCTGACAGAAGTAACTTCCATATTTAAATTAGTAAAAGAGGTAATAAATTAAAGACATTCGGTAGGGCAAGGTGATTTTCCAACAGAGATGCCCATGTCAAGAAACTTCCTGGAGAGAATAGCAGAACAAATTATATTGTACTATGTCAGGTTTTGTCTGCAGACACAATGATCTTGGAGAAGGAAATAAAGGAGTCAAATTCCAAGAGGCTTTTCTGTGACAGAACAGCTATTCCTTGGCAAGGAGCACCACAGCAGAGCTTCCTTGGGTAATTATGGGGTACAGGTTTCCTCTGTATATCAGAGATCATCTCCAGTGCAGCTTGCTGGAGGAGTGAGAGGATGTAAGGTAGGAGCCAATTAACAAAAAACATCACCTCTTTGGTTTTTTTTTGGTTGGGTGTTTTTTTTTTGTTTGGTTGGTTTTTTTTTTAAAGCTTCTATTGGCAGGACAGAGATACTGTTGTAAAGGTAAAAAAAGGAGGGCAGATCTGCAAGGACTCTAAGTATATCTGAATAACTTGTAACAAGAACAGGATGAAAAGGAAGGCAAACAAAACCAGGACTGGTAGAAGAATTAGGACCCAGCAAATATTTCAGCCTTATTAGCAGTAATGGATCAATCCATTTTCCTATTTACACTCTGTGCAGCACAGCTGAAGTTGATGAGCTTGCAGGAATATATCCGCAGGGAAAATCTGGCCGGGTGTATAAACACTACCAAATAATTGTGTTTATTTGAAGCATCCTACAGCCTTTTCATCTGCTGAGCCACAAACTGAAATCACAACGTTTCATTTACGGTCAATTTATGCAAATTACGGCACATCCTAGAAGATAAGTACGTATTTCTAATCTGATACAAAATGATCGACTTACATCAGAATTAAATCTCAGCTGGCAAATGTTGCATGATATGATTTGCTTTCTTCGATGAGGAAGAGGAACCCCAAATGTATGATTTATTACAGCTTTTTGAATCGGGTCCATCTGTAAAGAGAGAATAAAAAGAAAAATGAAAGCTTTTGCTGTTCCACTGTATGCTATATTATCTATAGTATCCAAAAAATTACTGCATCATGCCATATCATACCTCACACTACAGAAAACTGTTATTTTTCTTTAAAAGTGAATATTTCTTCTTCATGCAGTTTTACAAAGAGGTAATACAGAAAGGTACAAAGAAAAGTCTCATTAGGTATCCTGAAATACACATCCCTGGTTCAATTCTATATGCACCAATCTCCCTTTACCGAAGAAAGCAAAAAAATGTAAATGCTGAACAAGTTTACCTATCAAAACACCAATTTATGCTTTTTTATATCATAGAAATGCCAGTGCACTAAATTAAACAAGAATATTTTACATAAAATTACTTAGAAAAGGATCAATGGAAATGTGAAGGAATATTATATACAAGTAATTCCAGAATAACACACAATAATTCAGTATTATGAAAAAATAATAATTTTCCAGGAACTGATAAATCAATCTTTTTCATAAAACAACATCTATACAATATGTGAGAAACCCAAATCCTCCAAAGATTATTTTCACAGCCATTTAGAAAAAACTATTTTGAATAAGCTCTATTTTAAGGATGAATTTCAATTTTCATGAAAAGCATACCTCTGAACTAACATCTAACAGAACACTGATCTGGCAGTGCCTGCAAGTCAGGGTCCTATAAAAACAAGTATCATTTTGGCAGAGAATTTCAAAAATGTACTGAAGAGACTTTTTTTACATGGAGGATTGAAATCAACTTACCCAAATTCATTGGTCAAAATTATTTCTATTTCTTTTTCATGAAAAGCATTCGATTTGACAGCTGTTTTTAAAATCTAAGAATAGCTTTATAGCAACTTCATAAAGCCCCTGATAGTTTTAATCTTTAAATTGTATTGTTAAAAATTCACAGATTTTGATGACACAAATATAACTAATTGTTGTACGATGATGATAACCAGTATTCACACAGCATAATTTGTATGTACCTTAAGAAAAAAAAAAAACCTTTCTGTGCTCATATTCCCACGATTCACTTTTTTGTAGTCTGTTAGCAGAGGGTTATTTGATAAATAAAGAATCAGAGCTTTTCCTTAGAGTAATCAATTATTCATGGAAGCTGTAATGGTAGACAGTCATGGCCTCTATCACAGTGAATGCAGACAGATCAGTACAGAAATTTTGCATCACCTGACAGCTGTTCAGTGTCAGATATGAAATAGGTCATTAAACTAATTCCTGTTGAAAAGAAATTCAGATTTGTAAAAAAAAATTAAAAAATAAATAGAACAAGGAAAATGGCAGAGCTTTATAGAAAGATTTGGAAGAAATACTCAGTTTGAACATCCTCTTCAATTTGACGTGACAGTGAAATATCCCATACATTTGTGCAACGACCAGCATAAAAGAACTCCAATGCCACCTAGGAACTAGGGGTGTCATTGTAACATAACCCCAAAATAATGCTGATGCTAAGGTGAGAGCATATCAAACTCTGAAACGCTACAGCATGCTGCGTAAGACTTTCTGTGGGATCAAACCATGTGCTAGGGGCACTCAATGTATTCAGTAACATGATCTTGAAAAAGTCAAAAAATACTGTCGTATAGACCAGAAAGAACATCGCCACATATGAAAGCAAAATAGACAGTAAAAGCTCTTCTTTTTTGAACTGCTTCACTACCCAAGATGTGACTTTTTATACCAGCAGAACCAATAAACCTGTATCCTGTGATTTTCAACACTAAAGGATGACCTGGTCTTAATTGATGCTATTTTGCTACTGCTGAAGTTTAGAGAAATTTAGCCTACCTTTCTAAAGAAATTTAGGCACTATTCCTTTTGCCACTGCAGGTCTAAAATACTTAAGGAAACCTCAAGCTCAGATATATAAATAAGTCTGCACATGATAACAAGAAATTGTGCATTATTTGATCCAGTGTAACTGTTTGCCCCTCCATTGACCACAGCTGTGAGATACTATTCGTTTAGCCTTCAGTGTTAACATGTTAATCTCTTTCGCATTATCTCACAAGTGCCATAAGTTAAGAAAGCCAACACAGAAGCTCTCTAAGACTTATATGAAAGGTACCACCATAGGTTCATAAGATGGAACAACTGATATTTTGAGTTGGATTTACCCATCTTAACAGTATGAATTCTAGCTCCAAATGAGGTTGCATTTCTGGGGAAACTGATGCTCACATACTAAGAATGAGACAAAGAATTTTTCAGAATTGAGAAAAATCATAAACGTGTGGAATAGCCGGTCTATTTTTGGATTTAATTTTATTTTGATCTCATGGAAAAATGTGGAGTTTCTTTTCTAATCACTCCACAGATTTTCTCTTGTTTATCTGCTGATATAGAAATCCATCTCCACACTTCCCTTTCTCTTTCTAAAGATGCAAACTTCTAGACATAAAACTACATGGCCTTACTGTGAACTGGATGAAAAGCTGCTTCAAAGTAAGAGCCGCTTCTCTGCCAATTGCTCTTTGATACTGCAAAGCTGAATTAAACTTCAAAACTTAGCCCATGATTCTAATAAAGTTGGGGCAGAATTGCTGGAGTGATATTTGACATTGCTATGTTTTCCTGAAGATTTCATTTAGGAAACACCACCAATCCATAAATTTTCAAATAAACACCTAAAAGCACCAGATAAGCCTCCAGAAGTTTTACGCAGGAAATCTGAAAGAGGTAACAGGATACCTAGGTGCACCATGATAAGCACTCAGATCTCACAGGCACTGGAAGACAGAGAGGAGCCCTGCTGAGAGTCAGAGGAACAAAGAGAGGCAGCTGATTGCCAGAAAATAGAGAGCAAAGATTGCAGGAAAGTATAAAGAGGGAAATAATATCATGTAGTTGAGATAATCAGCAAGTGGTGAGATACTTAAAAGAACCTCCAAGCACTTCTAGGCTCGTTGAATGTTACTAATTACACATATAAATTGTGTTTCAACTTATGTAAATGGTATTTGCTTTCAAAATAAAAGTTACCATGATAAACTTTGATAAAATCTGCTTTTTACTCATTACTAGCACTATATTAAAATCACTGAGTTTTTACTTTATTTCTTAGATGCAACTGATTTAATGTACTCCCATTTACAGTGAAGGTCGGAGTGGTTTGCAATTAATCAGAAAGATTATGATTCAGCTGTCAAAACCAAGCAGGAGAGCAAGGATTCCAAGATGTCCCTTTACTTCCTCTCACTAATATAAGTTAGAACACAGAAAGGATGAGCTGCCTTGTGTTTGACTTGTTCACTACCTTTTGCTTTTCTACTATCCAGGACTAGTTATATCTTACTATGTAACTCAGCTGGTGTCATGTTTTTCCTTGTGGTCATTGCTCAAGGTTCACTGCAAACTGTAAGGTAACTGCTAGTTTGGGCAACAGAGATAAATATAAAAGGTTTTGTATTTCATTCAGGTAATTTTTGTTTTCAATATATAAAATGCACAGCAATAATATCATCTATATTTTAATTATTCAAGCTGAAATTTGTGGCAACATGGTATTATTTACTTTCTTTGATCAAATACTGTACTCCCTTCATAAGATCTTCAGGGGCTTACTGTAATTCAGCAAAATCCAGGCTTAAACCAAGGGTATGGCAGAAGTTGGCCCCTTACTCCGTTTTCTTATCTTTCACCTTACCACTGTCATGTGGTTTCGCTTGCTTGTTCCAAATTCAACCTGGTCAAACCAATGACCTTAGCCACATTCTTCTTTGCTCTTGTGCTTACCATAGAGCACAAACGAGCTCTTTTTTATTTCTTTGTGAACTGCAGATGAAAGGAATGGCTGTTGCATGGAGTTTTCTGGATGAAACATCTATCACAAAATCACCAAGAAATTGACCCAAGAGATCCCATGTCTGTCTACCTGCCTTGGCGACTTTTCCATAATCACCATAGCTCCTATCCTTGAGGGCCTTCTGTAGCCAAGTCTTCATCTCATTAAATGTCATTAAAGATCTGCAGAGAGCAGAACCCTGATTGGTAAATTTTACCTACAGAGAAATTAGAGTTATTTTTACTTTTTTAATTGTATATTAAAACCAAGGTGCATGACACGAGCATTCCAAATGCTTGAGTTTGGCAGTGAACTAACAGAATTACACTAACATCAATAAACAAAAGCATCCAGGTAAAAGGATGATGATCGTGTGGATGCCCAGAGCCTGTTCAGAACATATGGTAGCCCTAAAACAATCAGATAAGTACAAAACTATTTTTACCTCAAAGCCAAACAAATTAGCTGCAAAAGATTGACTCAAATCACTACTGTCCTTGTCGTGGTTTAACTGCAGCTGGAGGGTGGGATTGCTGCTCGGGGACTGGACAGGCATCGGTCAGAAGGTGGTGAGCAACTGCACTGTGCATCACTCATTTTGTATATTATTATTATTATTAATTTTATCTTCTTTGCTTTCATATTAAACTGTCTTTATCTCAACTCAAGAGTTTTACCTTTTCTTCCAATTGTCCTCCCCATCTCATCAGGGAATGGGGGGCAAGGGGGAGGAGTGACCGAGCAGCTGTTTGGTTGCCTGTTGGGGTTAAACCATGACAGTCCTAAACTAAGTAAGCACAAAAACACATCAGGTCATTGAAGCTCTCAGGAAAAAACTGCTGTAGACCTTTTTAGTGGTAATTTACAAAATAATTACCCACCAAAGAACTGACCTCCATTACTCAAATAGGTAGGTGAATTCAATGACACAGCTACCAATGCCTCTTAGAACTTCTTAAAATCCAGATGATAACACAATGCAACGTTACAATGAAAAAAACATTAAAGGAATGATATTCTGAGTACGGTTTCTTGCAAACATTGCAAACATTGCAAACATTGCAAGTACAAAAATTAAGTCAAACAAACACACTGTAATATTATTATACTTGCAGGCAAGGTATTAATATTTCCACATGAGTTGAGACTTATGGGACATCTTAATTGTAAAGCTGATAGGAAATAAAGATAACTCAGTGGGGACTCCCTTCATTCACTCTCTTAATGTTCCAACAAACGGTGAAACTAATAAGAACATTGGAAGCAGTGTAAATTGTGTACCAACCACACACACAATACTTTACCAAACAAAAAAAGAACAAAATGTTATCTTAACCACAGTTTATACTTACTGGTGAACTGAATTAATTTTTAAAACTGCACGATGGATGCAGTTTTAACACCAAACTGTTCAAACATAAAACTGCCTATTGCATTATAATTGTGACATACTAGTAGAAACAGAGGAGCAGTTAATAAAAGTTAGAGGAAAGCTTCTCAATCATGTAAAGTCACTATCATTTATAGCTGGGGGACTTTTGAATTTTCTCAGAGCATAATTTGACTGTTTCCAATTGAGAATTGAGCAGTTTCTCTCTGATCTCAGTAGCATGAAAAATTCAGAATAATTTCCCCTGCAATCATGTTGGTCAATTGTACAGATGCAGTAATATTATATTGTATTATGTTATATCACATTACATTACGTTGTTACATTATTACTTATGCAGAAACTCTGATATTTTGGAGAACTGCTGAACATTTAGCCTTATATTGCCCGTATGCAGTACCCATGTTATCAGCATTGTTCAGCTGAGTGGTAACACCTTCTCCAGGAGATACTTGGCATCTACTGAATCTGCACATTCAAGCTGGATAAAGCATGTGCAACAGGTCTAAAACTTTCGGGAAGTATTGGAACTATTGGTGTCACACACTGCGGTTCATTTCTGTGTGTGCACATCCATCTCAAGACTCCTGAAAATATTTGTTAACTGTGCTTGTTAAAAAAAAATAAATTTGTGTGGCAGATGTTGTCAGTCTGATGTTTTCCAGAAGTATCAGACCTATATCTTACAATCTACCTGACCCTTTCTTAATATACTGGTCTTCAGGTCAGAAACAGACCAGTTCAACAACAGCGCAGTGACTTGATCGTAAGTATATTTGACATTCTTTATTTCCATAAGAAATATGTCCCATTGTTAGGGCTAGCAGTCCAGGGCTTTTTTTTCCAACATCACACTAATCTGTGAATAAGAATCTTATAAACTAACCAAAGAACGCAATTCAAAAGGAATGATGGGAAGAGCTTAGTAAGCATAATTACACACACAAAAAATGAATGTTCAACAGTATTTTGGTTTCATGTGCAAGTAGAACAATATGATGTCAAACAGTTAAAATACGTGTTCTAGATGTGCTACCATGCATGGTTTATCCTTTTACAGCTAATTTATTCAGTATTGCCCTAGTAATTATGGTGAATAATTATGCAGTGAATTGAACTCAGCATTAAACATCTTTTATCGTCTACCATTTCTTCTCTCATCAATGAAACAGAAGTAACCTGATGCTTTCATGTACATAAAATTAAAATATTACTCAACATAGTTAAATATAAAATAATTCGCATAAAATACCTGCAACAACTACAATAAAGTGCAATATTTACAGAAAAATTAGTTTTCTTTAGAAAAGTGCTAGCTATCAAAAGGAAAACTGTAGTCACTTCCCAAAAAATGTAACTGCTTTTTGTAACTTGACTAGTACTTCAGAATGAATTTCTGAAGTAAACATTTTATTTTCTTGCTGAAGTCTGCTAAAAGTGTAAGGATTTATCTTTTTTTTTTTTAATGGAGCTATTTAATTGTAACAGTTGTCTAGTCACCTTTCTGATGTGACTCTAGTATTTCTAGTACCTCTCTTTTTTCTTATTTCTTTTCTTTTAGATTTTCCCACTTGGCAATGAGGTGCTGAGGCAGCAGCAGTATTTCTGGCAAACTGCTTGAATATACAGAAACCAGTCAGAGCAAAAGGATTTGCATTCACAGTGGTATTGCACAGAAATACTGTAACCACATAGAGATTATGCAAATCCTTATACTCTGATTGTCTAATAATGGTTGTCAGTCAAAAGATAAGAATTTGCATATGCTAAGGCTAGTGAGCAATAATGACATGGTGATTATGCTAATCAAACACACTAAACAACATGTGAAGGACTGTCAAACTGGAACAAACCTGTGTATGTATGTGTGCGTATGCTAAACACAGAAACACACCATGCTCAAAGAATGTAAAGATTGCAGATCAAGCCCTTAAAAACATGAAATGCCTATAGGCCTTAATGTAACACCTTTATGAATTTACATTTTTGAAATATATTCACATATTTTTCCTGAAAGTTTCTGGCTTTGTTCTGTTCAGAAGAGGGACAATGGTCACTCAATGAGCAACTGTTCAATTCTTCTTTTGTCCAAGGGCTGGAATGAATAGCCCTAGACTTCATTTACTGTATAAAGCTGAAACCTTGCTCACAATGGGAATTATGAACTTACTCATTTGCTCTCCTATAGTCTTCATTGACACTTGCTTCACAATTAATTATTTTCAAAACTTCTTTGTTAGATAAAAGATGGTGTTTTCTCAGAAATGAAGAATAAAAATGTACACTAGCTCCAGCTACCCAATTAAATATACTTAAGAGTACTTAGTATTATATTGCCTTTCATATGTTCTCCATACAGTTCCTGACTTCAGATTAATCTATGAAGGTGCTACACAGACTAAACACAGCCTTACAATGCAAATCAGACTCACAACACATAAAGCTGTCTGAGAAAAGTTTGGGTTAAGTGGCTTGCCTTGCATCTCTCAGAACAACTCTCCAGGGTGGTATTCAACTGGTTTTCTAGAATGGGATGGCCCTTTATTCTTCAGTCCCATCTCATTCAGAACATGTTTTCCAGTTTCTTCACCAAACAGAGCAAGACTACCATGGATAATAATCTTTGGAAATACAAAACTATGATCGCTCCCCAGTGCTGATCCAAAGGACACACAAAATTCTACCAGACCAAAAAGATTCTCCCAAAGGAGAGAAGATGAAAGGCAACCAAATGTGGCATGCTTGTCATATTGCTCTATTATCCAGTGGACAATGCTCAATACAACAACTGCAGCATAAGAACAGACTAACATGAAACAGACCACCTTGAAAGAGGGAAAATTAGCAACGTGGTGTGGAAAGAACGGGCGGATTGTTTCTTTTCAGCTGCTCACTTAAATGAGCAGTGTCAGACAGTAAAAATATGGTTAAACCCAAAACAATTGCTTAAAACAAAGAGAGATAAATGTTATACTCTCTCTAAAGATACCAATAAAAATGAGAACCTAAGGTTCACAAATGCCATTTGTTTTCTCAGTTTCAACCAAGAACAAAGCAGAAATAAGCTCATGAGAAAAAGAAAAAAGACTAAAAAGACTAAAAGAAAAAAAACTAAGGGCATTTTCATGTTTTGTGCTTAAGAAAAGAGTTTGGAACAAAAGGTTGGCAGACATAATGAGGGTTACACAACAAATTCCCAACAGCATCATTCATATGTGAATGAATTACAGAAAACTGGACCAAATGCTATAATTGGTATTCAATAATAATGTGTCTTTCTAATCACAACAACAAAAAAACCCAGGATGTGTGCCATACAGAGAACAAGCAGAGAAGCACATGATTCACTCTTTCAAGTGAATTGCTCATAAGTACCAGAGTCCCGAGTGATCACTACAAACTGCTACACATTTTTCAGAGAAGTGACTGTGTTTGGATGTGTTTAAGAATTGGAAAAATAATTCTGCAATGCAACCTTCCTGACCATGCTGCTATGCTTTTTTAGCCTATTGTAAAAATTCTTCTGGTTTACCATGTTTAGTGTGGTGACTCCAAAGAAACTACTAAGAACTAAGGTGTAGAGTACAAATAGAATGTTTAAAAATGTACTTTCTTACCTGAAAAAGTCCAAGGCATGCTTCAGACATTATTAAAATACTCTATCAAATCTATACTTTTATAACATTTCAACACAGTTCAGAATCTGTCTTAATGAGTTAAGATTTATCATCATGAGAAGTTACAATTCCTAAGCCACACTTGTAAAACTAGAGAATAAGAGACTAAAAGGGACCCAAGAAATAATTTTATCCATACCTTGCACTATGAAAGGAAAAACATTTTATGGGTACAGAATACTTTTACCCTGGGTTTTGGCAGGAGAGGTGTGAATAAGTAAATATTTTTGTGAAGCAAGGGTTAAAACACAGCAGTTAAATCTTGGAAAGACAGAAATTTTTCAGATTTTCATTTTATAACTGTTTCATAGTGAAAAACTTCAACATTTCAGATGAAACATTTACCAAAGCTGCTCTGCTTGTTTAGCCACTAGGTCTCCTACAAACTTGTACGACACAGTAATTAGATGATTATTGAATTTATCTAAAGTTGTTAAATGGGTATCTCTCTGTCTTCAAAATCGAGTGGAAGCATTTCACTTCAGGAGAAACTGAGACATTTGCTAGTATAATTATTTGAACACAGGCTTTTTTTTTTTCTCTCTCTTTTTGTTTTTTTCCAGGTCAGCACTGAAAAAAACCACAGAAAACATCCCCATTCCCTTTTGTCAGAAAAAATGTTCTACTGTCCTTCTTAAGAAAAATTCAAGAATATAAAACTATGTGACCAATTGCTATCATATCGCCTCACTTCTTGAGATTCAAGACAATTTTATTTAAATTAATTTCATCACCAGCAGTCAACACAGAAAAATAACGTTCCCCATGCTCCTCACGTACAAGAACTGAGGTGTTACAGTTTGCACATGCAGCTGAATATATCCTTATGAGAGGTAATGGTTAAATATGAGGGTAAATAATGTGCACAGCTATATTCGTGGCCCTCATACAGATTACTAACAGAATTATATTTCCTTGCATGTGAAAAATATTTTAACTTTGCTCGGCTCATAGATTATGGTCCATGGGAAGTCATTAACCTGCTTACTTCCTCTATAACATTATTAGCTCTAAAACCTGCCTGAATTTTTGAACCAGAGTGAGACTGTGTTCAGAAAACTCACTAAGAGAGAGAAATATGAAATTGGAAAGTGGGAAAAAAATGTAGTTAATTCTCTTGATATAGTTTGAGAGCCTACATAATAATGACAATAAACTTTGCTGTGCTTAGTAACTATGCATGCATAAGTAAAATTTGAATTTGGTACTAAGCTAAGCAAGATCCCAGGAAGATGAGAGAAAGAGGTGGTCACAAGGTGGCTTGCATTTTAATAAGGCATTTGGAACTGCAAAATTAAGGCCAACCTGATTTCTGCTTCAGACTCTTTAGGACACAGAAAGTAGGAGTAGACAGAAAATAAATAATTTAGAACAAATGGAGATTATCACATTACTAACCCAACTCCCCATCAGTTGATGTGTCTCACATTTTCTTCATGGTACCCAACCAAAACTCTATTCTCTATTGATGAAAAGAACACAGTTATACCTGTTCTGGCTACCCACATTGTAACTGTACTTTTCAAGTAATTCTCTACAGATTGCCACTGAGGTTCTTTCCAAGTCTCCTGTCAGTCTTAGTGACTGAATCATTAGTACAATCCTGAGTGCACTGAACAGCTGTGGAGAATATAGTTATGGCTCATTCACTACTTGAAGTGCTTTAATCCCTTCCTACCCATCTCCAAAATGTGATGCATTAAATAATTCTCAACATGTTTTTATACCATTTGGAAAAAGATGAAAAGTTAAGAGTGCACATTTCCATGCAATTTCGTCTTTGAAGTTTTATCTGAATGATACGTTAATATTAAAATTTAGAAAAAAGTATTGCCGGGGAAGTACCATTCTGACCCTGATTTCTAAGCTTTTTGTAGATCAAACCAGAACCCAATGAAACAAAGGAAGGAACGAAAACATGTTATCACTTGTGTGCATACAGAAATACTAGCCCAAAAGTTCAAGATATCTCAAAACACGCTTACAACAGCAATCTCCGCTTCTTCCAGGAGTCTGCTACCATAAATAAATATTAATATATCTACAAAGTCAAAAAAGGAAGAGATGAAGCAGCTAGACACTGAGCTACTGCAGAAAAGTGGCCTTCAGAAGAGTTCTTCCATCTCCTCAGCTGATCTCCAGACAGAAGGGCAGTATCGCTTAACATTCAGCAAAGATAGGGTGCCACTGAGTATTTTGAATTAATCAGGTTGAAAAGAATTTAATGTATATTATGAACTTAGACACAATAAGAAGTCTCATCTGAGTATTTCACAGTGCTTTACAAAGACCACTTACAGGCAGGTAATTAACATATGAAAACTGAGCTGTACTAGAACTTTTGGCAAATCCACTTGTTCTCATTCATGGCCTTATGCCTTAGCACTAGACAGCACAGGCATAATTGATTCAAAATCATCTGTCTGGAGTACTTCACACAAGTACCTACCGATGTGAAGACAGGCAATTTTATTGCCTGTGAACTGTCTAGTTGTTGCCTGCAAGTCAAGTACTTAAAGACATCTGCACTGCTAGCTTATCTTTTCAGAAAGGAAACTCCACAATGCACAAACAGCTCAGCTCTGGTTATTTTGCAGGATTCAATTATACGTGTCATTTGATGCCTATGGATACCATATGGGTGCATTGTCTCTGCTTTTATAGTAAAAGCTCTGCCCCGGAGATATATACAACACCAATGAAATAATTCTGAAAAAATGAGGAAGGAACTAAAAGTACAGTGCAAGCTTGAGAGGATTTGCTTCTGTCTTCTTCAATACCTGCAGGGCTCTCAGCCCTAAGACTGGTTTTATTTTCTACCCATTTAATTATCTGCGATTATAAAAATAACATCACCAATGAAAACATCATTCTTCCTGCTACTATAAGGCTCTTTTATCCTTATACTGAAATTATATTAGAGATGAACCTTATCCATCAGGACTTATTCCTGCTTGCCTTGACACTCTGATGGAACAAGTTCAAACTAAGACTTGACCTTGAATCTCGGCTTTGACAATTATGTCCATATCTTAATACTTATGTAACTGCACACATTCATGTGCCAGGATTAATCATTAATGACCAGGATCTTTGTGACACACTTAAAAGGCCAGGAAATATTATCCTCATCTTACAGATGGGAATTGAGAGTAAGTAATGGTTCAAGGTCACTGTGGAGGTCTGTGCTCAAATATGGAGTTGAACCCACTGCTTCCTCCACCAGCCTCTTCTTCCTAGGTAAGAGCAGCGCCTTTGGCCAGTCCTTCACCACCCTTCACATGGCTCTTGGTTCTTGTTTCAAAAGACAGCCTGACCTAGTGGGAGGGAAGGTTTTACTCTGGCAGGTCTCAAGAGCAGCTGCAGGGACTAACAGTTCTGCTACGGGATAGGATAATGAAAAAAATACTTTTCCCTCAGGAGCAGCTGCAAACTTCAGTGCTCCAAACCTCTACCCTTCTTCTTTTTGTGTTTCTTCTTAAAAGTGTTGCTGGCATTTCAGGCACTACTGAGAAAACTGTACTTACTGTAATCTCCTTGTAATTTGCAT
>JAOXJK010000012.1:39547424-39575258 GCA_025774025.1 Xenus cinereus
CCGGAGCCTCCTCTTCTCCAGGCTGAACAACCCCAGCTCCCTCAGCCTGTCCTCGTAGCAGAGGTGCTCCACCCCCCTGATGGTCCTCGTGGCCCTCCTCTGGACCCGCTCCATCAGGTCCATGTCTTTCCTATGTTGAGGGCTCCAGACCTGCACACAGTACTCCAGGTGAGGTCTCACCAGAGCAGAGTAAAGCGGAAGGATCACTTCTCTGGACCTGCTAGCAATGCATCTTTTGATGCAGCCCAGGATGTGATTGGCCTTCTGGGCTGCAACTGTGCACTGCCTGCAAATTTGCTGCTTTGAGAGCACAAAGAGAAATATATAATTTCATTTTTTCTGTGGAAATTGAACGAGATAACACATAAACCCTGTCAGGGTTGATCTGACTGCAATGCAGTAAATGCCAAAGTAGGTGTCCAATATTTCCATTATACAGTATGGCACATTTGCAATATAACTACAAATACCATGTATCATTTCTATTCAAATAAATGTTTTTTTAAAAAATATTTTTAATGCTTCTGATTACAAACCATATTCAGTTTAAAAAACAGCAAACCACAACACATTTTTAGAGCTTTTCTCTGGTGTTCTCTATGCTACTGCATCAGACATGTTATTGCAGGGCCTAGTGGTGCTTCTGTACTGATGGTTTGGGCAGGCTTCCCCACTGTAACTTCCCAGTTTAGGAATTTATAAATGTCTTGAACAGTATGCTTTTGCTCTGAAGTTTACAGAAAGGAAAGAAAAGGATAGCCTGGATGCCATCCTGTGCAACTCCTCTAGGTGACCCTGCTCTGGCAGGGGAGTTGGACTAGGTGATCTCCAGAGGTCCCTTCCAACCACATTCATTCTGTGATTCTGTGAAAAGAAGTTCTTTTTCTAAGGAAGGCATTTATTGACATAAAATCCAAAGCAAATGGAACCACCATTTAAAGGTATCTTCAAACACTGTATTAAAGACAAATATTTTTGTAATTCAAAAGGAAGATAAGTAAGACAATTACATGATAATATGGTTCAATCTTTTTTGTTACTTGCTTTTAATAACGAATATTATGTGAGCAATATGTTAGCTGGACTGACCGTTCTGCACAGCTGATTCTGCCTTTTAGTCATCTATAATGCAATGTGTTAATTCACCAGAAGTTGCTGGGTAGTGGGTCATTGTGCATAACTTTGATGTGCAAATTTGTGCTTAAATGCTTTGAAGAATTAGGGCTTACAGTCCATACTGGATTCACAGCAATATAACATGCTATCTTTTGGTACCTTATCTGAATGCTTTCTCTTACAGAGAACTCTACCAAGAGCTGGACAGGGTGGTGTTCCTACTGCAATATGCTTGTGAAAAGCAAGATTTTATAGTTGATACGCTCATTCTTACTTATATTATCTGTTAGTTGACACATTGTTACGCTTAAAAATACCCACTATTCCTTTTATCTATTTTGTAAGCCCCTTTTCAACCATTGTGAAACAGTCAGAGTATGGCACTGTCAAAGGTTTCATGGTCCTACAAATCTTGTCATAAACATCTAATTTAAACTTGTTAATCTTAAGTAAGGCATTACCAATTTGCATAATGTACTGTGATAACCTGCATTTGTCAAAATAAAGGAACATAGTTCATTGTATGATGGTACAAAAATATAGATGTAATTGCAGAAGTTGCAAGATTCCACTAATTCTGATTTCATAATTCCATAAAAAATCTGCTGAATAAGCAACTTTATTACGTTAGGCCAGTAACTCAAGGTTGCAGAAGTTAAGCACTGAAATGGGTGAAAGGACTCCCTACCATCAACAAGCCCAAACAAAGTCCTGTAAAGGAAGCAATTCCTCAGGTAACAAAAAAGAGGTTTAATCTCAGAACTTCTACTTATCTACTCACCCATCTTTGCCTCAGTTGTCCCTGTTACAGAACCAGGAAAGCTGTTTATGGTGTGAAGCCTGTCCTATAAGTTTGCCTCTTTGAAAAGCAGTCTAAAAATACTTCCACAATATATGTGTTAACAGCCAATGCAGTGGCACAAGGGTATGCCTGTGACCTGTCCCCCCAGTCTCTTAATAAGCAATTTGCACAGTTGACAAGACTCACCCTGTTTCTTGCAGGTTGCTCCACCTCAGATCTGCTACAACACCCACCTTTCTCACTCACTGCCCAGGGACAGTTACAATTACCCCGCTCCATGAACCTCTGAGGTGAGAAGCAACTCATTTTGCATTTCCCTCTGGCTGGGTGCCAATGGGCCAACCAAACAAAATGAGTATCATCGATGCCGCTGCTGTTACACTACACCTATGGGAGTTGACCATCTCTAGAAAGTGCTTTCAGGTGCCCATGACAGAAGCTGATAAAGGTCCTCAAACAGTTCCTCACAGGCAGTGGGACACCTTTTGCCAGAGGTGCACACAAGTAAAGACAAAGTTTAAGCCTAGGCAAGGTCTGCAGATGTAGCTTTTAGATTTATCTTGGTGCTTCTTGGACAATTCAGTTACCTGTTTGGAATCAATGTCTAAACCTGAGCCAGGAGAGAAGAGCCTTCTCCTCCCTACACCTTCCATGTCAACGTATCTAAGTGTTTGCTCTCAGTTCACTCACTTTTTCTCTCTAGGCAGGAATTTTTAATGGCTTGAATATTCTTTTCCTCTTAAACTCTGGCCTGCAAAACATAAACTTGTTAACTGAGATGGCAACAGGAGCATCAATATTTTCTGGTGACAAACTCATCATTTTTTTATAAGAAGTCTCAATATTCTTTCTAGACATAAGGTGTATATCCTTCATTGTTTTCTTCAATCCTTATTCCTCCCTTGAAGCCTCGTTTGATTTCATTATTGAGCCAGAATAATATCAAGCAGGTAATCTTATGCAAATACTGTATTGACACAAAATAACATAGCTTCTCCACAGCCGTATGTAAAATACCTGTTCCAAAGTGTTTGTGATTGATTTCTGATGACGCCTTTTCTTATTATTATTTTTTTAAACATTTTTTCATAAGCAGGGAATAGTTCATAGCCATGTTTCAGTAACAATGGATCAAACTTTATTTACCAATGCTACTATACCAGTAAAGGGTTACTTAGAAAGAAGTGGCAACAACATATGTCCGCTGTGTTTAAAATATGTTTTAGTCACATTTCCTACTGACAGTCGCTCTTTTTTGCTACCATGGGAGACCAATCGTTCCTACAAAAATTGAAGCAAGAGCTTGTATTCTTCAGCAGCAGGTAGCAATTTAGGCTATAGATTTACAAGAAAAATATGACTGGAGCGGTCTAGTGTATGTCAGTACAAATACACAAAACAGTTTTGAGATGTGGAGTTTTCCCTGTCTCTCTGACTCCCCACCTGTAATAACTTGAACTTCATTCTTAGGACTCATCATTCTTCCTCCTGTTTTCAAACTAGGATACCAAAGTCACTCAGAATTCAGGGGGCTTTATGAATCCTGAACTTGTCCCTAATAGATATAGAGTTTTATTTACATAGAGAGGGAGAGTGGCACTGTCACATCATTGACACTAGTGAGGAGGAATCTTGAAGAAGACCTTGAAGATAAGGAGCCCATCTTGAAGATGAAGAACTCACTGATGGCATGCGATGACACATTCATAGAGTTAGTAAGAAGGATAATGGACATTCTGCTGTGAGATTCATAAGCAAGAAGGCATAATACCAGAGCTTATAAATTACTATGCAAAAATATGGGAAACAAGCAGCTCAGACGTACAGTGTCTCAAATGCACCGGTTGGTAGAAGACAGTTAAGGTTTTATTTTTAACGTTCTTGGGGGAAGTGGAGCAATTGTCTTAGGGTCAGAACTGCCCATTCCTTCATTCTTCTGTCTGCTGTTCTCTATACAGTTCCTTGCAATGCACTCCTTTTCCAAAGGTCCCTTCATCACAATCACCTTGCCTAGTTTATTTCCTAATGAAAAATTTAAGAGATACACATTACTCCATTGTTTCTCACTTAGGTGACCTGATTAGGAAGGGGAAACCTCAGTGATAAAATAATTCACCCGTTGTTCTGCCATCCAGCAATGTCTGCATTTCTTCCTATACAGAGGGATTTAAAGGAATTTTTTAAAAGAAAATTAAAATAGATATAAAATAAATGAAGCTACGTAAATCATAGATCAGAACTTATTCCGTATGAGCCGCTGGACAATAGTTGTGAGTTAAGGTCAGGAAACCCTCAACCTTTTTGGGTGTGATAGTTCCAACTCATGTCCTTTAAAAACAGTAGATGTATTTAGCCATTTCATATTACAAAGACGATGCGATACTTGCCTCAAGGACTAGCACGCTACATCAGGTGTATAATGGTAGTTCAAATGCAAAATACAGTTTGCTGAAGGTCCCCCTTCAGAAAACTACGAAGTTAAAAGAACCGATTTTATTGCTTTTTTATACTACTAATGTAAGAGTTTTCCTGTAATAAGAGTGTTTTATAAAGAGAATTTAGTTTAAGACTCGGCTAGAATGTCTGCCTAGGTGACAATACCCTAAATTTTAATTCCAGTAGTATTTTGGAGTGCGAAAAGTGAACTGGTTCTTACAGAATTTATTCACTACCTCTGGGAGAAAAATGGATTGATAAGCAATGTGATTGTTTTCATTTAAATCTATCCTTCCCTGAGATAACCTCTAAAAGCATTTGACAAAGCCTTGTTTTAGAGGAGACCTATGACTTTCATTTGAGTTTGCAGCAATACTAAGAAGCTATAATGGACACATACATGAAATACTATAATGTTATAACCAATACAGATTAAAGGCAATGTACGCAGTCAAATATACCATACCCTCCTTTAGTCTCCTCCCCCACAAGAGTACTCACAAATACAGTTTTTGTTAAAAGATTCTGCTAATCCTTTAAAACTTAAAGTACAGCAAGCAGAATCTAATTAGTTACAGCCAATATTACCACTTGGAAATGACTCAGAAAAACATAGTTCATGTATCTAAACCATTAAGCCACTTCCAAACTACGTAACAAAATTTGGTATCACTGAGCAATGGAGATAACCAGCTTAAATCAGCTTAAAATAATGCATGCTACAGTTGAGGGTCTGACAACGGCCCATTTTCTGATCTTCATATCACAGTCTTGTGAGTGGAAGGAAATGACAGCTACCTCACTCACTGCAGAGATGAGTTTGCAGGAAGCACATACTACAGTTTGGAAGAATTCGGGTCAATCTCTTGTTCATCTACTTATCTCCTGTAGGACCTAAAGTAAATTCCCATGTCTTTATACCTCAATTAAGCCACCAAAGAGAAAATGAGGTACAGAGGATACTGAAGGATAAAATCATTGACAACTGAGATGTTCCGAAACTGGGATCTACTCTTGCTTGCAGCAAGTTGGTTTTCACGCCACCATGGAGAAGTTTATCCCCATCTTTTTGCAGAACATATTACTACAAGAATATCATGGTCTTTGTCCTCAAGTCCTCAGCTATTTCTAGCTGTCATTGTACTCAGGAACAAAAGAGTAAATTTCTCAACTGCAAATCTATCGAAAGACTGAACACAGTTTGCTGTTTGAATTTATATGGCCATGCCAAACTCACACCATGATAAATTTAAGTTTTCTGCGTATGGATATCTGAAAAAGGAGCATCTATGCAGTACACGCTGGAGTGGCTTGTACTCCTTACCCCTGTGCATCAGTCTTTTATCAACCCAGAGAAGTGGATGCTCTGTCCCTGAAGGTGTTCAAGGCCAGGCTGGATGGGTCTTTGAGCAACCTGATCTAGTGGAAGGTGTCCCTGTCTATGGAAGTAGAGTTGAAACTAGATCCCTTTCAATTTAAACCATTCTATGATTCTAACCCAGTGCTGGGTACTAAGAGGACTGATAGGGTTAGCACATTATAAACACAGCAGCCCTTTACAATACGAAGGTAACATCATCAGACTGGAAAAGTCTATCACTAATCAGAACACCACATCCTGATTTTACTACTGAAGGAAAATAACAAGAATGCATGCCTATACACATATATACAAGCCAAACCTCCCGAATTTTAATAATGATGTTATTAAACAGCAGGAAAAAGTTAATCAAAGGAATTTAATTTCACACAATGTCAAAACAAGACATCGTTTTGCAGCAGATGTTTTGGCAAGCAGAACACAGACCAAACTCTAAGGTCCAATTGTGAGCTTCTCCATCTCAGTGTGAATTTTCCAAATGGAACATCTCACTGTCTAATTGAAGCACTCAACCAGTATATGTTCTGCTCAAGCAAGAAGTTTGTGAAGTTTGAAACACTGTATATAACCAGTATTAGCTTCTTTTTCTTTCAAGTCACCAAACACTAAGAAATTAGTATTCCTTAATTTAATGCTGAAATGTAACTTGAGTTCCTAAGAAGTGGCCTCCTCTTGCCAAAAAGAAAATTTGTAAATATTCAGTGGGGAATGACGTCACACCAATTTCCAGCCATACTTCATTGCCTCTGGTTCTGTCACCATACACAGACACCAACAGGTTTTGAACAGTCTCAGTCACTAAGTCACTCATACATTCAAGTCTGCACAGAATCTAGTCAGTCTTTCTAGATTTCAGTCCTAAGATTCATAACTTTACTTGAGAGCCATCCTTTGGACAGGAGGCAGTATAGTCTGTCACAGTTCAACTCCTATGTTTGATCTTTCTTTATCGCTACTCCCTATCCTCCCACATTATTTATAAAGAGTTAGCCAGAGCTGAACCAAGATGAGCACTGGCAATCTTACTTTAGCTCTCTGGAGTAGAGCAGCAATAATCACAAACTTAAGAAAGGATGTCTTAACCAGAGCTGTATCTTATAACATCATATAATATTTTTCATATACCTTCTCTACTTCTAATCTTATTCTATACTATTTCTGTTTGATTCTTGTATTCCAGCAAGAGCTGAAGAGAAAAAAAAAAAAGGAAGCTGTGCACTTGAAGCTAGCTTGTTGATCTAACATAATATATTACTTTCCCCTATCAACCTTGCATTTCTTGAGCTGCAATATCCAGCAACATTTAAGGCTGGACAAAATCCTTCCTGCTTTGTTTCTTCACCACCTGTCTTTCATGGTTTCTTATCTCCTCTAAACACAATAGTCAGCTTCTCTGCTTTGCTGTAGGACTTTAGAATTTACAGAATGATTTGAAAAAAATGCTTCTGGATGTTATCTGCTCCAGGTCCCTAGTTCTCAGTGCAGCACCAACTGGCAGCCTTATCCAGGCTCCCCCCACCCAGGTTGGTTCAGACTGGACACTTTGTTTTTAGACATGAATTTAAGTCAGATACATCTCACCCACTTTAACTTTCTGCAAGGTCATAGTATGATTTGATTGTATCCTCCTACATTAGGGGTTTATGGGCATACTTTGACACATGTTTGAACTGTCAAGCATATAGAGTGAGAGGACCAAAAGCCAGACTTTTTTTCCCTTTTCTTTATATTCAAATGGCCTCAAGTTAAGTATCTCAGATCTTACTAAAATATAGGAATTTTCAGCATTGATCTTTTAACTGGCATTATCATTATAACAAATAAATTTATCTTATGACTGTGAATTTCTAACTCTAAGTAAAGAAAATATTGGTATTTATTTTCCCCACTCTGCACAAAAATTCTACATCTATTTTTTTCAAGTAAAACCAGAAAAGCCTATGGCAGTCTAATTGCTTGTTCTTTCTACCACTGAGTTTATGGATGCCTACCACCTTCCCTTTTAAATCATTACATGAATACGAATTTGAGGTCTAATACACAATTGGATTAAGCCATTTGTCTTCAGAGATCAAATATACTCATTTGCATCCTTTGTTTAAATCAGTTACTTAAGATTGGTTAGAAGGCCAAATCTCAATATATTCAAAGTAGTTCCTTTAATTAACCACCTACCTAAGAAAGAGCCAGCAGACAGTGATGGCCAATAAAAATCAGATATGAAAACTAAGAAAAGCTCAGTAGTTAAAGCCATATACTTCTGAAGAATACACTGTAATAGAGGTGAAAGGAAAGGGGGGTCACTAGAAAGACCCTTAGATTGCTGTAGTAAATCACTCCAGATAAACTTTTTGACAACTTAAAAATGTTTGCTTTTATTCAATGTTTTCACATTTTTATCTAGAGATGGACCAATGAGGTAGTCCCAGTAAGGATTAAACAATAACAGTAGGGACTTTTAATCCTTTCTTTTTTCCTTTTTTTCTTTTTTTCTTTTTTTAGCCGGAAAGAGCCATGAAAAAAATGTCTTTAGCCATTAAGGTGTAATTTTGCCTTAAGCATAGCTGTGATACATATTCACATGAAAACAGAATGATCAAGCAGTCATCACTGACAAACACTGATAAACATTCTGTAGGGTTTGGGTGAGGAAGGGATCAGTGGGCAGTTAACTCAAAAGTACGTAAGATAGAAGCATAAAAACTTTCTCAGGGCAGATATCTGAAAACATGTATCACTTGTAGGACTCTTCAGGCACATTACATTTTCCAAGCCTTCTGTGAATTGTTTTCAAAACACCAATCAGAGCATGAAAACAGAGCCTCGAGGGCATGAATGCACTATCACTCCCTGTTACAGAAATGGGGCCCTAAATGGGAGAAATTATTTTCCTAAAGTCAGAAGCAGCTTGACTAAGCCCTGGGAATTGTTATTAGCTAATGGTGATAAACAATCTGCAGAAGTAGCAAAGACCCATTTTGCTGAAGTTGCTATCTCTGCCAACCTTCTTAGGTTGTCTACAACAAAGGGTGCAGAAGCACACTAGACTTGCTCCAAATGAGGGACTGAACTGAAAATTAAACAAAACCAATAGCCCCAGACCTGGTCAGTAATCTGTTTGGAATTACAATTTGAGAGGATGCTGGATCACTGCCATGGTCTAAGCACACTGCTCCATGTTGCCATTTAACAATTTGAATGGAAGGTAACCTTTTGGTATTTTAGCAGTATCTATTTTATAAAATTCTTCATGGAGATTTAAAAGGAAGCTCCAGCTAGCAATCATTTCAATTAGCAGAAGTGAAAGAGGGGCTGGTAGTGATTACATTGTAACAAACCAGATGGATGGTAAAGCCAAATTAAAGTTACTCAGAACTGACATCTCTTGTGTAAAATTAACAATGGAAAAATGAGATGAAATAACATAAGGCCTTAGGATGTGTTTTAAAAGACTATAATTTCAGCCTGAATCTTTGAGGTTCAAACTCATTAGACTAACTTGAACAGATTTTCTTTTGTTCTATGTGCTTCAGTATTACTGGCTTGAGGAAGAAATACAGCAAAGACAACATGAAGAGAAAAAACGAAAACAACGCATGGCTATCTTACCATCTAGGGTTTTGGGCTGGCTACAAATAGCATCCAAATAAATTCTCAAGCTTGCGATGAGTCCCCACAAGCTCCTGTTGCCTTATAGAACTTCTCTAAGTTCAAAACCTGGTGAACGGTTCTGTCTGTAACATTGGCAACTGCCAATTCCTTAAAGAATCACCTAAATCAGCAAGAATGTGCTTCCTCAACAAAATTTTGTTTAAGACTTGGGGTTTCTCTCTCCTTCTGTACTGTGAACATCCATGAACAACTAACTAAAATCAAGGACGCTTTATACTATTATGTGACAAAAGCCTAGCAAGAAAATAATTTCTTAGCATAACTCAGAAGCCTGGAATAATGTATCTTATCACCAGCTGTAGCCACCTAAAAAATGTGCTGACAATATAATCATCTTAAATCCCTGTGTAGGTTGCAGACTTAAATGTTGTTAATGATAGTGAAAGACCAAATCCTCCTCTTATTTAAGATGTTTTACACTAAATAATACATTATTGCAGTATTAAGTGGCTTTTTGCTTTACTGATTAATCTTGTGTCTTACTGAAAAGCTTAACAAACATTTAAGATGTTTAATTACTGAACTTGAAGTTGTTCTTCACACCCTTTCTCCTGGTACATTCTGGTCCACAGAAATGCTGTTTTAAGAAACATAGAAAAAATACTGCAGTGTTTTACTGTGAGTCCAACTAGTATGAAGCAGAGATATTAATCAAATCACAGAACTGGGTAAGTACATGTGAGAATCCTAACACTTTTTATACATTGCGTGTTCTGTATTTTTGAGTTCTGAGTTGGTTCGGTTCTGTCTTTTTCTCATTAAACTAGAAGAGGGGAAAGTTTTAATTTTACCAAAATTAACACTTCCTTCTCTTGTTTACATCCAAAGTTAATACTTTCCTTGTATTAGTACAAATGCAGTTAACTGCAGAATTTTGCTTGTTTGTACTTTCACCTGAGCTGCTCAAGGGACACTAAATTTAGCATCTCACAGAGAGAACTATTTACCCTTAGGGTCAGCATCAATTTATGTGCCAAATCTCTTGCTGTATCACAGCACCTTCTAAAAAAAAAATTGCAGGACTTTTAAAAAGTTGCAGTGGTTTGTGAAGAAACAGCTAAAGGAAATAATTCTAAATTAAATACAACTTTTCCCAATAAACTGAATGTTGGGCTCCTAGCAAATAAAATAAAAATTGATCTTCAGATCCATAGTTTTTGTGCATGACATTTGAAGCAGACATTTCTTCACATTCTACAAAACTCAGTCTGCTTGAAGAGGTAGGAGATACTTTTTTTAATCACACTACAGAGGAGACATGCATACGCAGTATTTGCTTAGGCAGACTATCTTTATTTATTGCTTTGCTTAATGGAAAAGAAAGGTACTTAAGACCAAAAAAAACATGCTATCCTCTTTGAGCACAGAAATTTAAGAACAATTCCCCTTCATCAAGGAACCCTTACTGAGGAACAGAGAATGAACAGCTGTGGAGCTATAACATTTTATAGTATTTGAGAAATTATTCTTAAAGAAGGATTTTCTCTGACTTGAGAAGCACAGACTCTTTTTAATTTTGTGCTTATTTTAGTTCTGTTTCAGACATATTTTCAGTAAGTACCAAGGCAATTTCTCTCTTTTCTTTCAAATTTAGAACAAAAAACACAGTTAAGTTTCAAGCAGATATAGCTCCTATAAAATAAAAATTAATAAGATAGATTTAGAGAGAACAAACTTGCTTCAAAAAGTTTCAGGAGATATTAATTTCCTGGGAAAAGCATGTAACTAAAAAGGAAAGGAACTGTTTGTGCCAGGAACAAGGACATAAGGATTCTTTTAGTGGAAACTGCACACTTTAACTTGCTTTGTAGTATTTTCACCATTACTTGTGTGTATGTGTGAAGCAAATGCATCTTTCAAATACCTGTTCTGAGATATTTCTAAGTCTCTCTTCTTGAAAACCTTCTGCTCTTCCTCCCACCTCTCTTCCAAGCCCAACGCCATATATCCAGTATTTTCCAATCCTTTCACTGTCAGTTTCCCCACTGCTGCTCCTCTCCCAGACACCACTCTCTCATGTTATTTCCTAATGCCAACAATAGCTTTTGCTGCTTCCCAGAGCTGATAGTGCTGTTGGGGAGGGCACTGCTATAATTAACTCTGGCATCACCCCTGTGATTTATCTTTGTCATCTGAGTCCTAGCAACACCAATAATGTAATGGGATGGATCCATTAGCAAATCAGTACATTTCAAATACAAAATATGAGTAAGGTGATGGACATTTCTTCTTCCACTTTCAGCTCCCACAAGCATAGCACCTTAAAAACCATCCTTAGACTTCTACAGTTTATAGCAAGTCATAGTTCATATACTCCCATCTTTTCCTGCTACTTAGTTGCCCAAGGAAATTTTCCTATGTATCTCCCTGCCCGGATATATTAGGCACCGTCTGGAGAAGGGAATGAGGAAACTCAAATTACCTCATTAGCAGTTAAAATAAACAAACTCTCCTGCTGATTCCACTCAGTTCAGCATGTTACCTCATGGAGAGCTATCACATGCCAAGACAACACATCTGGCTCAAGAACTTCCCTAAAATATACCTCACTGGAGACATTGTCTGGCAAGTGTTGCTATATGCCTTCTCTACTCTTCTGCTCTTCCTTAAGTTGTTAGAGAAAGGCTATGGGAACAGACAATACTTTGGACTGGTCCTGGCTTTTGTTACCTTGTTATAATCTCATTGTACCACCCTCAGGTACCATAGCTGTTGAAACTGAAGGTACATAGGTATATCAGATCAGCTACCTGAGTTTTCTGACAGTGGAGGGCTGATTAACTTATGAACAAAAAAAACCCTGATACTCAGCCTATAATATTTTCAGGATTCCAAACTGATATCTTTGTAAGGTGGGCATAGTTCCCTGGATTTTTAACAAAACTTGATGGACTACAGATAAGCCTAGTGAAAACTGCACATGAATGAAGGAAGTAAAGGTTGCAGGTTTACACCTTTTCTGGTTTCTTGACAAATGTCCCAGGAATAATTTAAGGTAATACCAGTCCCCTAAAATTTTCTCCAAATATTCCCTTCACAGGATTATTATGTTCAAATGCAGGAACTCTTGCCGTGGCCTCCATTTGTTAGGATTTTTCTCTCTGCTGTTCAAATACCCTAGCAATTTCACAGTAGCAAACCACAGAAAGAAACTTCTGCTGGTCATTTTTCCAGCAGGCTTTACACCACCTCTAACTGTATTAAGAACGTCTCTTTCCTATGCATCTTTTTTTTTTATCTGGAATTTTCATTCAGTTATAGACTATTTAGCCTTCTGTTGTGAGTCATTAAGAAAGCTTTTACATTTTATGCTAAACATGATAGCTTTTGTTGTGTAAGGAAAGCACACAATTTATTTAAAATTGTTGATTCTTTCTTATTAAAAAAAGAATATGTAAGTTAATATGTCATCTAAATATTTTTACTCATGATGTCACAAAACATTTAATTCTGGACGATATATAATGTTTGACAGAAAAACGTTAATTTCTATTCTTGTAAACAGTAAGAATTTGATATTCATTTATTTTGTATAAACCAATGTATTTAAAAGAGAAACACTGATTTCCTAGAAGATACGATATTGTACTATTTCTTCATGAATTATTTTTATTACTAATTTAATCTGTATGGATATTTACACAGTATTACTTCAGGCATTCAGTAGACCCAAAGGAAAGATGCCAGGAAAAACAGTAGTTGCATGAGAATCTGGAGTTCTATATCCAATTCTACTGTACAAATCCAACATATAACCTTTGGGGATTTTATTCCCTTATCAAAAAAAAAGTTAGGATAAAATAAATTAGACAGGACATGGACATTACAGAAATATTCCATCAGAGAGGGCATAATACAATGACTCCAGATAAATTAATTCTTCAGTGTGTGCTTTTTGCCAGACGAAACTACTGTGACTAAATAGAAATAGCTCCAATCTTTTCATTATCATAAAGGATAAAAGTGAGTGTGTTTTAGGACAAGTTCTTGAACAAAAGCAGCACTGTTACTGCATGCTATGAATAAGCAATTAACAAGGTAATTGTGTTTAGGAATGTATTTGCTGTGTGTAAAATTACCTGTCATGCAAACTCATGCTTTTTTCAACAGCTATCTTCAAAATTCCTAAGAACAAACTGCAGGTTGTACAAAAAAAAATAAAAAAATCTGTAAATAGTTGTTCAACTAGGTTAGCAACACAACATGCCTAAGGCTAGGAAAGATTCATGTCTTATTTAAAATATTTTCAAATGTCTGTCTCACCAACAGAAATAATACTGATTTCAGAATTTTATCACTCTTTTTCCTCCTCAGACTACAGTAATCAAATAATTTCTTTAAGTAACTCCTTTTCACTTTAATTGCAACTTTTTAAGAACAGGTTAATAACCAACCATATTTAAACTGTAGATTTTATGAGTTATACTTATTATGCAACCCATTAAAGTTTTATAGTCTTTGCAGAATAAAATAATCATTGATCTTTTTCATCTGAGTGCTATTAAGACAAAGGGTGTAAACATCAACTGATTAAAAGATTATTTAAAATGCGTTCTAAAATGCTTTATAAAATTTAGTTTTAAGTAATTCCACTCATCAAGCCTTGACAAATCTGAAGAGCACTTCATTTAATTTCTTTTACGAGAATGTTTTGCATGCAAAGGAAAAGCCTGAGGGACCCTCAGTCCCCAGTAAAGGCTGTGCTATTGCCTTTGCCTTGGATACTATGACTACCCAACAGCAAGTTATCTGTCAGCCCACTGTGCAGTGCCCTCTAGCAAACCTGTAAGGCAGGATAACTCAGAAAGTCTATTCTTTCGCGGTTACTAATCATCACTTAAACAAAGAAGCATATGAGATATTTAAATCCTATTGATTATTTTAACAATAAAAAGAAATGGCTTAAGTAAATAAAAAATACACAGAAAACAAAACTTAGTGTGTGTCATTTTTAGGTATGTGGAGCCTTTTGTGCAGAGATCATTTCCCACCAACATCACTGCTCACGAAAATGCCTTCAAATTTATACTCCATAACGTACTGTATGGACATTTAGCTAATAGTGCAGTCATGAGCTTATACAAACAGGGTGCTTCTGCCTCAGACCTTTTCAGTTAATTATGGACATGAGAATTTGTGGAGACTAGTTAGAAGTCCACCCGTTCTCACATGGCAAAAAGGAACAGCACAAACAGCTCTTCTTCAGCCACAAGGTGCTGAGTGACTAGAGAGTGATATACTGCCAGAAAAATCCTGCAGAAACTGTGACTTATCAAACAGATGGTGGAAGTGCACATACTATATGCTCAGCCTGCATGAAGAACATCCTACCTGCACCCACAAAGTAAACACAATCTGCAAGCCACAGTTTCCAAATGACCACCAGCCTTGAGACATCCGTAAGGACCTTGAATGAGGCCACAAAGCTGAATGCCAACAGAGGTGGTAGCTAGAGGAGGTCAAACACAGGTGATGCTATTATACATATGCTGGGAATAAGTCTTTCAGATAAATCAAAACAGATTTACCCAAGGCACACATTACACTGCAAAAACTTGAGAGCAACTAGGAAACAAGTATGGTTAGATAATTTACATCCAGAATACAGTTACAGAGATGAATTCAAGGGTAAGTATTATAATGTTCAGCAAGGTGAAATGATAAAAACTTAGGCTATTTTAAGATAATCTTAACATTTGCCTCCCCAGGAGAACACACATCCTAGAAACCTGAATTTCTACTGAAAGCCATGACAGAAGGTTGGAGCACCCTTGATACAAATTTAACTTAAATAAAAATAAAACTTTTTAATGGATTTTTTTATGATATCTACCCATTTGTACCCAAAGCGAACTCCTCTAAGGTCTCAAGACAGCTGTATTCTTTGTTTCAAGAGGTGACAGCTACTCATCATAAGCGTAGGAGACTGCTAATTCCTTAATTGGAACATAAGCCTAAAACTGTTCAAATAAGTTGTGAGGACTCAGAGAATGGGTTGGGTTGGAAGGGACCATCAAGTCTAACTCCCCCTGCCATGGGCAAGGACATCTTTCACTAGATCAGGTTGCTCAAAGCCCCATCCAACCTGACCTTGAATACTGTCAACGATGGGGCATCCACAACTCTGGACAACCTGGTCCAGTGTGTTACCACCCCCATAGTAAAAAAAATTTATTTCTTATGTCCAATCATCCTACCCTCTTTCAGTTTAAAAACAATGTCCCTTGTTCTGTCACTACAGGCCCTGGTAAAAAACATCCCTCTAATTTTCTTATAAGCCCTCCTTAGGTATTGAGTGGCGACAATAAGGTCCTCCCAGAGCATTCTGTTCTCCAGGCTGAACAACCCCAACTCTCTCTGCCTTTCTTCACCAGAGAGGTCTTCCAGCTCTCTGATTATTTTTGTGGTCCTCCTCTGGACCTGTCCTAACAGGTCTATGTCTTTCTTTTATTGGGGACCCCAGAACTGGATGCAGTACTCTAGGAGGGGGTCTCATGAGAGCAGAGTCGGAGAACCAAATCCCTTGGCCATGATACTTTTTATGCAGTCCAGGATAGGATTTTTTTTTTGGCGCTGTAAGCGTGCAATGCTGGCTCACGTCCAATTTTTCACCCACCAGTACTCCTAAGTCTTTCTCTGCAGTCTCTAAGTCTTTCTCTGCAGGGCTGCTCTCAATCCATTCATCACCCAGCCTGTATTATTGGGGATTGCCCCAACCCAGGTGCAGGACCTTGCACTTGGCCCTGTTGAACTTCGAGAGTTTCACATGGGCCCAATAAAAGGAATTCAATTTGCAATTTGGGTAATTTCACATTTCATGGAATCATGGAATTGCTGGAGTTGGAAGGGACCTTCTAGAGATCATCTAGTCCAACTCCCCTGCCAAAGCAGGATTGCCCTATAGCACATTACTCAGGACTGCATCCAGGTGGGTCTTGAAGATGTACAGAAAAGCGGACTCCACAACCTCCCTGGGCAGCCTGTTCCAGTGCTCCACCACCCTCACCGTAAAGAAGTTCTTCTTCATATTTGAGTGGAACTTCCTATGTTCCAGCTTATGCCTGTTGCCCCTCATCCTTTCACTGGGAACCACTGAAAAGAGTCCGGCTCCATCCTCCCTCAAACTGCCCTTTAGATACTTATAAGCATTAATAAGGTCTGCCCTCAGCCTTCTCTTCTCCAGGCTAAAGAGTCCCAGCTCTCTCAGCCTTTCCTCATAAGGGAGATGCTCCAATCCCTTGATAATCTTTGTTGCCTTATTCACAATTTCAATTCAGATGGGCCCAGTGCAAGCAATTCCAAAACAGGGCCAGGAGTGCTGCTAACACATAAGGTAACACTTAGAGAAAGATAATAAGAAAACTCTTGTTTATGCCTGGGTTGAAACTCAGAGTCCCACCTATTAATTGCAAGCAGAGGCCAAAAATTTTTAGAGGCGATTGCAAAGGGATTAAGGCTAGATTTAGTAGGATGCTCCTTAACAACACATCAAGTCCGAAGAAAATAATAGCCATTTTTCTGGAGACAACTGCTAGGGAGCTGAGACACAACTCCCCAACTGCTCTGCAGTGCAAAGGAAAAGAAAAGCCACACAATCACAGGCAACCATGGGAAGGTTACCTGGGGGTTGCAGGAACTCATTTATACAAAGTCAGAATACAAGCTCTGTTCCCTGCCCATGATGTAGAGCATAGACCATATATAAGAGAAGCCAGACAGAGTATTCCTGGAGTTCTGGATCCACGCTAAACTGACTCAAAATTGGAAAAAACTTAAGAGCTTAATTTTACCATTCCTCCTGAGCTGTGAACATTTCCTCTGCATCATACAATCAGAGCTTTACTGTTATTTCAAACAGGGCCCAGGGTGTAGATTAAGGATTTAAATGTACAGCAAATAAATCTGGCCAATCCAAATAATTGAATATTTCATACTGATGTTGACTCATTCCTGTTTTGCAAGCACCAAATAAAAACATCTGAATTGCCAGGATTTTCCTGTGTTTGCTCGTTCCCTAATCCTTCTTCTTCCCCTGTAGGCTTCTTAATGAAATGTCCTGGCCAGTGATGAAAATGTTATTATAATAAAGATTTCCTGAACCCAAATATTATTTTTGCAATCATCCCTATTTTGAAAAGTATTCAGCTAAACAGCAATAGAGATACAGACCATAAAGAAGAGTATATCTATCTTACAGCTCAATTGAAGAGCTACGGAAAGGAAAAGAGCAAGCCAAACCCCTTGTTTCTAGATACCTGCAAATGAGCAGCCATGCAAGGAATATCCCCAGAACCAACAATCCCCTCTGTTTGTCTGACAAATTAACAATTTGGTGCAGTACAGTTCTCCACCTGATAAATGTCCTTCTCATGGAAATAACATTATAAATCAGTAGAGACTATATTTTTACTGCCAATTTCTTCTATATAGGCAGTATTCCACTTTGATTCACATGCAACTGAGGCCATTGTGTTGTCCCCTGACTATCCTCTTCTGGAAACAAAGCATTCTGACAGCATGTCGACACTTTATATGATGAGGAAAAATAGTCTTGTTATGGTCCTCTGTTCAATTAAGCCAGAAAACATAAAACAAAACCATTATGTAGAAACATACAAAACCCCTTGGTAAATTTCAGGCTACTAATGTTTAGAAAAAACTAACACATATATCAGATTCCTCCTCCAGTCTTCACTATCAAAACCTACATTTTATTAATAACATGCAGAAAATTGGGAATCATTTCTGTGGCACATATCTCTCTTCTAGATAAAAAACTGCCCAGGACAAGAGCCTAAGGAAAAGATTTTTAAAATATCTTCTGGCAGCTTTTTGACAGGTCTTCTCCACATTTCCTGGCGTAACCCTTCCCAGAAATACTTGTCAGCAAGCAGTTTTCTACACTGTCCATTTCTATCAGTTGTCTGGCCAAGTAGCACAAGACTGCATTTCCCAAAAAATCACAAGACTGCATTTCCCAAACAACCACGAAGCTACACTCTGTATGAGCTAACTCAGTGGTTATCAGCAGTCCAGGCAGAGCCCGATAGCAAAACCAGAGCAGGGAGAAAAGCAGCTCCCAGTGAAACGAGCCACCCATAGTTGCTTGCTACTGATACCTACAAACACAAGCTTCCTCCCCTAAACAGAGAGTGCAGCCTTTGTGCTGCCCTGGAAGCTGCCAGGATGTTGAACAGTCTGGTTTTCAGCAAATAAGAAGCACCACATGGGCACCCGGACCCAAACTGCTGCTGGAGTCCTAGTCTATGGGCAACGGCTGCCGTTACCTCCTCCTCCTTTCCCATGGGGCAAATATGGGAAGGTGAAACATGAAGCCCTAAATATTGCACCTGGGGCTATTGGCGCAGAACAAGCAAACAGGAAAATTCAGGGGACTGAACAAGGATTACTGCAGATGGATCATGAAAAGGACATGTCTGTAGAGTAATAATTCATTTTCCACCCATGTTTAATACAGTTCTGACATTACCGCGGCTCTTCCAAGTCATAACTTTCTAGTCAAAACTATAATCACATTTCTTTCCAAGGGATGTTTCTTTGGGAAACTTTCCACTGGCAACAAAGGGAGATCAGGCTTTAGTTTGTAGTTAGGGTGGAGGTTTTCAAGCAACATTCCTATTTCTGTTTAGAAGCATCGACTCAGATCTGCATTGTGGACCTGTTCCACTACAGATTCTGCTCACGCTACACTCTACAAAGTGTGATAGAGTACTCTATAGAAATTTTCCAGGAAAATGTTTAACATATCCTTCGAAGAATAAACAGGGAGCATGATGCATTGTCTGATTTTCCACCTAGTAATGTCAAATGTCCTAGATTTGTAAACTTTAAATTCTGTCTCTCAAGAGGCTGAAATATATAACTCTGGGAGCTTCAGAAATAAGCAAACCTTGGTTTCTAATGCATCTGAACACATCAGATGTGCTATGAGGATGATGGAGACGGAGGTATAAAAAAGATCTAAGTGAGTTTTTTCCTGTGGGAGGGTGTGACAGTGAGCTCTTCACCCCCATCTGCCCAACCTGACATTTATCTCCCATAACGCTGCTCAAGTAATAACCACCAGTGGCAGTCGCAATGGATGTGTCTGGTTGTCATGGCTGCATCCGGCTCAAAGGGGATTCAGGGGAGACAGATAACAACACAATAGTCAAGGGCTAATTTGATCAATGCACCTACCTAACCACAGTACTGGTACTCAAGCCAAATTTGGAAGAAACTAACATCTGTGGTCAACATGCAAATATGACTACAAGTCAATCATCTTACCCCTATAAATACTGAACAACCCAAGAGCCCTTAGAGATTTCCTGCACAGCATTGGGCTGCATGCCAGGATGTCTCCTTGAGTAGGGAAGCCTCTCAAGGTTACTCCTTGAGGTTGAGAGATTCCTTACCACAACAGATCCTTGGTAAGTGACTAATAGCTTGCTAAACTTTGAAGCTTTGCTAAGATTGTGTCTTAGATGTGTATATAATCCTTTAGTCATAAACCGTTGACCAAGTCTGGGACTAGGATTGGATCCAGCTGCACCTAGACTCCTCTCTGAGAGATCCTCTATGAACCTTGTGACTCGACGGCAGGGTCTCCCTGACAGTTTTGTCTGATCCTGTCCCCTACGCAGTAAAGAAGCAAGAGTACCTTGTCATCGAATCTTGTTAAACCACTGTCACATTTACTATCAAACTTTGTTAAATTGCTGGTTTATATCAATAAATACATTGCTGCTTCTCTCTTAGGAGTGAAGTACATCACTCCATCAACAACACAGGGTCACTTAGGGCTGACACTGCTGTCCAGCAAAATGAAGTATTTCCTCTTAGTCTAGGGACTCATATAAATATTTTCCTACAAGATAATTCTAGATTTAGATGCTTTGTGAAATTACTTTGCAACCAACCACTGGCTCATAAACAGGAACACCACATATGCACTTTCACAGGCACTCAAGGACCAGCGCATATTGAAATACAACCGCTAAAGCCTTGTGTCACTAAGAACTTGTTCTTAGAAGCACGCAGACTTAAAGATTCTCATTCTGCAGATGAAAACACAGAAGTATACCAAATGTTTTCTAAATGAGCTCAAACATTTTTCACAATAGACAATTAAATAATTTCTCTATTCTTCTTACAATCTTCAAATCATATTTTAAAAAGATACATAAGCATTGTTTATAGTCATTGTTCCTTTCATTCATAAAATTTAGCTATTTAAATCCCATATACTTGATCCATTTTTTTATATCACATAAACTTGCAATGAACTTGTGATTCTTCAGGGTCTACACCAGTGGGGGATTTTCAGTTTAAACAGCTGTGTTGTTAAAATTTCTTTTTACATACGACTTGAGGGTACCCATTTGCTTCACAATTAAGAGCATAACACCCACAAATGTTCAGCTAACCAGATTGTTAATTGGTATGTTTGCTTTACGCTTTCTTGTATAAATAGAAAATGTTTTTCCTGAAACTGAATGGTTCAGAGGTTCACATGTTATCTTCCTTGAATTTCTCAGGTTACTCATTTTTTTTTGTTTCCCTCTCTCAGTGTCCAGAGATATTACTGATAAAGGTTTGCACACCCAATGTTATCTCTTCTATTCTCTGCTGCAATGAAAACCTTTGTCTTTGTAGAAATCACTGCTGAATCTTTTCCTCAGAGGTGGCCAGCAAAAAATGAGCTAGCTTTAGACCAAAATCATCAGTAACATAGAAAGTAATCTTACGTTTGCAATAAACTGACATAGGGTGAAAAACCGATATAAAATACAACACCTTATTATTGTTATTTGTGGTACTTAAGATCAGTATTTGTTTTAATTAGTTCCTGTCCATGTGCCTGTGATTCTCCATTGGTAAATTATTTTGCTTGCACCGCTCCTAATATTTTTATCCAGTTCATCTGAATACTCAAATTCCCTAATGATTGTCTTCAGATAAAATTAGAAGCATAACCGCTTGATAAATGAGATCATTCCTCTGTAAACACACAATACAACGTCAGCACTTCTGTCATTTCATTTTTGAGTGGAATTTAATGTATCAGCTGTGAAGAGCTTATGACCTGTCCCATAATGTGGGATTCATCTAACTAAATGTAGATGCAGCTGAGCCAGTTCCTCATTATAGTCAGCAGAGATGAATGGGGACTTCAGGGTTCACTTCAATTCAAAGTAGATATATAGGGTGCTTATATTGCAATCTACCTTTGTGCATTTTTCTCCACTTAAAAAATTGGAGAAACTGCTCATTATTCTACATTATCTTTTGTGAAGAAATTTAGGCCAATTAGCTCAGATACCTATGCTTATCACAACCAAACTCTCAAGTTGAGTTTGGATTGGCATAATCAGACACCACTTCTTTTCTCTGAAAGATGACTGAATTTTTAACGAAGTTTTTTATTGACCGTGCTTTTCTCAAGTGAAGGCTGTTGAAAAGTCACCAGCAAATGGCCAAAACTCTGGACTTCAGCATCTTGGGAAATATTCTGAACATGCTGCCAAACCCATTAGTTTCTGTGGAATTGTGCGAGGGTGAAGAAGTCTTTAGAAACCCATTTCCTAAGACACAGTCTATGACCTTGACATCTCAATCAAGGGTAAAGCTAATTTATTGACAACAAGAGAGAGAATGTCCAGTTCAGGTGCTTGGAGTTCTGAGTCTTTTACTGACCATCTGCTTGACCTTGGTTTAGTCAGAGAATGTAAACACTTCTCTGCTGACAGTGTAGGATTGTCAAGGAAGTCAACAAATATAAAGCTACAATCATTCATGAGCATGCATATTTATGAAGTTCATTTTTTGGTTAAACACTTGTTTTCTGTCTCACATTCACCTACTTAAAGCCCTTTTCAGAAGTCCTACTAAAGTCTAATACAACTTGTGGGTTACCTTCTCCTCAGGCTGATAACACTCAGCAGCAGCTGATGTGTCCCCAAAAGATTCGTCAGCTTGGAAAGAATTTCTGGTAACATGCATAACTTCTCAGCTAGCCTACATGTTTGGAGGATGCCATTAACCAGCTCCGGCATACGAGCTAAACATAGCAGCGTTCAATAATGTACTGTTCAGAATGGAAATGGGAACACTGAGGATGCTGCTGCATGTCAGCACACATGATGAAAAGACAAAGGTCACGTTGCAAGGCAAAGACTATGAGCAGCAAGGCAGGTGACAGCAGCTCTGATGACAGTGTCCTCACACTTCAGACTGACATATTCATCAAATGTGGAGTCGGCAGATAGCCACACATCACAGGAATCAGTACTTTGCATGGGGACAAACTTCAGAGTGCTGTTAAAAAGGACTCCTTGTCTCACTCTTGAAACCTAGGCTCAGATTACTGAAAAAATGAAGAGACGAGGAGCCTGTAAAGTCCAACTTCAGTGCTTAGATCAAATGATGTACTACTAAGATGATGTTCAGGAATAACAGGATTTTGAAAGGAGTCTATTTTTACTTATTTCCAAATTAATACAAGCACATCTTCTCCTCTTCCCTCCCAAGATTAATATAGTATAAAATCAGTTCTTGTAAAAAAGAAAGAAACTGCCAATTTATGGAACAACACAAGATTAACAATCATTTATTAAAATTCATCATTAAAATTGCATTTGAATTATGCAGAGTTAAACAATTAGCAAAACAATATGAAGACTCTGAACTATAGAAAATCCTGAAAAAAATGGAAATTCTAATATACAATTTATAAAAATTCAGCTGGCCTATTGCATTAAATACACAGCATTGTGATCACAAAGCAAAATTGGTAAGTAAAAAAGCCAAAGTATACTGAACAAGTCTAATGGTTTATCCATTTCGAGTTATTAGTAACCTGGTTAAAACCATCACATTTTTAAAACTTTGCTGCATACCTATATACATTTTAAAATTTGAAAAAGTTTCCTTGTAATAAAAAAGTTTCTTTGTGATAATTCTTCGACACATTCTTTCTGAGCAGTGTAAGACTTGCAGCTTATAGCTCCTGTGATCTCTATTAATGCTGTGAATTACTTGAATTTAAGACTGCATAAATAAATATTTTTGATGATTAGTTCTTTTTAATTACTTTCAAGCAAAATGAATATCCATAAATGATAAATAAACGAACATTCAATTATGGAAATTTGCTATTGATTACAACAAATTGCTTCTAGAACGGGCATGTTCTTTTACTACCCTTAATTATTGTAATTAAGAATTTTGCATGTTAATTAAAATTGGTTTGGCATGGCAATTTCCACCCCTCTCTGTGTCTCTCAAAATAGGTAAGCACAAACATTCTTGATTTTTTTTTCTATATCTAATATATGTAAATAAGGAAAAGAACTTCCCAGGGTATGTTCAAATTAAAAAAGAGCATAATTCTATAAAGTCAAAATTAACAGGAAATTTAGATTTTTTCTTATTATTTTAGAGCATTAAATATCTCAGCTAGAAATAGCCAAATTGAAACATTCATGACATATGTCAGTAAAATAATGAAAATACCCCAAAAGGGAAAGATTTCTATAGTCATAGATAGTATGACTAAGTAAAAAAAGTTGTTCAAGAGAAATCTAACTTTTTTTTCTTAACCTAAGGCATGAGAAATAAAATATCTTAACCTGAAAAACAATACACTGCATTGTTTGCCAAATAATAGATTATATACCAGCTAATGCTGTTCTCAATCTTACTTTAATTACCCCAACAGACTTATCTTTTGTAGCCCCTCCAATTTGTAAATTTTAAGCACTTCTCAGGAAGCCTGTTAGAGATGGGACATAGAAAGCCATCACTCCGAGAATTTCACTTTTGCAGCAAACTAGGTTAGCGAAACTCTGCACATCTTAAATCAGAGTGGGAAACTCACAAGCCCTGGGACTGAATATGGCCTGCAACTTTATTGCATGTCACTTGGGATCATATAATTTTTTCCTTCTACATTACTTCTGGCTAACACTCAGCTAGGCTTTAATTTATGGCCTACCAGCATGTCTGAAAGAGCTATTTGGCCCTTAGTAAGGGAGAGGATATTCCACGTTTAATTGAGTACACAAAATTCTACTTTGTGCCCTCTTGAGTCTTCCATGGAAACTGTGGCTCACTGAGGTGGACAGTAACTGTTAAGAGTGTACTTACTGCATTGAAGTTGGGGAAGAGATTGACTGCTGCGGCAGTGTCCAGAGGAAACGGAAGAAATGGTTTAATATCCAGCGATGGCTGCAAAGGTGGAGCAGGAGGACGCACTAGCGCTGGGAGAGCAGGGCTCTGGCATGTACCACCTAGGTGAGGAAAGAGATAGCAGGCATTCAGCAAATACTATGATTAGGGGAAAAAAAAAGGCAACACAAAAAAAAGCAATAATAAAAAGACAATATTGGATTAAACAAATATATTTTTACTTGTCCACTAGTTATTGCATTACTGAAAAACAGCACAGCTGACTAAGTGACTGTTGGTTACAACTGTTGCAAGTAGTTGCTTCAGCTATCAATCTATCATTATTAAAAATTAGCCGATAAACCATTTTTCTCCCTGGATTATCTGGACCAATAGCTCAGCATAGGTCTGACTTCCTTTTAGAACTGCAGCTAGTTCCATTCTGCTATAATTTCAGTGTTTCTTCACAGCCCCATTGCTCAACCCTCCTAAGGCAAACTGCTCCAGAAGAAAAAGAACAATAACTCACTGTTCAGCTCAGCAAAAGTCCTGTCCTTTGTAGACTTTTGATTTTTTAATTAAACATTCACTCATGCAACTTACAGCTTCGGAGTCAACCTAAACCTCACAATCACAACGTACCTTGCTGCCTCAACAGTTGATCAATACAAATCTAAATCAAGAACAATTTCAGCAGCCACCAAAATTCAGTTTATGGGATGATATTGATGAACACTTTCTGCTCTTGCAAGAGGTGGAGCTGATTCAGACTCTGTAGAGCAGAAAGCTCCTCCCAGCTAATGCTACCAGCCACCAGTTCTGTGGGAACTTAATGCAAATGAAGAAATCCCCTTGCATACCAATAAGTAGCTACCTGTTTGCAGCAGACCTTATTTTACTTATTTGTTTGCCCCTTGCCACAGCCAGCTAAAAGCTGGAAGGATCCAAGCCCATTCTCTGCTTCCAATGTCCCCCATGTTTTGGTTGCACTCCAAAACATCAATTCCCTGTTAATTAAAGACTATTTGGATCCTAGGAAACTGTTAAAATATGCCAGTGTTCTTCTAATCTGAGAGGCAGGCAACAGACTGTAAAAGCCTGTTGGTAAGAGTCCAAAGAACATTTAAAAAAAAAAAAAAAAAAAGAAAGAAAACAAACAAAAAACCAAAAACGTAGGGGGAGTTTTACCCGACTCACTGAGAGAGAGACCCAGGCACACAGAAAAACAGAGGGAGAGATCCGAAATCTGTTTCTTTTTTTCCTCTCATACATACATACAATTCACTAGAGAAGCTGCACACATTCTTTAAGAACACAAATATAAACTAGTCAGAATGATATACAGAATCTCACCATATTTGGCCAGCAAATCTGCTAACAAGGTTAGCAATTTAATGCATCTAATTGAGAGCTAACAGCACAGGATTTAATTAACCAGTTGCAGTAGATCATCCACAGTCCTGCTTCTAGGTAAAAAAATCAGCTGGAGCCAAATTTTCAAAGACAGTATTTTTTTGCCAACTTTCAGCTCCTCTGTGAGGCATTTCATTAAGAATCATTGAAAGGAAAACATTACCCTCTAGTAAACTAAAACTATTGGATTAGGGTTCCCTCCAAACTCATGCTAGCCTTTTTTCCCCAGAGTAACTGCCATTTTTGGAGTAATTTCTACATCTACCTCAAAGTAAGAGTGTACCAAAACACTCTTTGAATGCAGCTAAGGATATGGCATCAGAGAAGCAAAGGGCAAGCAGCTCTGCTCTCCATAGCTCACCAGCATAGAATCATCAAGTATTTCATAATTGCCTTTGATCTGGCAATTGCCGCATTCCCATGGAATTACTACAAAACCAGTGTAAAAATAAATCTAACAGGCCAGAATGACTATAAGGTAGTGTCAAACAGGCCAATCTTACCCCCTCTGAAAAAAAAAAGGCTCATAAAGACATTTTTCTAGGTGCTGGAAATACTTAGTTTTTCTCACATACAGCTTTTACAGATCACGAAGAGAAGTCGTCGCTCCTACAAATAAAAACCTTACTAAGACATCTCTAGACTGCACCTGAGATTGTACAGAATCACACAGAAATGCCAAGGTGAGCGTTTGCTTGACAATAGGTATGAAATTGAAGCTGATGAAACATCCTCCAAGTAACAGATGCAAAAGCAAACTGGATTGAGAAATATCATGCACACTTGGGGATCCAGCTCATCAAGTGTGTTATCTCAGTGCTATGGAGAAGAGCCTCGCAGGTTCAAATTACCTAGAGCAACAGCATTGCTATCCCATGCTCTTCTATGATACCATGCCACGAAGGATGAATCTGTAATCCTTCCCTGTGGCATGACTAGGCACTGACCCACCTGCCACTGCCAGCCAGAGCTGCACAAAGTCATCTGGGGATGAAAACACGCTTTAAAAGGAAAAATTCAGCCAGCTCTGCAGGACCTTGGCTGGGACTCAGAGCCTCTGGAACAGAGTTTAAAATCTACCACAGTCCTGGCTACAGTGGCACAGAAAATGAGTATGTTCAGGAGCACAGCTGCTCTGTTTTTGCAATACTGTCAGACACGTCCCTTAATGATAGAGCATGTGACAGGTATCATGAAATTTGAGCTTTTGCTTGAAAGAAATTCTCTAATGGTCAAGGCTACAAAGACGAGCTTCTCTTTCCAGTTAACATGGGCAGAGTTGCACTCTAGAATGAGCAACAGAAAATCTGAAGCAATGGCAACAATTTTCGTGACTCAGCTTAACTGAAAAACTAACAACGTTTGGGAATGTCAACTTTACCATCTATTAGCAGAGGGATGGAGAGGGGTAGAAGGCTACCGGGAAAAATTCTTGAAGAGCACATGTAGAGGAAATCTTATTGTAAAGAAGGCAACTTCAAGGGCAGAAATGACAACAGAAGGAAAACATGAGAACTGAGAAAGCCAAACTGAAGGGAAAGAAAGAGTAGTGCACTAAAAATCATAAAGCAGAATTTATTTTGTAGATTGGTGGTGCTATGTGTGACAACAGCACACTTAGAAAATTACTGTAGCAAGACATAGGCACTTTTTAGTTATCCAGTGCCAGTGAACACTGTATCAAGGTGAGAAACCATAAATCACAGAATCATCTAGGTTGGAAGGGACCTTCAAGATCATCTAGTCCAACCATCAACCTAACTCCAACAAAAAAACCCCATCACTAAACCATGTCCCCCAGCACCATGTCAACCCGTCTTTTGAACACCTCCAGGGATGGTGC
>JAOXJK010000012.1:39575358-39598378 GCA_025774025.1 Xenus cinereus
TCCTGTAAATCAAACTATGGTCTGTGAACCCAAAGCCCTGCTGGTAGCACCAGTTACAGAGCCAGGCATTGATCTGCATGATCTTTTTATTTATCCAGTCATCAGTCTCCAAAACTGGAGGGACAGAGGAGAAAACAATTTGTGCTCCTGAACCCTTGACTAGCTGTCCCAAAGTCCTGAAATCTTTCTTCATTGCCCTGAGACTTCTCCTCACTGGTTCATCATTATCTACCTGCAAAATCAAAAGGGGGTAATAATCTGAGAGCCATATCAGGCCAGGAAGCTTCCTGGCTATATCCCCAACACAGGCCCCAGGGAGGCAGCAGACCTCCCTTTGGGAAGGGTTCAGCCTGCATATGGAACCCTCAGTTCCCCTCAGAAGAGAACCACCTATAACTATTGTTCTCTTCCTTTTCTTCACAGAGGCGGTCTTAATACATGGAGCTGGATGCTTCAGCAACTCCCTGGGTAAGCCTTTATCAGTACTTTCAATTCCCTCATCCTCTATCTCCAAATGCTTGTACCTGTTCTGTACGGGCACCCGGGAAGGCAGGAGAGGCCTGGAGGGGACTCTCCTACTGCCCCGAGCAGGTACCTGCTTCCGCTCCCCCCCCATCCTCTCCTACTTCCCCTCCTTATGCCTGAGGACAAGAGGGCAGGGGATCCTCTACCTCTCATGGAGCCTCCACCTGCTCCTTTTTCCCTAAGAACGGCAGGGCCTGGCTCCACCAATCCATTTCCTTTACGCATTCCCAGATGGACCTCAGTCTTTCCACTTCCTCCTTAAGCTCAGCCACCAGGCTGAGCAGATCATTGACCTGCTCACAGCGCACACAGGAACTGTCTGTGCTGTCCTCCTGCAGGAGTGACAGACAGTCCATGCAGCCTACCTGGGTGGGTGCATGTCTCTGCAGCAGGTCAGTTTGGGTCGCTTTATTCCATTTGAGGGCAGCTGTGGACCGAGCGGAGACCATCCTGGATGTTTTCTTTCTAGTCAGACTAGCCTGCCTGCTCCCTCCTTGCACTCACCTGTCACACCACACTCTGGACAGGCTGTAGCTGCCTCACTGACAGACCCAGCGTCTGCTCTCACCGCCTTTAAATCCCCGCGCGGCTCCTGTCCACGCCCCCTCCGCGCCTGATTGGCTGCCGCGGACTTCCTGGTTCCGGCTGGGGCTGTGAGTGGGGGGGTCCCTGGGCGGGGAACCCCCCTGTGCAGCGCCATCCCGCCCGCACCTCGGGCTCACCTCAGGCCTTCCCCCCGGTGCTGCCGCCACCTCGCCGACCCAAGATTGCTTATGACTCTTTTTGTGTTCTGTATGGCAAACTTATACAGAAAGACCTCTGTAGCTTTCCCTGTGCAGATGCAACGCTGTCGATCGACACACAATGAAGGCTCAATGTCAGCCTTTTTACAGACTTCCTATCAGCAAGGTTTGGAGTTCTGCTTTGACCAATAAAGCTAAGATAACATCCCATACCCCTGACAGGTTTTGTCCACAGCCTGTGCTTGATGCTCTGTATTATTACCTGAACTTCGTGAAGACACCCTTGCCAAAACCTAGGTGCATGCCTGGTCTGACTTAGAGACCTAACAGTCCCCCCAGAATGTAGGGCAGGACAGGTCTAAAGTTACATTTTATGAGCAGCATGCTACAATTTCTTAAAAAAGAAGGATACTATTTGCTAATTCCAGTGTTACAATGCTCCAGTGTTCACTAATGTCTTTCTAAGGAGGAAGAGTCTTTCCAGCCCATTCAGGTCCTAAATGGGAGATGAATGTTCCAGACATTTAGGAAATTCATGTCACTGTTTTTACCTTAATTTTCTTTGTAGAAAGCACAGGAATAATACAACTTAGAAGCTTAATTAGCTCAACATTTTAACCAAGGCTGAAGTAATCATTTGTTCCTTCAATTTTCAGGCAATTTAAAACACAGGCAAGATAATGTCTTGGCCAGAGGCACTGGCAATACACCCAAGGTAAGCATGAGCAAACAAGTTTGAAGAAAAGCTTGCTGCAAATCTATGCCCCTTCCTATAGGTCACTAAGGCAGTTTTTGATAACTCCCCCCCAGTCTCAATCAAACTCCATTTTTACACATGGATGCACTTTTGTGCCTCCAGTTGCGTCTAGACATTTTGCCCTACCACAAGGTAATATGTTTCACAATAATTTTAAGTGTAGTCTAGCACACAATACAGTACTATGTTCTGAGCTAAGACTGCCTACACAGTGCGGAGAGAAGTGCACAAAATGAGGTTCATGGTCTTTGTGGCATAGCCTGTGTAAGCAGTTCTCCTCCAGAAACCTCTGGTAATATGAACTTCACCGCTACACCCAACACTACACCATCTTTCTTGCCTATACTCAGAACCAAGGGAAGAGAAGAGAAATATTCAGGTGAAGATATGATCCCAGCAGATTCTGCCTCAAACTGTCCATTCCATAAGGAACTGTCATGTTTTATTTGTTTTGAACTGGAATGTGAATATATACTGGGTTTTTGTTCCCCCAGTTTTGATTTTAGAGACTGTGTTTCACTATGAAATCAAAAATAGATTTCTAAAATTAGAAATCTTTCAAAAAAAGAAGAAACTAGATTTCTTTAAAAAAGCTAAGGTTTTGACCTTATCTTAAAAGACATTTTTGTCACAATTCTTCACAAAAAAATTAACATTTTGGGGGTAAATTTTTGCTTTCAATGAAATAGCATTTTCTCATAAGAAACTCTCCCATGCAAATTTTTGTGCCAAGTTCACCTGAAATATCCCTCAGATCAATGCTAGGTAAAGAGTATAAACACCTGCAAATACTGCCGCTAAACCCTGGATTAAGAGAAGCACAAAGACTGAATATGCATGAAGGAAACAAAAGAAAATAGTCCTAGAGTAAACTGACACAATAAAGCAGGTTTTTTTAATATATAGAATAATAAATAACAAGTTTTCTTAATGTTTCTGGAGGAGGTCAAGATCCTTGTCCCTTAGGTCCCCTAACACATACAGCTCAACAGTTTGGCGACTGCATATTGCTATATTTTGTGACTTGGCTACGGAAAAAGATATTCTACATCTTCCCCTGCATAGCTGTTCTTCACACACAGCCTCATTCCCAATCCTTTAAACTCAAGTGCAGGTTTAATTTCCAGAAAAAGAATCACTAGAACTATTAACAAATAGCCTCTCCTAAGGAAATATCCAGCCCAAATTTTGCAGACACAAATAATGTACATAAATTTTTGCAATGCATTTGGAACTTGGACATATGTAAACTGGGCAAGAACTCTAAACTAATACCCTATTCATCTAAATCCTTTGCAGTTCTTCCATCACTAAGTATTACCACCATAAACACCGATTAAAAAAAACAAATCTCTGTAGAATTCTATTTTCATTCCTTCATTACTTTGCAATTCTTTCCTTCTGGCCATGCATACAGACGTTTTCAATACATCAGAGACGGCCTAAACTAACATTCTATTTCTCTTCTATCCTCGAGTCTGAGTTTGTTTTTAGTATCATAATTTGGTTTCTCCAAGGTTATTATTCCCAATTTATTCCCAAGTTTTCCACCCCATCTCACACCTCTCCCACTATTTCCATGATAGCTTATTTGAGTCAAACCCATACACACATTCTGCCTTGACAGGAACTCAGAGAACCTTTCAGCTGATAACTTCAAAAAGTATCATTAATATTTTTTTTATAGAGAATCCTAGTATCTGGCAGTTCACACCCAGTAAGCATTACAATATATCCTAGGGAGCCTCAGTCAAAAGAGGATTTTTTTTTTCCTAGAAAGTTTTCAAGAAAACTAGCTCAGGCTATTTTTAAGTATAAAAGTGAAGGGACGTGGGGAGCTCATGTTCTGTCTTACAAACGCTAAGAAACTTACATTTAGATAACTCAGTTTCAGCTAGAACTTTTAATTCATTATTAATTTGGTTTACCAATGGGCCAACAGAAAGTTATATTTGAAAGGATTTTCTTCAAAAGGACAATAAAGACATAAGCAATTAAGAACAGTAGGCTAACCATGATGAATAATGACCCTTCTTTATCTAAAATATTAGATATCACAATTAGGTCCTCAGAGAATCTGATAAAATGAGAAATTTAAAGAAATGCGAAGACAAAAGAATAACCTTCTCCTGGATATAACAGAGACAACACAACATGAATTTTAGGTCTGGCTTTTAGGAATTAGCTTAATGTAATTTGTCATAACCTATAGTCACCAGGGTATTCCCTTTTATCACTGTAAGATAGTCTTCATTTTTGCATCAGATACTTTTCTTAAAAACTGCTGGATGATCAGTTTAATGGTAAATTCAGTTCTATAATAAGTAGTACCTGACATGGCAAAATAGACTTCACCTGATCACTAAACTACTTATTAGTAGCTATTTTAGTACTCAAGTGACTAAAATATGAACTCAGCATACAGAAAGTTAGCTAATATGCAACCTATGCCTTTTCTGTGCATAAACACACTTTTTAATTTTAAATATTTAATTTGAATAAGCTACATTTATCCCCGTATTACTCTGTATGGGCTGAAAGGAGACTATGTGTGAACAAATAATATGATGCCTGTTTATTTATTGCTCAGAAAATCTATGTTCTGGTGATTTATAGTTTTAGAATTCTGTCCCTTGTAAGGGTTTTGTTGTTATTGTTTGTGTGTGTTTTGGGGGGCTTTGGAGGGGTTTGGTTTTTGTTTTTTAGAAGGGAAAATGAGGATCTTAAAACAAAGTGCTTTTGACTCCTGCATTGATCACAGACATTTTGGTGAGTGCTTTCATTATACAATAAACTCAAAAATATCTTTAAAATTAGGATATCCACATTTAAACACAATATTGTTTCATATAATCCTTCTTAGTTTCAGAAAAGAAAGAAAAAACCCTGACTGTATTAAGTATTTGACACCCACTAGAAAAGAAGAACCCTCAAAATGGGGTTCCAACCACACCAGCCTCAATCCTGTTGACTCTCCTGAGACAACTTGAGGATCAAGTACACTGTGTGGCAACACAAGCTTTCCTTTCATAGATTTTGCTGTTAGTAATGTTAACAGTGGCTAGTCACTTTGAAGAGAATGAATGCAACACTGTCTCAGCTGTGGAGATCTGCAAGTAATTGATTTTTCGGTTCACTGGCCAAACCAAAAAAATAAAGACAATTGGGGGGCGGGGAATATCATTGTGTCAGCTGAAACATTTATTTCACCAAAATAAAATTCTGTAGTTTTTACTTGGATACTTAACCATTTTTATTATTTAAATACTGGCAAAAAAGCATCCAAAACCAAATCAGTCAAAACTAAGCATTTAAAAAATATTTTCAAATATTTTCTGAACTCTTTCCCTATTTTCCTCCCTTCCTTTTTTTTTTTTTTTAAAAAAAAAAGTAAAACTCTTCCAGTTTGGCACAAATCAGTACCGGCTATTTATTTATAGAGTGCATTTTTCAGCACATACACTATTCACCTGGAAAGTTTGAATCAGCTCTGGTCACTTGCTGCTATTCAAAGTATTATTTTGTCTAGAGACAATATTTATTCTGTGATTCCTGCAAAGTGAGCTAGTTTAGAAAAAGAATTCTTTTTATTATTATTATTAGTTTTAGAGGCCTGAGGCTATGCATCATAGTGGTTTTTTTAAAAGTTTTTTTCTTTCACACTTGCTAGTAATTTGAAAAACAGAAAATCATATATCCTGATACAAGAATTTTGATTGAAAAATGTACCTTTCTGTACATCTAAAGGAGCAGATTTCTCTTTTCATTATGTAGAATCCTGTGAAACTGGTATTATAATGCTGGACTAGTAAAATGCAGATGTATTTGCATGAATACTCTGATATCCATTGTTTCCTTTTATTATTGTCCTTACTTTTAGTAAAGCTTAGGTTCCTGCTCCCATTTTGCTACCTTCTTCCCTCCTGTTTTTCTGCCATTATTGTCCATCTGCATCACCAGACAGGCAGGCCCATGTTACAGATGATAAAGTCCAGCCTGTCTGAAGAGCATCAAAGCACACACTATGCAGACCTTACTCACCTTAAGCCACAAGAACAGTCATGTGAGAACCTCCACGAACCCCACAAAGTATCACCTCTTTCCCCCCTTATCTAGAATATGCTATGGCCCACAGTAAACACTTTGCCAATTAAATTATTTTTTTTTAAATTAAGTAAAATCTACTGAAAATCCGCAATCTGAACATCAGTACTTAACACTGTCTAGCAATGAATTCCACTAAGTTACTACGGGCAACATCTTCTATGGATTATAAATTGCACAAGGGCAGCAACTAAGCTTTTCATTTTAGTAACATGACCTACCTAATTGAGCTCTTCAGAATCCTTTGAGGTTTTATTCCAGTTGGTCAGACAAATTTGGATGATTTTTTTTTTCCCTATTGGAGACTTTTGGATCACTGAAAATTACATGATCCAAAATGAATGTTCCACTTTCTGTAAAGTTCTGGCTGCTTCTAGTAGAAGGGAACAACAAGAAATTGTCCAATTTGGCCACTTTGCTTATTACTATCTTCCCGTACCAAGTACCAGCCATGCCAGCTACCAGAGAATCAGAAAGGCCAAAGCTGCCAGCATCATCGCTTCAGAGAAGACAAACAAGCAAAATGCCCATGAACCTCAGCTCTCCTTACTCTTGAGAGTGGAAGAGCACTAAGTTTAGTGCTCTGAGAACTGCAACATCCTTCCCTGGTTTTAGTTTAGTAGTTAACTGAATGCATTTTCACTCAGACTTGAGTGATCTCACGATAGCAAGGACAATGTGAAAACCTGTTCTTCCTTTCCAGCCATAAATGCTAGAGGGAAGACAAATGGAACAATGAGTCCACATCCGCACTAATAATTCTCTTCACTCTTCACAAACTATGTATTCCCAGCTCTATTCTGCAGTTTCTCCCCCAATTGCTTATGTTTTATACAACTTTTTACTTTCTTTAGTAAGAAAGGGAATCCAAGGAAGTGAAACGCCTGCCTTGTCCAGAGTGAGCTAGAAAGATATGTAGACATTACTACCACCAAGCAATAATGCCAGGCCACAAAAGTTTGTCTGGATATCAAAGGAAAAACAGCTTGCTTTTTTTTTTTTTTCCTCCTTTCTCATGACCATAAAGTCTTCATCTTGGCTAGTTATTCCCACATAAAGCAGCTACCCACAGTATGATTTCCAGAGTGTAACAGAAAGATTTGCATTCAAACTCAAGCTAAGGTGCATCTTGAGGCGTGTGGGAAGCACAAATATCTTCAGAGGAGCTAGAGGAAGGGCACAGCGGTACAAATGTATGTTTCCCCAAAACTACATGTACAGTGTTTCTCTACAGCTCTCAGCAAATAAAGAAATTTTCTGACAGTGCTAGGCTGACTGCACCATTACTGACTATTACTGACATTGCGGATGTCTCCCAACCAGCAGGTCAGAGTATGTAGTTAGTAACCTCTACTGCAGAGCTACTAACCTTACCAGATATAACCAGCTACAGGCGCAAAAAAAACGTTGTTGCAAACCAAATGGATATAAGTATTGAACAACAGGAAGAAAGCTGCTGAAGGGCATTAAGACTTATCCCAAAGTGTGCTCCCCTGGAGTCACAGTCTCTCAATAGATCCTAACCACAAAGGCTCAAAGAACCCCCACTATAAATAAATAAATAAAATAAAGCAAAAATACCAGCATCAGCCAAGTATTATAAAAATCACATTAATTTTAAAGCTTTACACTTTTTGACATTTAAAAAAAATCTTTGACCTGGCATATTCTGCAGTTGAATTTTTCTGATGTTTTTATAAAGGTCATGTTTATGGTATAATGAGCACAGATTTCCAAGGATTATTAATCAGAAGAACACTGTATTGCAAACAGATTTTCAAAGAATCTTTCATTTTTATGATGAATACATTAGCAATTTTAAAAGTGCCATTTTTCAAAAGCATGCTTGGGAAAGAAATAATGATTAACTTCTGATGTCTTTACTTTAAATGAAACAAGCATACAACTGAGACAAATATATAACTAATATCATGAAATGGACACACTCCACTAGTAAACTCTATGAGGATAGTGCTGCGCAGCAATGCCTCTTCCATTTAACAGTGGGAAAGCTCAACCTCAGCAACTTTTATTAATAATTCACTGGAAATAGTTTTTACACATTTTTAACTGCATAGTGCAAAAGTAAGTGGAACTTAATGCCAACAGTTATTGCATGTTTCCGGAGCATCACGTTGATCTTCTGCTAGCTGTCAAACCTCTGCTGTTTTACTGCATAACAGGCAGATTGACACGGGAAGTGACCAAGCTAGGAGAAGAATGGCATAATCCAAATCAAAGGAAAAAAGTCTGCCCGGGTCAAAGCTCTCTCCATGGAGAGAGGGGAAGGGAAGGAGGGAGAAAGGTGCATAGAGAAAAGAATAATGGAAAGTCTATGGTTATGTAGATCCACTTGGCTGTTGGTCTTACAGGTAGCACACAACAATGGACATGAAAATACCTCTCTCAATCTATGCCAGCGTTGGCCTGTGCCAAGATTCTCCCATGAATTAACCTTGCAGTTTTTGCACACACAGGACCACCCATGTATATGTACATAACAAAAATGCATACTTACTGAAATAAAACTGTATTTTCCATTTTTATTTCCCATGCATAAAGACATAAATGCTTACGCAGTACATCAGAAACTATTACTGTCTCAGAATTTTTGACTCACAAAACCTGACGTATATGTTTAAAACTATTAGGTTTATGGTCTCTCATAGGTACACAAAAGAGTAAGTGGTGTCATTTCTTGCTGAACATTAAAAAAGTCGAGTGGTACAAAAAGCAAAAGATTTACAAACGGATAGAGAGCACAGCCACAGTAGATAGAAGTGAGTTTTAAATAACAGGCTCCTGCATATAAAGGACTATTTAGTACATGGTGGCTTGAAAAATACTTTTTAAGATAAATTATATTATACATCATATCATCATTTTTCCTATATACATTCCTAAATTAAAAATACTTCAAGTTATCTGACTAAGGAACTTTTCCCACTGATGAAATACCCGATTTCCCACTCTAAATGAAAAAATTGAAGTTCTTAAAGAATACCAGCAAACATTAATATCTTTCATACTTTTCTTTCTCAGAATGAAAAACTAGGAAAACTGTTAGATCACATGGCCTGATTGTCTCTAAACCCCAAACCATTACTTTTCATAAAACTTCTACTATATTTTAATGAAACTAAACCAGTTCAGCCCTCAGGAGATAGAGCTGTTTTTGAAAAAAAAAAAACCAAAAAACACCAAGAGCCTAAGGCTCTATCTGTGACCAAGACTTTCTGGAAAAAGAAGCTGACGAAAAAGTGAAGAAATCCTAGCAGGCAACCCATGCTTTGTATTGAGAAGCAAAGGAAAAACAGACAGTTCTTGGCAGTCTGCTGTCCCCACAGAGACAAGGGAAGAGAGGGATAAAAAGTTTAGTTAACTGTTAAGTTTGAGCCTTACTAGAACAGAATTTTATGTCACCTCAGTCATACATGCACTGTGTCCAGCAATGACTAATCTCTGTATTTTCATAAAAATTAAAAAAGAAAATTAAATTTTAAAAGGCAATTAAAAAAGAAAAAAAAGGCCATTGCACTCTGGGGAGAGAAAAATCTTCCTGTCTCCTGTTAAGTACCACCTGAATACTTGAAGATTAGATTAGGGTCATTCTCTTAGCAGTAAGCAGTTGAGGTCATCTTACATCACACCGTCTTACGGAGATGTAAAATCAAATGTTGCTTTGTTGCCCCAGATTGAAGGTTAACTACAGTGACTGCAATATAGCAAGTTGGGCACGCACATAAGACAAAAGCATGCACACTAACACGATAGCAGCCTTCTAGCATGAAGAGATGAGTCATTTAATTCACCAGAAATTGCAGATCGTCACCGACTTCCTTAGAGCTTTTGCTTTGCTGTACCGATCAACACATTGGCCATTCTTTGTTTGTCTAAGACTGGGGATGCAAATGATTAGCAGGCTCTGGACTGCAGTAGAGTTTGGAGTTCAGCAGGGATTCAACCACGAAAGGAGAGCAGGTGCTGAGAAAACATAAAACCTTCAAGATGATGTTAAGGTCAAGGAGTTTGCATCAAATTTGGGAGGGCGTAAAGTGGAGAGGAAAGAAAAGGAAACTAAGGGAAAGTAAGAAGGCAGCAGGCAGAACAAGAACAGAAATAAAAGAATAGGATGTTGGAAATCAATGGGAGAAATCTGAACTTTGGCCAGAATCAATTAAACAGATGTTTTATGGAAATTCTATATGCAGACACAGATTTAGTTTTAATAAAGTTTAAATAGGACAAGTTATAACATATTCAGATAGTAATAGTTTTGTAACTGTACTGTATCTAGAAAATACTAATATCATTGCCAAAACCTATTTAATAGTTGTGTAACTGTATTGTATGTAGAAAATACTAACATCATTGCCAAAAACTATTTATTGCAATCATACACTGCTCTGATGAAATTCAAATGATTTTTTTTTTAAATTTTATTTTTAAACAGAGATAAATATGTGCCATATGATATTCTGGAAAACAGTTTCTAGGTTTTAAATCCCAGTGTATCCTGATGATTAAATGTTTTTATTCCCTTCCAAAAACTGTGGGATTGGGCTTCCATAGACATACTTCCAATCAAGAAAAGAGCTACCCTATAAACCAGTAAGTCTATATATTCAAAAAGTGGAAATAAAAATAAACACCATGATGCAGTATAACAGATAAAGAGATATAATAAATTTTTCTTAGGACTGGTGAAGAAAACATTGGTTTTCCTGTCTATGTAGTGTTCTGGAAGAGCATTGGCCAACATATAGTAATGCTGTGGAGTTGGAGTTGAATCCAACTCCCAACAAATCAGAGCAGGCAAGACTGTTAAAGATGCCAATGAAAGGTGGTCCCACAAATGCTTTACAGCACATTGAGCTCCTCTCAGTGTCTATGGCATCAGACTCAAGCACCAGAGCTGAGCCATCAAATTCTGGTTCTTAGTGAGACTCCATGAAAATTTGAGTAATGTTTTGAGCTGCCAAAAAAAGTACAAATTCCAAAGGCATGACAGCTTGAAATAACAGGGTTTGACTAACTCTCTGAACGTCTAAATGCTCCACTGCACAAGCAGGGGACCTTCATTCCCACTAGCAGACCCCAGCCATGACCTCTCTGTTGAAGAGAAAACCACAACATATCAGACTATCCTGAATTCACTTTTATAAAGCTCTCTCTTCATTCTCTGTCATAGATGACCAGTTTGAAACCATGTTTTATTCCAGTAAGAAATAATCTCATCTCCCTTGAATCAGGCTTTGGTGTTGCACATGCCCCTGCAATCACAAAGTTACAGGTAACAAATCATAATTACTTTATCATGGCGTTTTGGCTGAAGCTTGTTTCAAGATGCTATTGCTTATAAAAAGGAGAGGGAGAGAAAACACTATCAAATTTATTTTTTTTCTGTGTTGCAAATTCTGTAAGAATTTGTCTTCTCTGCAGATCTATATATAAGCTAAACTCTCACACCTACTTATTATGGGAACAAATCCTTATAAAAGTTTCAAAAATTGAAAGAAATTAAGGTCTGTATTTTACTCTAAGGCCCATGTTGAACCCTCTTCTGTAAGTTCTCAATGTCTCAAGGGAATGGCCCAGCAGTTGGGCTGTTGAGTAACTAGGGATACTTGCACAATAATCTTTTTGGAGTGGTTTAGATCTGTGTAAATGTGTATTCACTTCACGAAGGAATTTAGCATGGGTTTCCAGCAGCCCACAAAAATCCCTTGACCACAGGGCTAGTGTCTTTCTGGGAAAGTGAACACATTCTTTTTCAGTGCAGAAGTTCTAACAAAATGGCTATTTATAAAGAAGGGCTATGGAAACTTCAATTTTGGCAAGCATACACCTGATGGAGCTGATTTAGTCAAATGTTTTGAGAGCTGGAATACGTGGCAGTTAGTAGGTTGACTGTCCTTCTCTTGATACTTATGAAAATGCTGGTAGGTCCACTTTTTATATCTCTATGTAAAACATGCCTATAATTTAAAAAAAAAAAAAAAAGTCTTTCAAACAAGGAAAATTATCTCCTGTCATTCTCTATAGGTGGGGGGAAAGCACCACTGCTTTTGCAGACAAGACACAAAGGACAAAAGAAATTTTTATCCTATTTTCCAGAAACACAGGCTTGTCAGGCCCAATTTATCTAATCCATGACATGCTGGATGCTCCAGGCCGCATCCACAGAAATAGATGAAGGCATGTCCTCCACAGATTTAATGAATGGGAATCCCTGCCCCTGGCTAATATAAATTGTGCTTGTTGTTGGGTAATTCTATTGATTACAATCCAGTTACATTTACACATGTACACATAAGAGTTTTCAGTAAAGTAGCATAACTATTGCCCAAAAAATACAAATCTAACTCAACAATATGTTCATAATTCTTTAAGCTATATGAAATTAGTTATAATTATTCAGCTTTTCTGTATCCTATCCAGGTGTTCCTTATGAGCATTTTACTGTCACATGACCTAAAACTATTCCATGACATGTTATTATTAACTCCACTCAGAACTTTTTCCTCATCCAAAAAGCAAATAAGTTTTTATAGGTTCTGACAGATTTTTCCGTAAAGTTTCCTGAGTCGACCACACAGCTTGTAGCTATAAACAAAAGGCTGCAGGACTGGATCTTCTGTATCTTTGGTTACCATTTTATACAGGCAAATTTCTAAAAGAAAAAAAAAAGGAAAAGGAAGAAAACAAGAGGAAAAAAAAAAAAAAGAGGGCAGTGCTATAAAAAATGGCAAAGAATGGTCTGCATACCGATGTGCAAATTTCACTGCTGGCTAGAGATGGCAAGGCAGGGTGGAAGGGACAAATACTACTAATCTGCATTTTTTACATAGGTCAGGAACAGCCTGAAACTTTCTCTAAAGGAAAAAGAATACGATAAGAGCTCAAGTAATAATACCTTTCCTGGCCTGCTCTTCACTCAGCTTAGCTATATTCTGGTCCTCTAACAAGGCATCTTAAAATGTTAAAGTCCCTATCCTAGGAATTAAACATAGGAGAGAGATATAAAACATTTAAATAATTTTTTATGGAGCTCCCTTCTTGCTTATGCAATCACCCTGCTTAGAATATTTATTTATAAATACATACTACCTAGCTATTAAAATTTCACTTTGTGTGCATCACAAACTTAGGTTAGACATTCACTAGTTTTGCCTTCACAGGTACTCATGGTCTAGAATTCAGCATTTCTTGAACTGGAAATATACCTAGAAGCAGGGCTTCAAACCCACTTCAAACATTTCAGTTCATTCCATTCAAAGACTAACTTCCATCTACCTCATTGTTTAGGTGCTCAAAAAAATCAAGCCTTCGGCACAACACATTAAAACTGTCACTCCCCAGAAAAAAAAAAGGTCTCAGATGATACTTTCTATTTTATTTTTAAGTCTCTCTCTCCTAGAAAGACAAAACAAAATAGAAGGACTAACTTGCTTTGGTTCTGCTACATAACACAGTTATTTGAGAGATACTAATGCAAACGTGATTTTTGAAAGGCATTGCTAGTAGGCCTTGTAAGCACAATACAATAGAACACAGTACCAAGAGGAGAAGAATTCCTGTGCAGACTTCTCTGATAATCCATGTAGGTCAGAAGGATCAGAATCATGCAGCTTCGTAATGTTAAGTCTAGCCATTATAATTCCAGATGTTATTGAGTATGTTATATGAGAAAGCATTTGCTCTGATCCTTTTAAATCATTGCATTGCTTTCCTTTGACTATTTGGAATTAAGTTAAAATCATCATTTGACTTCCTCGCGTCACATTTTTTTACACATTCCTAATATTTTTATTTCTTTTTCACAATAAAATAGAAAAGTAATCTACTCAGCTTAGGCAGCGGACATTTATTTTAATTCAATTGTATACTTCAAGTGATTTCTCAATATTTTTAGTACCGGAAATGAGCAAGTCACCCCCCTCCAAATCCTACCACCTTTGAATTTAATAAATTCGGTGTATTAATCTGACCAGAAGAACCTTACAATATCTAGGAAGCTAAGAGGGCAGGGCAAGCACAAAGAGCCTTCAATGGAACCACGTGTTGACAAGTTGGATCTCTCCCCACATCCTCCCACTCTACTGCTAAGGAGCCGAGGGAGCGTCACATACTCTAACTATCTTTGCTTTCTGTAAGAAGTAATCTTACAACACATTTCCAAGAAAATGAAAGTATATTAAACCAGTCAAGTGAGCCAAACAATTGTCAGATTGCTATAGAAATGCAAGGATTTGCTAAGCCACAGACAAAACTCAATCCTACAAATACTTCTGCATATATTTAACTATTCCAATCCCTCCCATCAGTGGAACGACATCAGAAAAGTTAATTCTTTTTTAATTCATGCATGCAGAAGTAGAGTCTATCTCTTATTTGCATGACTCCATCCAACTAAACATTCAAAATGTTCTATAACAATGAGTTTTAAACAAAGAGAACTGCTATTCTACTGAAAAGGAATTAAAATTTTTATCGAGGGTTCTTAATTTGAAGGATGAATCAAAACCTCATATACTTGACACGCATCACCATATAGAGGAGACAAATTGTTTGCATAATACAGAATTTGGCACTACTTTCTTTAAAAACAAAATAAACCCACAAAACACCAAGATGAGCCACGTAAGAAGAGAAAGGCATCATGAAACTGAAAAAAAGATGAAGGTACTCTAAGCATATTGCTAAAGACACACAAAGCCTTCCATCTTTTCTTTCTGACATTGCTTCTTTAAAAAGGATTAGGATTATTCCAGAGACAAGAACATGCTTCTTGGATCTAGAAATGGCATTTAAAAAAAAAACCCATAAACTTACTGAGAAAGATAGTATGTTGAGAAAAAGAGGCTTATCTCTCCCTTAGTATAATTCAAGTGACTTAAGGAGAGTTACATTGAGTATTAGTCTGAGCTGTAGAACTAGAGGACAACTACTGCAGTGTACTGAATTTGTTTAATTAGAGGTATCAATTCAAGCAATGAGACTACTTTGATGCAAGCCTCTAAAAAAAACCTGAAACCACACACAGATTGCCTCTTTAAGGGTTGCATTCCAAAGCCTACGCTTAAGCCAATTTTACAGATATGGAGTTGCAACTAAACGTAAATCTCCTGATTCACAGCACAGTGTTTTGTTTGTGTTAACCTGAAACACTGAAAAAATTTCAGCAGATTTGGGCCAAGCCATGACAAAACTGAAGTTAAGATTTGCACACCCTTCTTCAGCCCCAAACCACCAATGCTGGCACAGTTCTTGCATCCAAGTATCTGCATTAGCCTGGGACCTCACACTTTCTGTTCTTCTGACTGGGTATTTGTAGCTTCAGGGATCTGTTGCCTGTGCTTATGCATTACAGAAAGATTTGATTTAGCATCTGAGAAAAGACTCTGCAAACCTGTATTTCTGGCTATTCTGTTTAACTTGGACTTGAGGAGAATATGTGGCAATCTTGTCCGGATAAAGATAGAATTTAAATGGGGAGTGTTAGGATTTCTTTATTACACTCTTCAGACAGCTAAATTATACTTAAAATGGGTTAAGAAGACCTAGAGCACACACAGCTGTTTGGTGTTGCTATGTAGATTCTGTTGCTACCACACGTGGAAAAAAAATCCAGATGTCATTTCTCACTTAACCTACCACTTAAGTTCACAGAAAGCATCAAATGACTCAGGTGTTCAGCTACATGAGTATTTTCAGTTCCAAAAGTGGTAAAAGTAAAATAGATCTCTGTGTCTGAGGTCAAGCGTCAACTGTATTAACAGAACTGCTATGAAGTGCTTAAAGTTGCATGGGAAATAACATTGCAGCGGGGACACAAAAGAAAGTAATGCAGAGTTCACATTCAAGCAGCCCCACTGTGAACTGTTTGTCACTGATTTTTGTAGAGCATTACTAAGGCCAAGTCTGGTCATGCTACTAAATTAGTAGACTCAGACTACCAAGACTGGTGAAGACCCCAGAACAGCCAAAAAGAGGCTGAGAAAGTCAGTTTAATTCAGTGTCTGATGGCTTGAAGTGACTAGGCCACCTGCTCTTGCAGGTAAAAGCTGAGAACGTGGTTCCCACCAGAACATCTCTTTCTTGCATCAATAAGTGTTTCCCTCTAACTTTCCCTGCAGATCTAAGCAAGTTGATTTTAGCCCAATTTCTTTTTCTTTTTCAGAAAAGCCCAAAATACTACTACTGGAAAGCCCCTTGGTATTAAGTTTGCCAATTCACATAATTTCAGGATTCTTTCTCCTCATTGAAAGCTTGGAAAAAGTGGCATGAGTTATTTCTTAGAGGGCTACTGCACCCTGAAAAAACATATAAGGTAGTGGATGCACATATACACCTGAGGGGACCAGAAAACTTTTAAATTTTTTTCCATGGAAATCTATTTTTGAGAATGTGTTTTTAAATTATTGCTCTTACTTTAACTGCATGGGTAATGACCTCTTAGTAGACATGATTTAGTACAAGATTTTATCTCTTTCCACCTAAAATTCACTATAAATTTCAAATTCACTATTTATTATCACAGTATAATGTTATTTGGCCTTTCCAAAATGACACATTCAAAAGTCAAACTGACATTCTAATTACAAATTAAAGATTCCTTGTCACTAGAAATTCTTACCCGTATACAATTTTAATATATGTCCGTTCAGCAGCTCCAGGCACACAATTGGAAATGTTAAAATCTTGGAGCCTAGATTGAGCTTCTCCCACATGCAGCTTTTTCTGGCTGAGCTACAAACCCACAGAAATGATAGCTTGGTATGATTTGTGGTCATAAACTTCAACAGAGCTATATGAGATGATGCTCTAAGAAAAATGTTAAGCTTCCTCTGCTTGGGGGTTGGGAGAGAATGAACCTCAGCTTTTCCTTACTGCTGCTGTTCCACTTAACTGGTGAACAGTCTGTTAACTGGAGAAGAATCACCATAAACTACTAAACTATTCATTGAATTGTCCTGATCTCTTTAATGCTATTGCCAATAACATGCCTTAATGAGACAAAAAAAGGCATCCTAGTTCAACAAATCACTTGAGAGGTTGCCCCCTTGAAAGCGAATAGAACTTAAATAGGACTACTGTGAATTAAGAACCTGCACATAATCAGGAAAGCTTGCAAGGCCCCATCTTATCCACATAGATGAGCTCCTAGCAAATGAAAACCTAAAAAAGACAGTTATGGTAGCTTTGTTTTTTTCGTGGGGCTTTAGGAGTTTTGTAGGGTTGGTTTTTTTTGCTTCGTTTTTTTTTTTTTTTAATAAAAATTGGAATCAATATGGACTTAGAGATGTACAGAACTAAACAGTTCAGTTTACTTACTTTCTTATTATTGGCACTGATGACCTAGTAATAGAAATTAATACAAACAGTAATGACTTTTTTTTTTTTTTTGCAGCTGAGAGCCGCTTGCCAGCATTTGGAAAAGAGGTTGGTGGCTTAAAATCACTATCTAAAAAAAAAAAAAAACCAAAAATGAGCATAGCTTTCATTGTCTGTTAATCCCTGAGCCTTTCTATGTAAAGTATCAAAGCACAGGTGGACAAAAGAGCTGATGGAGTCATCCCTCACAGGTGTTCAGAGCTCCTCTAGCATGGGGAGACCTGTGGCAGCACATTCCCTCCTGCAGGTGCATCTTCCCGTAAGTGGGGCTCGCCATGCAAGGCCAATGCAATTCAAGTTATACAACTTCCCAAGTTCACATTTCCTTCACATTTAGTGCCTTCTGGTGAAGGGACAGAGAACAACTCTTTGAGCAAGAGCTGCAATCCAAATGGATAAATCTTCCCTATGGATAGTTTCAGGCTGGTGGCAGGTGAGGAATAAATACATAGCAACCTTGCAGCTGGGCATGACAGCATCCTCCACCCCCAGACTGGCTGCCCAAGTGGTGTCAAAGCTTGACTAAACTGCTGATGATCAATTTAAGGTTTTAAAGAGCATTTAATTCACCTTTGAAATTATTGGAGATATTAAACACAACCGTTACAAATTATTTGACAGTTACCTTAATTAGACTAGGTCTGATTTAATATTTCCAGCACAATTGAAACTCTTACTTTACTGGGGGCCATGGAATTTTTTCAGCATGTTAAGTCCAGTAAACTAAATCGAGTTTGAGCAAATCTATTAATGCAGTCCAACACTTTCCACAGTTCATTACAAATAATAACTACTTTCTGAAAACTTCCTCCTTCACTATGAAGAACAGATCTGACTCGGTAAAAACAGTATCAGTGAGAAAAGTTCAATTTTTGCTGAAAGATTCTTGAACATGCAAGAGCTTTTTTGTACCTGCTAGCAGCTGCCATACAAACGTTTTATCAACAGATTTCAAAAACTGCCCAACTTCTTTCAGACAAACCATCAATATTACCTCAACCAATATGGTATCAAAATCAGCTCCCTACATCATTTACTAGAACTGAAGTTAGCTACACAGATAGAAGAACCTGCAAAACTGGAGATCTGCCTATCACATGTACCTTGGAAACTTTTCTTAAAAAATTATCTATTATTTTAAAGAACATTAGCCATCTATTACTGTGAGCTTCCTAATAAAGGGCTAATAATTTAGAATGAACACAATTTATTCTTATCTTTGTGATTTGGAAGATATTAGCTCAGCTGGAGTCTCTCAAAAAGATATTTGATATAAAACATTCATAAGGTCAGATGGCACTATTTCTGTTTCCAGATGAATCTGAAGTGAGCTTTGTATTGCTGAAAATGTGCTGGCATAGCTTTTAACATAAAACTTCCTCTAATAAATTACAATAAAGTATCGTACAATTATTATTTTTGTGAATATTCCTATGATTTGATCATTCTACTAGACATGCACAAAAAGCCTATACAAATCAGATGAATGTTGTTAGAATAAAATGAGGAATATTTTCATAGTATTAATTGATAATGTACTTTCACTACTAAGTATCATCAAATACTGCCTACCTCAGACAGTTCTGTGCTGTTTTCCACACTACGTTGATATTTTTGGATATATTTAACTTAGAAAAAAAATCAGGCATAGGAGAATAAGCAATAAAAATAAATTAATATTCTACATCTGTATTATCTTCCTAAAATCAGTAGAGTTGTCTGGGTGTCCATAGTGACGCATAGCATCATCGTTCATTGCCTTCACAAGGTTAATTTCAGGCTATTTAAATAAATTTTCTTCCCTGTGTACTGATGACAGCACGTGATGACAATTTTGCTTCAACTTAGTTACTAACTGCAAAGCGGAGCAGTTTTGTTTGGCCATCCTGGGTTGCTTGTGCAGGGTCACGCGGCCGGTACCGTTTTGCTGCAGCCCCAGCACACCACAGCGCTTTACCTGCCGCCTGCCTGCCCTTCTCTGCCAGCAGAGTTTATAGACCTTTCATACATCCTAAGGCTTTCCACAAATCATATTTTGATTGTATCTATATTGTTAGAGAGATTTCAAAAGTTGCTTTGATTTTTTAATGTGTTTTCAGCTTTTATAGTATTTGTTTATTACGTTCAGTAAGTTCATTTATAAGAAGGAGCATATCTGCGTGGGCTATTTATGCGTGGCAATGTCCCTCTTTAAGGCCACTGAATCTTTTTACCTTGAAAACCCACGTGTGTTGGGAAGGTAATCTATTGCATACACTGTTCGAGTGTGTTGAGCGAAATGTTAATATGAAGCATACTTGCCTCATATACATGGATCTAACTGATGCCTTTCTATATGACATATCCAAAGAGATGTCAGATATCCAGCTGCTATTGAGCCCTGTTACGGGAACCCAAATTGTGGGCTGCTAATTAGCACTGACTAGGTTTGTCAGATGTACCTATGTAAGAAGATATCTTTAATGTTCTATAAAAATACTGCAAAGGATTAAGAAAAAAAAAAAAAGGAAAACCACTGGGAATCTAAAATTGCATTGAAATTTTTTTTACTTTAACCCCAAAAAAATAATAATTCAGAACCTTTCTTAGGAAAGAATGAAAGAAGAGAAAAATCATACCTTGAGGACCAAGGCAATTTCTAAGTACTCAGTGCTACTAAGATTTGAGCCAACAGAACCTAAATGTGTTATTAGGAGGTTAGTGCAACTGCCCTAGCACTGCATGTGGAGAGGAGGACTAAATAACCAGTTTTACAAGGTAGACAGACTGTGGTCAGGATTGGCGAGACAAATGTTTGTAAATGATTACATCATGTCTTGAATACTAAAAGCACATAAGGACACTAGAAATAATGCACTAAAATGGATTTGCAGCACCCATATTCATGTGGCTGCCATGCCTCAGTCAGAGAGGGAGACAAAAAGATTTAAATATACCTTCACATATAGACACACACCATTTTACAGCCTGTTTGACTTGTTAGAATTTATCCTTTACAAACACAGGGATTGCAAAGTTAAAGAGGAGGTTAGGTAAACTTTCACGTGTGCCTGTTTGTTTTCCCTTCTTAAAGAAATAAAAATGGCTACTGAATATAACAGATGCTGCATGAAGGGTTGAAGTAAAGATATTATTTTTTTTCTGTGCTACCTAGAAGCAGACAAGCTCACACAATTTATACTGTTGAAAAAATTTGCTGCTCACAGCAGCACGACTTACCAGTAATAATAGAAAAACAAAGGAGCGGTGTGCTTGCTATGTAATAGTCACATATCGGGCGAACTAAATGCTCCTGATATGTGGCTGGTTTTGACAAGAGGTGAGTGGATTGGCTTTCACAGGTAAATACCAGCAAACAAAAACTAATTTGCTAAACATTACACTATAGAGACAGTAGACCCTCAGGTCGCTACTGAAAAATGACTTGGCTTAGCAGGAAGAGCACTGATATTGCTTGCGGTGCCAAGACTGGCTTCCTCCCCATCTCCTCCTTCCTTGTGCATTCACAATTGCAGAACTTGCCAAGGTTCTGTGCTTTTTGACTGTTCCTATCCCCCCTCCCTTTTTTTTTTTTTTTTTTTTCAATATTGATCCCTAGTGCAAGGACGGGTAACATTATTGGAAAACAGAGCCATTATCTCCCTTGGTCTTCATAACTTACTACACTCCATAGTAAACAAACTGAGTAAACAAGGTCAACAAGAACAAAAGAAGTTGAGAAAATTTTCATGGCTTTCATTTGAATGAACTGCGGTGTCCATCTGCTTTTTCAATTACAGCATAAAAGTAAATAAATAGGAGAACCACTGAGAAGTAATAATCAAAGAATAAATTAAGCCTAGCTTTTTTCCTTTGTTCTTAAGAAAGCAGTTTTAATATTCAAGAGACTGTTTTCTAACATAAAATCAATTTTTAGGTTCTACCTTGTTTTCTGAAGGGGAGAACTGAGGAAGAGACTGCCAGTTTGCACTGTAATAAACAAAAAACATAAACAGTACAAAGTATAAAAATTGCCAATATGAACCAAAGCCCTTCGAGATCTTAAGTATACGCTAAAATTTCAAATGGCCATGGCCAGGGTTAGCTGACACTCCTAGTCAATCTCATTTTTGCATCTCCTGCAACTGCTTCAGAGATGAAGATACTATCCATTACCAAACCCCAGGAGCTTTTCAAGCTTTACTTGAAAAGCAAGTGGTACATTATGGTTTTAAATTCTGAAATCTGCAGGGACTATAAACCAGCGTAAATTAGTTGGCTGGGTAATAGAGCCAGGACCTGATCCCATAGTGATGAAAGAATTCCCCATGATTTCCAAACAAGTGGTTCAGCCAGCTAGCTGTGGTATTAAAAAAAGAAATAGATTGATCTAACCCTAACTTTTAAAAATAGCTGTGAACTTTGCCAAAGCAGAAATAGGAAAAAAAGAAAAAAGAAAAAAAATAGATAGAGAACAAGTGCTTTTGTTTCAATGCTCTAGATAAGGACTGAAGATGTATTACCTTTTTTTCCAAACCAAAGAAGTTTTACACGGATATAATCCTAAGCATCAAAAGAGACAGAACCATATTATCATAGATATTAACAAGAGACTACGGTGTAAAGTAATTGAACTTTGATAAAATCCTCCCTTACAATTCCAGTTTCAAGTTACAGTTGCATTTTCTTATTTCACATTTGATCCAGACCATTGCCAACTTCTTTAAGCTGTCATACCAGGCTTATGACTGGAGTAATTCTTTATGGTGCATATGTACAAAGCAAAGAAAAAAAAATTGAGGAGAACACGTTCACGAGCATCAGACCGATGAACTGAAAGAAGCGATCAACAAAATGGGCGAGGAGGTCTAAATGTATGAGCATGCCAATAATGGAGCTTCATGTATTTGATTTTTCATCTCTTAGTAGACTTTGCAGAAATGTGTTGCTAAAATCACTGAGAATAAAGGCTGACCTACGAATGTGCCTTTGCCGTATAACAACTTAGCCCTACAACAGAGCAAAGCTTCTTCCTACTTTCAACCCCAGCAATTTGATTCAAGTACAATCTCAGACACTTCAAGCTTTGGTATTTCTAGCCAACCTCTTTTGCTGCATTTTCTCTCAATGTTACCAATCATCTATGCAATTTCAGCTGCAAAACTAATCTTTGCAGTACATTACATGTAATAACCCCTTTAAAAACCAGAAACCCTTATGACCTCTACTGTATTTCAAGAACTTTTCATCATCTAATACCAAATTGAAATATTTCCTTTATCAAGTCCAAATATCTTTCCACTTTTTCAAGTACCACCATCTTCTTTAGTGAAATGAGAGGCAAAAGCTTTTAAAGGATTCCTGTAACCCGATTAACATTTTTGTAATTGCAAGAATTTCTAGAACTGCCACCAGGTTATAAAAAAAAAATAATCAAAATAATATGGAAGGATATTTGCACACAGGCACAGAGAGGTAGAAGCCATATGACTCTGAGATAATCCTGCACTCAACG
>JAOXJK010000012.1:39608778-39709388 GCA_025774025.1 Xenus cinereus
TTATTACACAAACAAACAGAATGCTGCCAACATAAAAACAAACTGACATTTTAGGCACTATTGCTGCTCATTGTTTTACTAAATGCCCACTCCTGTCATCTTTTGCTCCTAAGCATGTGACAATTTTTAATGTAATGAATGTGAATGAATACACAAATGGTGTAGAAGCTTAACTATGTGTATTGATAATAATTTTAAAGAGAAAGATGGTCTCAAAAACAAATGAAATTATTGAAATGCTTGTCTGAGTCCATGTCAAAGATACTTTTTCACATATACAAAAAATTTATTCTTTTTTCAGTCAACGAATGAAAACTGGAACTGCTGGTAACATCATCTCCAATATGCATAATCCTTTCTTTCTCCCTCTTTCACCTTTAATTTTATTTCTGTACTGCACTCAGTAAAATTTGTCTAACTGACGAGTGAGCTTTGAGTACATGGCATGTAGACAATCTATCACTACCCTTGGTGAGGTGAACAAGTCAGCATTTCAATTTTTTGCCCATTTTTGACTCTGTCTACAATTTTTTAACATACTTTTTAAGATTCATCACCAAATCCTGGCATTGTATTCTCACAATTTCTAAATTTCTAAATTTAAATTTAGAAATCCAGATGTTACAGTGAGAAATTCTGTAGAGATTTTGCACTGTAGATTTTTTTTCCCTCTCTGATTTACAGGATGCAATCCATTCGTAAGTCCAACCTGCATTTTACATTTCTGATTATACCATAATGAATTAGCTAAATTTGATATGTGGAGGATCTGTCAATTAATCTCTTCTAATCAGATGCATATGTGCCTTATGCTGTATAGTGCATTTGTTTAAAAGAAAATACTGGCCAAAACTATGCACATCTATTATTCCTAAAATCATCTTTATCAATCAAATGACAGGTCTCAAGTAAGAAAATCAGATATTACATAGTGAAATGGTCTGTTTATACTCCCTGGTTTAACTGTTTGTATTCAGTTAAACAAAAATAACTAAAATGTATTGCATTATTAATTAGAGACCTTTTCATTTTGCTCAGAAATGATAGCAATGCAATTATTGCATAGGTATCAGTTGCATTTCAATACCAGAAAATCATTAGCACTCCTGTACTCCCCTGTGGTTTCACACGAGTGGTTTGGTTTTGGGGGTTTGTGAGGGTAGTTTTTTGGTTGGTTGGGTTTTGTTTAGGTATTTTGGTTGGTTGGTTGGTTTGGGTTTTGTTTGTTTGGAGTTTTTTGTCCTTCAAGAAGGTGGATCAATGAAATGGGGATCTCCTCAACAAATCTTTTAGGACTCTTGTGCAAAGTTATCCAGGCCTATTGATTTTAAATAGCCTTTAGTTCAAGTAGCTGCTTCTTGACATCTTCCTTTCTTTCTTCCAGGCATTTTGGAAAGTGCCTCAGCACACATGACGTGAGGATAGTATCAAGCCTTTTTCAAAATACAGGAAAATAAAAATATTTATTTAACACTTATGGCTCTTTCAAATCACTCATAACAATCTTACTATCTCCATCTAGTGGAGATAGGACTATATCTAGTACTATATATACTATAAGGATTTTTGTTCTTAATACACTAAAAACTGTTTATTGTTCTTTCCTTTGCCAACCACAGATTTTTGATTTCCTTTTTTTTGATTTCCTTAGAAATTTTCCATACTTCTTACTTCTAATTTATGTCAATTAGTATTCACTTCCTCTTTTATCATTTTGTTCCAAGTAGCTTTTTGATTTCTAGTCGCTGTCCTTATTTTGTGGCTGAACCAGAACAGACTTTTAGCCAAAGTTTTCCATTTTATGAATATGAAATGACTTTTTCAGTCATATGGTAACCTCTAGTTATTTAAGAAAGCATCAATTTTCTTTCCAAGCCTTTCTATAGTTTTCTTCCCAAACAATTCTGCTCCTGATTTTCCTTTAGGAAATAAAACATCTTAAAGCACAAAATACGTAAAAGATTTTATCTGTATTCTGTTTGCTCCTATAGAATATAATCAAATCAATTTCCACACCCATAAGTCCCTAAATGGAAAAATTCAAGGTACGGTTATGAAACAATGCTCCTTCCTTTTCTTGATGCTGTGTAGAGATGTACAAAAATGAAAAAAAAAAAAAAAGTAGCAGCAATTCAGTATGATTTTACGTTTCCCAGTGATTATGAAGGCACTGAGCTGTGATTTCAACATATAACTGCAAAAGGAAAATTTGGAACTGCCGGCAGATCCTGTCCCAATGTGAGTGGGTGCAGAGCAGCTTGTTTTGTGTACTGGGTCAATCGATGGGAGCAAGGTTGCAACACAGACCTACAGCCAGGAAGGATCACAAACACTGGCAGCTGCACAGCACTACAACGTCTCTGCAGCTTTGGAGAGCTGAGATATTTTGCAACAGCATCTGAAGCATCTGCAAGATGCCAGCACCACATTTGGAAACTAACAACAGGCAGGAACTTAAAGCGCATCCAGCTTTAACTCCCAAAAAAGGAGGCATCACAATTAAACTTGACAGTGCTACAGGTGTCTCCTGGGGCAACTCATCCTGTGGTAAATTGTTACCTGAGAGGAAGACAACTGGTCCCTCTCTGCAGGTATTTCTTTCATTCCACTGACTCACAGAGGGGTATCAACATTTAACTTAGGATAGATGATAAACTTTTATCCAGTTACTGCTCAGCAAGAGAAATTTCATCTCCAGCGATTGTAAAACTGTCTAACTAATCTCATAGTAAACACACATGATGTTTTTTAATTCCTCTCTAATATCCAGGGAAAAGTTATTTTGGCTAACGTGTTGCTATCAAGAGAAATGCTAGTCAAAGGTGAGTAAGCTGCAATCTATCAGAAACTGCCATGCAAAAAGGGGAGGAGGAAAAAATAGCAGCAGACAAAGCACTTATTTGAGGGTATAAAAAAAGATGCAACTTACAGCATAGTGTTCAACCTTTTATGAGATGATTTTGAAAAATTTATACTGTTTTTATTCACACCAGAGATGACTTTGATTTGCACGTCCACGTGTAAGCATTTTGCAGTTTCACACATGCAAGCTTCACAACAGTGTAAGAAATGAATTGTCATGAAGTGAAAATATTCGTGATACTTATTTTTCCCACAGTAGATCCCACTGTGGGTGGGATTTGGCTTGGGGACCGACACCTGTTTTTACATGTATATCTGGGTGCCTACCTGCAAGCTGGATGTCTGATTTCCCATCAGTCAACAGAGATCAAATTGACGCACTCAATAAAGTCAGAAGAGGAATTTATCACATCTGAAAGTAGACACCAGCTTTGGTTGGCCAAGCAGCTCTCCAAGCTCCATTAACTATATTGACTAGAACTTCACCAATCAAAAGGGGAGCTTAGACACCTAATTCACTCATAGATACCTATACACACACACACCTAACAATACACACTCTGCAAAATGCAAGTTGAATCCCAGCCAAGGCTTCCCAAGATCTGGAACCCCTAGAGCTCACTCATACCCATTGAAATTCTGATCCATCTGGGGTCATCAGAGCAACTACTAACTCTGCTCAGTGACATTAAGCAGCAATTTAGAACAGAACATGAACACCACCTGCAAGTGAAACCAGCATGAAATTTATACAAGAAGAATTGAATTATCTCCTAAGGAATTAACTATAACATTAGCTTCCACAGTGCTTGAGAATGTTTCCCAGACTCTTAAATGACCACACATTGGCTCAATAATTATTCTTATGCAAAAAAAAACCCACAAAAAAAGCCCACAAGAAGACCAAAAACCAAACAAAAAACCACAAAACAAAACCAAAGAAGGAGGCAACAGAGAAAAATACTGCTCTTGAATGACCAAGCTGGCATCCTACAATAAACATGTTCCACTAAAATCCCTGTGGATTGATTTATGGTATTCATGCTTATTTTTAAGAAAAAAAAAAACCAGGAACATGTCACTAAGTAGCTGTTAGATGATATAGCTATTTAGCATTAATAGTGAAAATAAAAAAAAATATTAAGGAAAACCTAGAAACAACTTATTTCTTTTAAGTTTCAAATGCTCCAGTACTGTTCTCCCAGAAGTTGGGGGGGAGGGAAAGAATGTCACTGCTTTTTACCACTCTGCCAATAGTGTTCAAATACATTCCTACCAGGTTTAAAATAATTAACAGTAAAAGGAGAGTTTTCATCTCTGTTCCCGCCCTTTGATCTTATTGACAGAGTCTCCTGCCATTCTAATTCAGAACGACATGTACAGCAAAAAACTCCTGTCTGTATCTGTTCCTGACTTTCTTGTTACATCTTTTTCCTGTACAGTTTCCTTTTGATCTGTCATACCTCTGAATTTAATTATCACGTTTGAAAGCACCCTGCCATAACAGCAGCCTATAAGTAATTCTGTCTGTTTCTCACAGCGAAACGAAAAGACTGTGTCCCAAAGCCAAGCTCTCTCTTCAGTATGCACTTTTCAGAGCCCAGCTCAATATAAATACTTTGCAATTGTATTTATGCCAAAATAATTAGGAAATTAATAACTTTAAGACATGATAGCCTAAATAGAGTACTGCTGCTATTTTTAGATAATTCAGTGACTTGATTTTTAGTCAGTTTGCCACTCAGTACCTCTACAAATGAGCCTAGTTGTTCTAGGTGCCTAAATATGGACGTAGAGACAGAAAATACTGGACTAAGTCCTTACCTCACAGAATTTTTTCTTCTCTGCACTACATAGATGAACAGGATACCACAGATGAAAGTGTACATTATAGCTTAACTTCATATTCCTAACAAAGCATTAAGAACTGAAAGAATTTCAGCTAGGTTTGAAAGCCCCAGCCATATCTCTCCAGACTAGGCAGATATGAGACAACTGTTCCAGGCATACTGACTGCCTAAAAATTTATCCTGGACAGAAAGATCATGTTATGCCAACACCATCTCAGTTTAGGGGTGTCAGAGGAGGAAATGCTAGCCGTAACGTTGTAGGGGTCTGTATCTCTGCCCAGCACTGAGTAAAGGTCTGCAGATAGCTGAAGAGAAGATGAGTTTTTCACAAAGATGCATGATGGTATGCCAGACTGCTACACTCACTTCATCTGCAGATCCTCTGCATTTAAAAAAAGTGATTGTCATTACATGAACATTTATGTTCTGACTGCTCAGAGTTGAGTGCAATGTAAAAGTGACTTCTAGATCATCTGTGGGTTACAGTGATTTGGCAATTTGCTTTCGTGCAGTAGAAAACTGCATCACTGACAGAAGAGCTTTCACGGAACAGAGTGTAAGAAATAGAAGGCCTCAGTAAAACCATTTCATGCAAAAATCTGCAATGCCTGTTTATTCTGCTAAAGGTAATGTATCATGTCCTATAAGAGGTTGATACTTTCTGTACTGATACACTTTTCAATACTTATCTACCACTTCCTTCCTTGATCACTGTCCACCAGAGCATTTAATCCAGGAGTAATTGTCTATACATTAAAATCCACCGGGACATGTTTCATCTTCATTTACATCCCTTACAACCAATGACTTCAAGACCAAATTCAGGAAGTACTGTGCATGAGTAGTGCAATGTTGTGTAAAGCATGTACACACACTCAGATACACACATATTTACGTTCAGACATGTGCACACACACACAGGGTAACATGACTATGCTAGATGCTTTCTCAGACGTACAATTAACTTTCTGCACAGGTAAATAGCCACATTAGGATTCCTGTTTCCCCTTCTTTCTTTCTCATTCACGTTCAACAAGGTAATCTTCTTTCATCATTGGATATGAGGCCAATCAAATCTTAGAATTAAGAGTGATAAAATTTGCACTCTATTCTATTATTTTTTTACTTTCCATTCAGTACCACAGAGACACTTGATTAGAATGAGGAAGAAGTTAAATTATAATGGTCAAAATTTTAGCAGGTTATAATATGATTAATGTTAGGAATTGTCCTTAGTAAACTCCTAGTTGGTTCCTCCTTATTGCTGCTGGGCATAAAAAATGGTCATAACTGGTATAACAGGTTAGATAATTTTTAATTTAAAAAAAAAAAAAAAAAACAACAGAAAATTAAAGAGATTTACATAAATTTAAAGCAACAGTCACAGAAGACCACAGTTTAGAGGTTTTCAGGTAGTATGAGTATGATGAGTACTTTCAGGGTTTCTTCTTCAGAAGAAGAAAGTTACATGAAGTACTACCTACCAATGTACAACTAGCAAACTTAAAGAAACAGATCATTTTTACATATAATGTGACTAGTTAATCCAATTTTCTAGTTCAGGAACAGATGAACCAGTGTTTTGGTCCTGCTGTTGCACATACTATATATTCCATATTTTTTCTACTACAGTCTTTTGCCCTCTTATAAAAGGCCATTTTAAACTTTTCATAGAATATTTTCTATGGGAAGGTTAGATCCGACAGGGTACTAATGGAATAGCCTTTGATCTTTTTTCCTTGACTTACGCACATTCAAGCCTGCTAGAAGGTTTTGTAAAATGACAAATGCAAGAGTGACTGAACAAGAAACACCTATTACTTTGAAAGGGGACAACAGAGGAGGTGCAACAGTTTTTAGCTAAAAATGACAAAATATTTAATTTATGGAACTTTAAGAAAAGCAGATGTCAAGTGGCACTAGTATACATACATATTTTTAAATGTATCTGAGATACAAATTGTGAGATAATGAGAGCATACTACATGAGTCATCAAAGCACATACATTCCAAGGGAGGCATAATTAGTCATTTCTGATGACTGGCTAAAAACTATAAATACCACTTCACTGTCAATCAGGGGTCACGGCATGACATTGTTAAGGAACAAATAAATCGTTTCAAGAAGGGCAGTTTGACTATAAAGCTTCTCCAGTAGGAAGCATCACTATCGAAATAGTTCTCTCCCTTTTTAATCCTAGTGAAAGACCCTTTCAACTCAGCAAGCCAAGTGACCCTTGCTCAACAACAGCAAAACATTGGCACCTTTTGAGATGTCCCCCCACTAATGCCAAGATATGCTTCACCCAATATATCTTTCTGCACCCTGACTGATAAAGTCCGAATTTACCGGACTTGAGGTGCTCATAATACAAAAGGGTTAAAGGACATTAACATTTATGGTATAATATTAATATTTTTGCAAGAGCTGTTGCATTTTTAACTAGCTGATCTTACAAGATGAGAAATACTATAACCCTGTTTTGCAGAGAAACTGTGGGTTTAAAACAGATTTAGAAAGATTAGAGACAGAAAGAGGCTAAACTCCTGGAGCTCTTGACTCTAGGGCGGCATTTAGTTCATGCTGTCCCCCATCATATAAACAGTAAAACCAACAGTGAGAAAGCAATGTACATAAAACCTGTACTCATCCCTCATATTGCTGAAAGAATATAAACAAAATGGTTTACTACATTGCAAGAAAGCACTGACTCACATTTTCCTTACGCTGTGTTCAGTTACATGCTAGGGTTTATTAAATTTGTTTGTTTGTTGGCTTTTTTGCCCCCCACAAGAGAAAAAAAGGGTCAGATTCTCCTGGTATAGCTTTAGTGAGACTATGGAAGATACGTTGGGGTGAACTTGACGCAAATTTTGTCAGGAAGTTTCTGCTGCTAATAATGGAAAAGGTCTTCTGTTTGTTATGTCACTACTGAGTAGTTTTCAAGAAATTGCTTGCAAACAATTGTTGTCAGCTTTCAAACGTAATTTTATAATACTCTTGTGGCCTTCAAACATGCTACATTTTCATCCTTATCACCACATTAAATCACATTGCCAATAACATCTTTGGGATGAATTTGAATTCTTCAGGCTTGAATTTAATTACATTATGTAAACTAGAAAATGTCTTCAGTGTGCTTTGAGGGAATACCTTATCTTGGCAATTGTTAAATTCTGTTTTGTTTAAAATATTTGCATTTTGATAACTTCATTCTGCTGCATACAGCATTTATTGATCTTTCTCAGGAATAGGTTTTCAATATAGTACATTGTATTTAATTTCCATAAATCCTCAACTGGAGCATACTCTTACACAGCATTTAACGAAAAAATAAATTAACAGGTTTTTGAGACCATCAATATTTGTTTTATAGCAATTATAAGATAGGGAAATGCATCCCTAGGCATTTTTTCCTCTATACAGTACTTTAGTGTATACTCTGGAATATCACAAAATCAGTTAATTTTTTTTACAGCAGAAATACAGTTATGTGGCATGCTACTTGTGTATGGAAGGTGGGGTTTTTTCTGTATTATGATTCAGTTACTACCTAATTTGACTCATTCAGTATATGTTTTGTTCTTGTGGGTTTGTTTGGTTTGGTTTTGGGGTTGTTTTTTTTTCTTTTGGTAGCATTTTTAAAAAATATTTTCTGGAATTCTCTTTGTCCCTCAACTCTTGATTTCTCTTTCTTCTTCAAATCTTCCCTCCTCACGTCATTCTCCCTTCTCTCTCACACTCACACTCATGGCAGTGATAACTGCATTTTCAGACACAATCAAAGGATATTTTTTTCTTCCATATTTATTTCACAGAACACATCTAAATGTGGAAGTATTTTACAGTCAACCAAGCCAAGTCTGCCTTCCACCTGCACTTGAATGAAGCTCTTGAAATGCACAAAACACCAATACTAATTAGGAGGATCATAAGCAAATACTACATAGATTTTCATCATGTATCCAATGCAAAAATATATACAACTAACAAAGGCACACAGATTTTCACATCCTTTCCAGTTCTTAAACTTTTGGAAAGCAGATCAGTATGTGAAAAATCTCCCTTCACAGCTTGATGTTAGCAAATGAGTAAGACAGTGTTTCCAGCATGCAGTATCCATGGCCAATTGTCCCGTAAACATCCAGCGAGTCTGAGCTAAAACACTGCCATGAAAATGTTCCTTAATAACATCACCACTTAGCAAGTTTTGGCTCAAAAGTGTATTATTGCAAGTAATAGCATCCTGCTAATATCTTAGCTATTTTTCTAAATATAATAAATCTCCGCTTTGATACCCACACTAAATCCCCATATCATATTCACTGGTAGGGTGGATCTCAGATAAACAACAGAAATGAAGGATTATTGTAGTCACAGTGTGGAAATTTTGATCAGCTGGATGTTCCCGTGCAGTAAATAGTGTTCAGCTGCACACCACATCTGCTCTGGCACAAACACGTCCAAAAAGGGATATGGGCTTGGCCAAAAAGGGCACTTTTTACATAATTTTAGATTCTACTACAATTCCAAGAGTTAAAGCATAGGCTAGACAGTTTTGGAAGCTTTGTCAGATGAGCAAACATACCAGTATGTTTATAAACAGATCTCATCGCAAATATTGACATTGAAGTATTCTATATGCTTTTGGGATTGGAGTTCTTTCATGAAGTGTTTGATAATTTAAAAGATAATCCCTGCTTCCACAAATTTCAACTAATTTAAAGGAAAAGTGGATCTCTTACCACTGTCTTCAGTTTCCATAGTACAAAAAATAAAGAAAAAAAAAAGTCATGTAAAAAAGTTTTAAAAAATGAAAATAAAACTTGGCATTTGGTTTTTGGTTGGGGTTTTTGGGGTTTTCTTGGTTTGGGGTTTTTTTTAAGTTTTGTATAAATTATATTAAAACCTGGATTATGATAAATTTTTTGCTGAATTTTGTCAATTTACAGAAGATATGCGATAAAGTAAACAACTGGAATAGCTGTTATTTGAAAAAGACAGAAGAATTTAATGGCTTGCCGTAAAGAAATATGCCACAGTCTTGCTTTTGGGCAACTGTTTGTTGAAAAGTGCTCCCAACAATAAGCAGGGGTGTATAATTTTAAGAGTACATAACACGTAAGTGCACGTGAAAGCACGAAGGACTCTAGATCCCACTTTCTTCAGGAACTTGACCATGTATTTTTTTGTTAATAGCCACAAAAAAATGCTCTAGTGGCCTATATCAGCTGTGCAACTCTCTTTGCACCTACATAGTTGACATCTAAATAACCATAAAATTCTTTGGCAGTGTTGGCTTTGGTCCTTACTTGTAATCTGTAAAGAGAGGGAGCTGATGGCAAACATAAAATGACATGTAACATCTAAGTTAAGTGTTTCTGTTGAATACCTCACATATTTGGAAACTAGTCATGGCACTGAGTTACAGGTTTTCAGCCGTGACCAGACTCTGTGTATGTAAGTGTGGTTCATATAACTGCAGCAAAATATTCTTTATAAATCTGGATCAGAAACAAAACCCTCTGAAGAACATCTGTTGCTGCTGTTGAGTCATCTTATATCAGGTACTACAACTGACCATCACAGTGGTGACTCAGGCTGACATGTGGACTGCATTAACTCCAATGAGGATATGAAAAAAATAATATTCTGACAAACTTCTTTGAACTTCTTAGCCAGACTTGGAACAAACACCTCATACAGCAATACCTATTTTGTTATTCGATGTTACCTATAAAGCAATAGCCCACAAAATGGATAGACACAGTTGTTGAGAGTGCATGCAGCTTTCTTTCAAAGCAATCTAGTCATTTCACTTGACTAAAGCACACCCTACATGTAAACACAGGAATGGCTACCTCTGCAGTTTCATGAACTCCAGAGAGCACATTAGAATACCAAAGGCCAGCTGTAGGCATTCACACTGTCTGCATCTGAGCTGGCACTCTAGACTTCCCTCATTACCAGTAGAGACTAAAGACACTCTTACAGCTCCATCAGCTCAGCCTGCAGTAGATTCTAAGCAGGTATGTTGAGTCGTTCCTTGGAAACGTCTAGGTTGATTTTGTTTCCTCTTCTCTCCTATTTAAAGAAATGATAAACAACTAGGCTGGGTGTGCTTCTGAAACACAGGAGCCTAAATTTCCTTGCAAATCATCTCATCCCTCCTGTCAATATTGGACCAGCACATGAAAAATCAGCTTTCAAGTCAAACTTAAGCAAAGAAGCTCTTCACTTAAGCTTGTTCAAATGCACCGATTAATCCACCTACTAGTGGATTTTTTTTTTTTTTTTTTTGTGTAGACCCTCTGGCTGTCTCTGTGGACAAACATGTTTGCCATCATCTATCAAAAGGGGAACCAAAAATGCAAACATTATTCATATCTTCTGTCACTGGATCTGGAAGTTCTTTTAAAAACAGCAGTCCATTATACATTTTTATTGTGCTCCCAGTGGTGAAGAGAGAAATGGCAGGCCTGCTGCCCTTTTAAATTTCCAGAACAGCTGAAGCCATTGCGTGATCTCTGCCTCTACTTCACAAGTACTGGCCAAGAGCATGGTGTAAAAATAATTTAAGGTATGTAACAAAGAACAGAACAGAGCATAACCTATAGTCAGAAAGTTCTCCCAAAGAATTCAAGAATGCTCTCACAGACGGCTTTTATCCTAATTCTCTATATTCACAAAGTTGATTAACTTGGGCTTGATATAGTAATACACAATATCTTAAAAATTATTTTTAGCATCAGCAAGTCACTTGTGCAAAAGATATGGAAAAGTTTACAATGATAAGATGTGCAATATGGATCCAAATGTAGTATAGTTGAAAGCAAACAGTGAAGTCAACAACTATAAGGCATGTCGGTTTAGACACAGCCACAGAGTGGGATTAATGTCCATCACAGACTTCCCTTCTTGTGCAGAACATGGGGAGCCAACAGAGTAATCCACAGATCTGCCTTGCAATAGGATCAGACAGAGGGAAAAGAAAAAAAACACCCACAGAAACCACTTTTAATATTGTTTTGGAAGAGGCAGAGAAGACAACGATTTATTAAATACAAGCACATGTGACAAAGCCTCCAGAGACCAGATTTATAATAATTACTACCTCTACTGGCACTTTCTTGCCTTTTAAACTTTGAAGAAAAGGATGTGGGAGAAGGTCACACACAAGAAAACATTTGTCATCCTAAAGGCTCTCCTCCATTTCTATGATAAAATAATTTCTCTTATAACACATTGCAAAGCAATGGACTTCAGTTCTCAAATTATGCTCTGTTAACATGAATCATACCGAAAAAGAGCACTCTTATTCCCCCCCTCCCCCTTTCAAGTCAGTAACCGTTGTTTGTTCAACTATTTCATATATGTGAAAAAAAACCAACCCTCTGCCAACCAAATGCCTGGGAACGAACAAGCGAAATATGGTACAGGAAAAGAGAACAACCTTTTTCTGTTATGCTTGCCTCCTATTGCAAGCTATTTGCTCCTGTGGGGACTGCACTGGCCATTTAGTGCCATCAGTATGATTTTTTTTTCTGGCCTTTAGCCTTCTGCCTGAAGGAAGGTATCTTTCAGGGAAAGTGTCTCACAAAATATTCCGATATGTTCAGTTTACCGTGCATAAATTACACTCAGTTAGACAAATGCCACAATTAGTCTAGAAGGTTGATTTAAAATTTCCTGGTTTTACTTCCCATTCCCAATGCAAGAGTAATACTGATGCTACATCACACTTCACTATGCTGGATGCAGTCCCTGAGGGAATATCCATTTTATATTGGCAGAAAGTAAATGATTAATACAGTATTGATTGCAAAGAAGTTTGCAAGTAGAGAGTTGCCAAGCCGTTGGTTGCCATACCTTATCAACAGTCAGCTCTGACACATTCATTTGATGCCTCATACACATAAACTACCTCATACATTCTTAAACAAGATTTAATGTATATTCTCAGACAGAACAAGTTACTGTGGATAAAATATGTAGCCATGAAAAGAAATAATTTTTCCCTATGCTGGAATTTCTCATGTAAGTACATAATCACTTGTATTTCTGCCTACATGACTGCACATTGAGAGTTCATTAGCTTTATATGTAACGCTCTTACTTCTATTCATAAAACCACGCAAGAATTCAGTACAAGTACAGTTTGCGTGTAAGCCTAAGCCATCTGTTACCCATCTTGAATTTGAAAATCACCTTTGCATTCCCGTGCGATGTCACCGAGCCAGACCATGCAAACCATTTTAGAGCAGCCTTAGGAATGTGTCTTAACCATGTGATAACGATTAAAGAATATAATCCAAAGTGGCTGCTGCATTACTAGCCACAGTAATTTCTGGCAGCTCCTCTGTTGCTGCTTATATACAACCACTATTAGTTTTAAACATGCTCTTTCTTTAGAAGGAAACAGTAAAAATAAAAAATAAGAAAAAGAAGGATTAGATAAAACAATTTTCTAATTTCACTTCTAACCTAAGGCCACTGTGAAAGCCCCACCCAGCTTTAAAGCCTTAGCCCAAGCAGCAGCATCTTTTACCCTGATGAAAGTTAGATTTGGGGACATGTATTTGAAGGAAATTTTCAAGGCCATTTTCTCTGAGAAGTTAAAGCCCTTCCTGAAATAATTTGATTGACATGCATAGACTAAAAATATAGATTGTAGTCAAGTCTAACAGAGTACATTTTTGCCCCTAGCAGACATTATAGACCTCACTATGGACTTATCAGGATTACCAGCCTAATTTAGCTGGCAATCTATATTTTCTGTACAGGTGCTTATCAGTGTGGCATAAGAATATTATCACTTAGTACAGTTTGGGTATTAACAGCTAGCAGCTCTTTAAAGTATGTTTTTATAGTACCATTTTTTTATTTTTTTTTTATGAAGACAAAAAGTATCACTTGTAGTACAAATTTCTCAACTATAAAGTTACCACTGCATTCCCTTGGATCAATTTTCCAGAGAATGGCAATTATTTTCAACACCATTTCTCCAGTTTCTGCTTTTTATCTAATACACTTATAGTTATTAAGATAAAGTTTCAAACAACAGACATGAAGAGCTAAAAGAAAATTAACAGTGGATTTCTTAGTGCATAATTCAGCCAAGTTTAAGCATTTCCTTGTGGAATCATTAATAATCAATTCTGCTGATGTTGTATTGATATTTATCTCTGATGTCTGATATTAATTTCTATACATGTCATGAGTTTCTTTGGAGAACAGGAAGAGATTAATTTCAATTTATGAGAAATTCTCAAAGCGCAATGTATATTGGAGCCATATGACTCCTACTATTGATACCTGTTGGTGACACCCAGCTCAGTTCTCACAAATTAAGTTAAGATCTCAAATGTCCACTTCTGTATTTCTGTTTTCCTAACTGCAGTCCCATTGGTTTCTAACAGCAATGGCACTACACTTTTATATATGTGTATATACACATATATCCATAGATGTAAGCAAGTGAAAATTGTCTTCAGCATGAAGATAGCAAATTTTGGTCTGACCCCTTTTCTTATTCATTAAAATTACTTGACTAATCTTCCATTGGTATTGCATTAGATCATGAATCAAAAGTCTCTCTTCAAAAAAACACAGTGCCTGTCCATTAGACACATTTTAATGCTTTAATGTGAAAGTCTGAGCTTCACTAGATGTCTTAAAATCATACATCCACTTTCAGTGAGTATATTATCTCAGAATCAAGCTAATATGGTACACTAGTGGGGGGAAAAAAACCCTTTAAAGTTCCTCCTATTGGGCAAAAGCGGTGTTCTGGAACAGTACTGCACTAGCTACAGCAGAGTAATAAGGCTATTTTTAACTTTAGTGCTTGATAACTCACAAAACCAAGTTACATCTAAGTAATTTAGGGAGCACTAAAGCTTTTTGGTGTCTGCAGAATAAAAGTATGCTAATTAACTAAACAATATTTTGTATATATAAATGAACGTTATCTTTCAAACCAGAACCAAATTCCCTAGCTAAATCTCTGAATATAATTTCCTAAGCTTGTGTGAAGTACTCCTTTATGTATGATTATTATTTTAGTAGCTCTGCTAAAAAAGTAAATCTCTTACATTCATTAAAAACTAATAGTTGCCTTTTAAGCACATTAACGCAAATATATTTATCCCTATCACATGGAATCAGGCTATGCTTTGCTGACTTTCATTATCAGAAAATAGTCTCATTTGTCTTTTTTTCCAGATGAAGTTTTGTTTACTTAGTTATATTTTAAAAATTAAAACTAAAAGGAACTCTAAAATGTAAATTAAACTCCATGTACTATTACCCATGATTCTAAAACAAGCAAAGGTTTTAACGGAGTTTTATATTTATTACTTTATAAAGAATAAAAAAACCAACACAAAAAATGTGCTTATTCTCAGCAAATAATCACAGGTTATCACCCAAACATCTGTAAGATTCAGCTCACAAATGTTATCCCCTCCAGTATTTAGAAAAATCTTCTTTCTTGACTTCTACCTTTCCAAGCTACCTGGCATTTAGCAACAGGCCCAAACCAGTAAGATACTTCAATACTTCAAGAACATCAGGAATAGGTTTAATACACCTCTATGAAACAGGAAAATAAAGCACACATCCTCCAGTACAGCAGATACTCCACATATGAACAGAAAGATAATACATAACAAATTAATTGCTAAAGGAGTCTACCTATATGAAAGAGCTTGAAGAAAAATATTAATTTGGATATTTTGGTCCTCAGATATCAGGTATGGTAAGTTGTTGCCATGAATGCCTGAGCAGCACTTACCACTACTCCATTCCAGACATTCAGGAGTTTTCTTTAGATATTATCACATACGAAAACTGGAAGTTGGTGATTTTTTTCACATCTAATTTTTTTAAAAAAGACAAACAAACAAAAAACAACAAAAAAGCCCCACCAAAAAACCCCAAACTAAATTCTGCCACATTACTTAGATTTTAACTATGTGAACAGATCTACTGTGTTAGCCCTCATGATCAAAAGACACAAGGCAAGGTGAGTAATGGCATCACAAACTGGCCCCTTAGGTTAGAAACATCAGTGTTTCATATGGATATACAGAGGTATGCAACTTAAAGTTCTGGAGTTAAAATTTACAGTTAATGCCACGTTTGAGGCCTGGATTATTCATATCTTGTATGATTTCTATGAAAAGCTATGGACAAGGCTGAGACTGTAAAATTAAGAAAACAGTTGTACAATCCGTACTCTTATTGATTTTAGAAGACTGATACCAGTCTTGGAAAGCTGTGAAGGGGGAAGTCACTGAAGCCAGAGAATGGGTTAATGAGGCACAGTAATAATCTGAGAGAAGTCAGGGAAAGGGGAGAGCTGTATATCCTCTGATCAGGAGCATGAGACAGGTTACAAGCGCCGAAAGGTGAGGGCAGGGGAACTCCCGTCCCTCATAAATTGACAGAAAATTCTCTCTGTGACTGCTGCTCACAGCAGCCCGGGACAAAGAAAGCACTTCCCTTACACAACTGGCTTCAGATTCCCACTGCAAGGTTTAGCATCCCACAAAGTGGTGTCTACCAGCTGAATTGGCCCCCTTGGCCTAAAGCCAAGATTTACTCTCAACAACCCTACGCAACGCAAAGGAAACTATTTCACCTCTGATAAATCCCAAGGCTACATTGATTATTTTACTTCCTCACATTACAGCCTTTTTCCAAATTTGGCAATCAAGCCTGTAAACTTCTGCTTCTTGCCTGAATTCACAGTATATGCTTTTTTAACCTATAAAACTTGATTAGTGTGAAAAATGAATACTGCTCAGCTGACAAATACAAGACAAATTAAGCGGGTCCACTGTTTCCTGAGAAGCAGACTGCTATGGACGGACAAACCCACAAGAGCTTTGAAAGTCTCAGGAACTGCAATATGCTTCCCATTAAGCCGCAAGAATTAGTTTGAGGATGGATTTATCAAGCCCTGAGGAAAGTCTCCCCTACCAGGTATAGCTCCATACCTTTGATTACTTGAAAATGAGACGAACCAGACATGCCCCAGAAAAAAAATTCCAATGAAAGGAACCTGTAACACAGTTACTTTACTTTCTTTACTCAGGAGGGAAGAAATATAGGATTTGCTACAGTTCCTTCCCAAATATAAACATATTGCATTTCTTGTCCCAGCTAACCTCTCCTCATGTCCCCTGTTGCTCTTCCCCAAACTGTATGCTAGAGATAACGCACTGGACATGCTGTGCTTTGACTTTACCTCTAGCTTTGATGAGTGCTGAAAAAACCTACAATGATTCAAGACATGATGAAAGGGACTTGACTTACCCTCTCATTTCCAGGTTTGCAGCTAGCCACTTCATAGAGAAGAAATTGCTACTTCCAGGCAGCAGCACTGAGAACCTTAGGCGCAAGCTGACTTTCAATTGGTCAAATGATGATTTTTATTTTTTTTTTTTTAATCCCCATTTTCACAAAAGGCCAAAGGACACTTAAAACTTGCTTCTATTTATTATTTTCAGGTCTGATCATTTGATTTGTATTAGGACATTTTTGTATTTTATGCACTGAATCAACTAAAATGACAACCAACTGCTCTGAGCTTCATTTAGGTTAATCTTAGGAAAGCAGAGTTTTAAATGTGCATTTCTCTAGTGTTAGCTGAAGACAGTATTTCCACAGGATACTCAAAGCATCCTCAGGCCTTTAACTATCATTAAATAAAATGAAGAAACAAAGAAAGAAAAAGTCAACAAGCAGATATAATAACAAGTCTTACATAAATAATTCCCTATACTAGCCAGTTGGAGGAAAGTCATTTTTTTATTTAGGCCATAAAGTAGTCATCCGTGTGTGTGTGGTCTGGGACCCTGACGGTTAGATTCCAATAGACACACAATTTATAGCTTTCATTCCATTTGATTCCTCCCCTTTCCTTAACTTGTTACCTGCCTCTGGACATCTATGGAATTTTTCTTAGTGCTAAAATAGAAACAAAGGTCTGCCTAAATTTGGTGTGTTATAACAAAACTGTAACTTTCTCCTCTCTATCAAACTATCAGCTATTGGGAGCAGCAGCTATCATCTGTACAAAAGAACGACTAAAACATCAAGGACATTTTAAGGTGCTGTGGAAGTAATTTTAAAGAGAAGAAAAAAATACTTTAGTACTCTCAAATTTATACTGTGACCCTGAGCCTATTTTAACAGAGAACAACAGGAAGGTACCCGTTAACCTAAATGGGAATAGGACAGGACCCCAGGGAAGGTTCCAAATTCTATGGTTTTTTTAATATTGAATCAATGTAAAATATTCAATTTTTTGTAGTAAAATATACATAATATGTTTTCAGATAGTACTAAATACCATGTGCACATGTGCTGAAGATAAACCAAACAAAAAAGTTATTAATGTAAAAGTGAATAGATCTATATCTCAAAATGTAACCAAAATAAAGTCCCCACTGCCAACAGTGACTCAGCTCAGTGACGTCTTTTTCCACCTGCATTTTGTAACCACACTATGTTTGCACTATAAAACTTGGTTCTAGAAGTCATGAAAAGCTTACTGGACTTGAATTACGCTAAACCATGGCCTTGGAACAAACTGTCTTCATTATCCTATTTCCAAGTTCCAGATAAAATAATATTTGAAATACAGCTAGTCTAATTGCTGAATAATTATTTAGACTGCATATTCAAAGAAATCGTGCCAGTATTTTAAGGTCATCACTCTCATAGCACTGAAGTCTTCCAGTACAAAGCCTGGAGTAAGGATTTCTTTGGTTGATATAACAGCACTTAAAACAAAAAGGCAACGTTAAACAGAAAATAGTCCCTAAACTTTTAATCCTGCTCAGATATGTGTCCTCATCCATTCTCAAGCTTTACTGCTCCCATGACAGCATTTAACCCAACATTTCCAACAATACTTCACTGAAAAATTATTTACTTTTAAATTACCATACTATTATTTTTCTCCTACACCTTCCCCTCTACCTCCACATCTGTGATCAACTTGGTATTGCTAGAAATTTCATTTTACTGTATTTATTTATTAAAAAGCAATTCAGTTAAGTGATGAAGAAGTTGCTATCTTTATCTTGTACGTGTTAATTTTTATTTTAAAAAAGTATCAATAAAATAGTATTCTGCTGTATTTTATGAAGAACCATATTTATCCCACAGACTCTCATAAAATATAGAAAATATAGAAAGCCAAAGACTTGTACAACTCAAAAGGCCTGTCCCTTTCTAACATTCTGCTTTGGAAGAAGTCACCTTATTTCTGGAGCATAATGATTTATTTCTTTTGCTAGGATTAAGAATTTATTTCCAAGACATTATGACTTCTGAATGACAGAAACCATTTCAAAATGACAAATTTATTTATTTTTAATGATCACTGTAAATAGCTTTAAAACATCAAAATAAATTACTACTTGAGTTAAAAAATAAAGTGTTCTTACACTTTCAAAACAAAATATTTAACCTTTCCATGATGAACCAATTAGAACAGCTTTCCAAGCATTTTTAAAGACAATTTTCCTAAATCAACTTAGCCTATCATTATTTTCTGTTTTACTGATTCAAACTAATATTAAGAAATTCCTTAGAGAAGACATTGTGCTCCAGTTTTCTTGTAGGTTCTCAGGTCCACACCTTGCATGACTAAGGATTGTGACTTTTCTTCTGAAATGTCCTCAGTGAAATATTGAGGCCATTGCAAAAAGTTTTACTCACTGTGAGGAAAAGTTTGCTGACACTGTGCTTGTAAAAGTATCGACCACCACAAAATTTTAGTAAAACCCTGACTGTGGGAATTTTAGGGAATCTCTGTTGGAAGCATTTCACATTTCCTACTCTAGGGTAGTGGCTTTGTTAACTATTGGCCAACTAACATACAGCTTGAATGGTGGTCCCTATACAGGATTTGCAGAATGAGGAACCCCACCAGACATTCCCCTTGCAGTCAGGAGAAATCAGAGGCAAAGAGGAACTGCCTGACTTCTTGTGTCTCTGCAGTTCTTGGCATTCTGGCAGAGCTCCTTTGGAAAGGTAATACTAAGTATAAATCCCACTAAAATAAACTTTTAGAATCTTCGAGGGTTTTGAAATATGGTTTTCAATTGGTGTCCTGAAGCCTCTTATTAAATAATATGTGGAATAATCTATATTGGATGGTCAAGACTAGTACATCCAGAATAAAGAATCATGTGTTTTAAATTAAGAATATTAGCTGTCAATCCCTTTCTTATGAGTCTTTTAGATTGCCTAAACAACCAAGGATGGCATAATCATGTTACATGCTCACTGTATAAACGCCAGTGATGAGAAATGAAAGTTGAAGCACAGACAGCGATGCAACCATTTGTTTAGAAGATTCAATTACCACTTCCGTACAGGACTTGATTCACTACCATTTCTGACACTGTTTCCTATTGTTGCAGCTTAAAATTAATGGGAAGGAGCTTTCACTTTTCACTAAATGGATCCAAACTGGTAGACTTCCTGTCACTTAAAAAGCATGCAGTCAAAGGCAATGTTTAAGCAACAGACGCTTTCAAATAAATAATGCAAAACACTTGAAGCTACCAGTGTAGCTGGCAGAGACAACATACTGTTTATATATCCTGCCTGGCTTGACTCAGTGAACATATTAGACTTCAAATGCTGTACAGGCAAATAAAGCAAACAAGGAATTACAGTCATACCTCATGAAAGTTATTCTTATGAAAATAAACATAGTATTTTGCAATATTGATCGCCTTGGTAGTTACATCCTATACCTCATTAAACAATGAAGGCAAAATAAAGCTAATATTGAATTAATTAAGCTTATGGTGATGATTAGTTAAGCTGATATCACTGCCTCTCTCAAGACTGTTCTATTAGCCAAATCACAAGATCTCTCTGAATTGAACCAAAACATGGTATAAACACCATTTTAATTATAATACTGTTGTTATAACCTTCAGGTATTGCAATGATTACCAATAGATGTTTAGTCACATTTGAAAAATTCAGCAGACCCTGTTTGATTAGTTCTTCACATACTATCCTGACAGAGGGGCAGGTTATACAATCAATATGGAAACCCCACTCTCTTATTATCTTCTTGTCTGCTAATATTATAGTTAAGCTCTTTTTAAAACTCACTTGTGCCCTCAATCTTACATGCTTTTGTTCATAACGCTAAGACAAATGCATTTGCAAATACCGAACAATGAAATGACGCAAGTAATATCATACACACTGAAGATTCATTCCATTCAGATACTATTCTAAAATTTTGTTTAGTATTACCCACATTTTAATAGTTTTAAATTGATGAATAAAAAAATAGTATCTAACCACAAAGGGGTTTTTTGCCTGTGGTCAATTCAATTTCATGTCATATTAATGTGCATCCTCTTAGATTCAATACAGTTTGCTCTTTTCTAACCTATGTGACTGAAATGCGGAAGGAAAAATAAAACCAGAAGTAAGCATTGACTAGTAACCAGTAAGCCGCAATGGTGTGACAGACTAGAACTTTAAGCAACAAGTGAATTATTCAAGATCAAAAATGTGTGTCCAGTAAAGAGTGACATAATATCTTCCTAATTGCCCATAGGCATAAGTTCCAATTTTCTCTAGACAATACATACATTTGGTTGAGTCAACCAAAGTCATGCATGCAGGATAACACATTTAAATTTAGATTTCTTGTTCCATAATACAGAAGTGAAAAGGAGTAACAATTCATTTGCCTATAACTAAGTTTTCTTCCTACATTTCTAACCCTTGTGAGGCTCAAAACTGCCCCTCTGGTTGTCACAGATCAGAATTCCCTCTGACATTTAATTAAATTAGAGAAGAATATGCCTGTGTAGGAATGGAAGCAGAGGGAGAGTAAGTGAATTTCCAACATTTGTAGCTTTCCCTGTGTCTAACTGTGACTATGATGTGTATGTAACACCAGATGATCAGAACAGCCACTTTGTAGGAAGGGAATCACACCACAGGACATGACTTTGAGGAAGGTGATTATAGTCCTGTTAAGTGAGGGGAGTGAGTGTTAACACAAACTCCAGGACACAGTTTTTCCAAAGGCAGAAGAAACTGCCTTTTCACTTTGCTAACATTCATATCATAGTTGAACAGGGTAATAATTACTTCTCTGGAAGCACAGCTGGGATGGAAAAAGAACATGAAGTCTAACCTAATAAAAATCTATTTTCTGCAAAGCTTTGGCTATCCTCAATAACCTTTTATCGCCACAATGGTGAGACAAGGTATGTTGCCATGAAGGGAAACCTCAACAGAATCTACCACAGTTCTGCATAGAAGTCCTTTACCTTCACTGCCTCACTTCATGGAAGTGCCAAAAGGATCAAAATTCTCTTAGCCTTTGAATTGAGATGAACGCCTGGAGTACGTTTCAACTAATTAACTCCTACTCACAGTAAGAGGACAGATTCCAGTGAGACATGGTACAAAAATATAAACAAATCATAATGAAGTAATCTACAGTCAACATGAGTTATTTTTAGATGGCAGGTGCCCACAATTCACACTTTTGCCTCCACTAGCAGCAAGGGAGCACTCCCCTTTCTATTGGGACTTAGGCTGCCTCCCACTTACACCAGGGTGAAATCACATGCTGGAAGTTACTACCCTTCTCCTGAAAAATCTTTCAGATTCATCCCACAATAACTTCAATGTCTCGTTCAGTTTCAGCACAAGACTGAATGTTTTTCTTAGTTGAGAAAAAGAAATACACATAATAAATATGTGCAGTGTCCATCCTTGGAGGTTCTCAAGGACTGAATAAAACTCTGAGCAACCCAGTCAGATCTCACAGCTGACCTGGCTTCCAGCCAGAGGTTGGACTGGAGACATCCTGAGGTCCCTTCCAATATGAATTATCCTTAAAAATTAATAGATATAACGTATTTTTTTTTCCAATCAAATATCATCATCTCCTATATTATTTATCCTGAAATCAGAAAATAATTAAAAATGAACATGGCAGATGTTCTTGGAAATGAAATGAACCATTTTTTAGATGAAACAGAATCATTAAGTCAACTACAACTGTTCTTTCTACTCTTTATTCTCATCATGTCTTGCCTTAAATTATTGTAATTGCCTGTGGTAGAAAATTTGTCCTAGTACGTGCATGCAAGTCAAATCCCAGTCAGAAACTCCTCTGTACAGCATATGAATATTCATCATGAATGTATTTATGAAGCGACTATTCACAAATATTTGTTTCCCAAGGTGAGCTTCAAAAAACCCCCACCTATAAAGTTGTGAAATATCTCCAATGCAAGGCTTGTTTGTATTGCACTGCTTGTTAAGACAGTGGCAGGACCTGCCTCTGTACAAAAGCTATTGCAAAATACTGTTATTCCTTTCAGCACGTCGTAACTCTTTTGTGCCAACACTGTCCCACATGCAGGATGCCTTTCTGCAGCTTAATCTTTGCCCACTTTTAAAGCAGCAATGCTGAGCAGGCACCCTCAGAGTATATTCCTGAAGTTTCACAAGGCCCTTCCTCCTATCTAAGCATCATTGTGAACTAAGCGTCATTGCGTGCTCCCCAAGCACTCCCCTCTCCCACTGTTTTCGACTCCCCCAGTGGACCCTGAGAGCAAAACACCACAGGGAAGCGCGGCCTCTGAGTAAGACCCAGTGCCCTTCTGCCCCCCAGGTAAAGAGCCTTTCAGCACACCTGAGTATGCCACTTGCGCAAATGTTTGCACTGCAAAGTCAAACAGCCAGGCCTAAACCGCAGGTGAAAGACTAAATGCTTAAGCAGTCAACCAGAGCTGAGATGCAGCTACTTCCAGCTCAGGCAAACGGCTGTTGATTCACTAATTCAGCCTTGAAAATAGCAAGTCAGAAAGCTCAACAAAACGAGACCTTGGTCCACATCCTCACACTGCTGCAGTACCTGAAATCTTCTCCACAAAAAGCAGTGATACTCTACTCAAAATAATGACCATGAGTAGAAAAACTCTTAGGATAGGTTCAATGGATGAAAAATCTGTCATCTTCCTTTAAGGAACCATCAACCGCAGAGCATTTTAGATGCGTTCATAGAAATACTCTCCAGACTTTCATCCTTCCTTGTTAGCACTGATCACTTTGCATTCCTTGACACCCGTTAAATCTATTCTGATTCTTCATGGAGTTTGGTTTAATAGTTAGATAATTATATGGCAGCTGAAACGCTAAGGGGATTTCACATCAGCTCACCCAAGAACAAAAGAGTTCAAGCTTTTATGAAGAAAGGGGAGCTATTGCACGGTGAAATGTTAGCCCAGCAACACAGAAAAATAAATAATTAATAACACATTATATATTTAATTTACAATGAAGTAATATAATATCAGCAAATGTGAGAAAACACATTTGTGCCGTAAACATTATATACCATTCTGTCTTACGTAAGCCATTTATACATGTACATTACTCACAACTATTCCTCTCCATGCATTTTTAATTGTTTTTAATTGTTAATTTACGTGATAAAATGTGACTTTCAGTTTGAACTAAGACACAAAAGTAAATCTTGATATAAGGCATAATTAAAACATGAAAAATTTGTGGCAATAACAGCTATCAGTGAAGGCTAATGGTTCAGCGAAAAATCAATCAGGTGAAAAATTAACTAGCTATCAAGAAGAAATAACTTCGCACTATTAGTAAATTTAAAGCAGAAGCTCAAGTTTTCCTTGCAACCAAGGGAAGGATAAGTAGGACATTTTCCTATACTGTTCATCAAAGCTGCTTCATGCTGTTCTGGTGCCTTCTCTCTGATTACCACGCTCAGTGCAAGTGCTTCAATTTTTACTTCACTCAGTTTGAGAAGCTGATAGAGCCTTATAATATTAACTATAACAAATAGTAAAACTAAAAAAAATTAAAAATAAAAAAAATTAAAAGGACAAATGTAGACTTACTTCACAATTTTGTATTCACCCTAAAACTTATAAGTAGTCTGACCTGTACAAAGGAAAATGATTACTGGATATTAGACCCGTCCCAAATTACCTTTATATAGCTGCTTCTGAAAGCATTGAGCAAAGCATGGTTTCCATACTGAGAATTCTTAATCTTTCAAAGTAAGCCTCCAGCCCTAGTATTGAATTATGGCTTGAACGCTGATCTCTTTTGTCTTACCCGTAAGAGAAGAAAATGTATCTATATTCACAAGAGCTGTCTGCAAGTTATAATGCAAAGTTAATTTCCAGTGGGAAAAAAAAGCAACGTACGCAAAGCCAATATTTTCAGAAGGACAAGTCTCACTTCATGATGGGAGAAACTTAAATTCCAACTACTTCCTACCCACATAGGAGGCTCCTGTCAATGTAGTTGTTGTACAGCCTACAAAAAAATTCAACACATTGTCTCCTGCAGGCAAGTTTGCAAGAAGCTCTAACAGAGGTAGGAGTTGATAAGGAGGCAGGTTGTCCCACCTCTTTTCTCACTTGGTCTTGTATTGCATGTGAAATAATCTTACGTGCAAGTCAGAAGATCAGAGAAATTATACAGAAATTGTCAGATGTCAAAAACTTAAAAATACAGAAATAAATAAAAATTCTAGTATCAAGCTGGTAAGACAAAATAGCCCATTTTAGTTCTTGATTTTTTTTTTTCTGATCATCCTTTTATGTTGGAGAAACATATTTTTCCTTTGTTGATAAATTTGCAAAAGAAAAAAAAAAGCAAATGTATGCTCCACATTTTTAACAGAGCTGGTCTTATTCTCTGGGTGATATCAATATCCATATTATCAGACCTTTCTATAGCAATTAGCAACAAGAATCACCAATAGCCCTGTGTTGCTTCCACAGAGTCCATCCAAGTGGATGGAAAATGACTGTATAAAGCCGTTTCACTCCCATGAAACCCAGAAGTTTATTATTGCCACTTCTCCGCCTCTGCAGCTGTCAACTGAGAAGCAGCAAAAAGTTCAGTTCTCCCTCCCGTATTATTCAGTCCATAGCAGAGGTGGCTGCAAAAGCTGATGAGGCAACACAAACTCAGAAAAGGAGCAGACTACAGATGATACCTAGCCTTATCCATTACATAAAAAGAATTTACACAGTGCCTAGCAAAACCAGAAGTTCAAGAAGCCTTGAAACAGGTTAAACAGAAAAAAAAGCTGTTACCAATAGAAATACAGTCACTTAAAGGGAATTTCCTCCTCCAGGGTATTCCCTACCAACAAGGAATATGTCCGCTCAGAACAGTAAAACAATCCATAGCTTAGGAGGATTTTTCTGTTTTTGTTTCTTTAAACTCACACGGCCATTTATTTGGCACATAATTATAGGTCAAACAAATTTCTGTTTCTGTCTAGGGCTCATCAGATGGTTTTGCCCCTTTTTATAAAACTGGAATTGGCATGCAATGCTGGCAATCACTACTTTCACATTTAATTATTGCAACTCATCTAGGAATGCAGCCACAGAGCCTGAAAACGTTCCAACTGGTACAAAAGCCTGTCTGCTTAGCAACAGGGATACAATGAACTGGATCATCTGAGTGCTTCTCTTGCTGGGCTTGCTCTCTACTGAATTAAGAATCCAGTCTGGTTATTTGTGCAAAGACTCCCTAGAGATTGTAACTGCCACAACAGCTGGACTCATGCAATTCTTTTTCACAAGATATAAAAGGTACTTAAGAATTCACTACCACCTAAACCCAATGTTATTTGAATTAACTTTCATTATGTGCTTTATCTAGATACACAAAAGATGCCCATCTATAAATCAACAGAGAAACGGATACAAACAAAAATCTCCAAAGCATAACTATGAACTGCTTCTACAACAGAAAGGAAATTGAATATTTTTATTAAAAAGCATTTGCCACGATGTACACACTAACACACACCTCTATGTCGATAAGGTCATATCATCAACTACAAACCAAAAAAATTATATCCAATTCAAATTAAAAAAAAAAACAACCCTTACCATTTTAGTTTTTATCCCCTGATGTATTATGTTGTTTTCCACAGATAATAATTTGTTTGCATTTATTTCATGTGGTAAGTTCACTTCATTTGCACACAGCTATCTCACAGACTTTATTCTAAATTGTGTAATCTTATAACAGGGCATGAGACTTCTTAGTATCAGCCAGTATCTGATTACAGCAATTTTACACCTTGCTGTAATCAGCTATGAAATCCTTACATCACTTTTATCCACACTTTACGCCCTTCCCCCCAAAGCTCTCTGCAAGCCAATTAAGATTAATTAGCTCATCAAAGCAAGATTAGGTTTTTTTCCAGATTCTCCATGTATTTAATTCAGGTGTGTAATTCCTGTCTCCTCTGTACATGTCTTGGCAATATACTTTTCAATTCCAAGGGAAATATTGGGAAAAAAAATAATTAATCAAATATTGTTCATCACCATTATAGTAAAAAAAGCTTTTCCTATTCAGTAGGAACTATGATCACGAAGCAATAATTTTCAGGAAGCTACAATTTACAATTTAGATCAGCAAAGGCTCTTTATAGTCTCCTAGCAGTAAATTCCTAACTAGCAAAGTTACTGTAAAGCAAAGGACCGAAAGGAGTCTATAGGGGATTCAAATACCACCTCAAAACAGTGATTGCAGAGGAAGGAGACATTACCACACAAGCCAGTTCTTTCCCATTTATAGTCATTTCCCCAGCCCATTCCTCAGAAAACTCCCCTATGTTGCCATTTCTAAGGTCTTAAAAACTTGTGTTCTTTTTCTTGATATATTTTCCCATTTTTAGTTTCAGTTCCTGGCAAATTTTAGCTGTCAGTTGGACAACAAGCAATAACCCTTTACAAAAAAGGGGACACAAACTCATAATAATGACTGCAGCATTTAGATAGTAACCACTTCAGTTATGACTAAAAAGAATAGGTTTATCATTCATTCTCTACTCTCTGTAACATCCCCAACCATTGCCAGTCCACATATAAACCTCTGCCCATAATTTTTTGGGGTATAACCCCTTCCTTAACATACCTTCTTTTTCTTTAACAGGACCACACCACACTTTCATCATCCAGTATCTCTTCTAACCTCATCAACACTGTTTCTTTTAACAACTACAAAAACATACAGCTGATGCTCATCCACACAGAATGACTTGGAAACCTACAGCTTTATTGATTCCATCTTGTGTAAAAGGCACCCACATCAACTGAGGTATTTATGTGAAAGCAAAAAAACCTTCTGGGATGGGGCGGGGGAAGAAAAGCTTCCCACAGACTTCAGATTAGCATAAGAATCTCCTTCCTAAATCATTTTTGTTCTCTAGTTCAATAGCGTCTATCAAAATACTGAGCAGTTGATATTTGCTCCCAAATTATTATTATGTACTTACTCCTAGCAATGGGCTTGTCTGAAATGCTTCTTAAAAGGCAGTTTTCTGGTACTTTTGAAGATGTGTTTCTGAGTCTTACGTAAAATTCCAGGACTGTCACGTTCTTGTTTAAATTTCAGGTCAAGGAAGCTGTTCAGCTTTAACTTAACATCTCTCTGAACAACGCCAAGAACATCACAAAGTGCCAAACCAACTAGAGCTGCATGAAGCTGATAAGAAAGAGATATGACATTCATATAAAAATCAAGCTGGAAATCAATAGGGGAGCCTGGATTTAAACTGAAAGTCATTTTTATAGCTCAGCTGCTAATATCAGTAGGAGCCTGGAAGCTTACTGCCATGTGCTTACTCAGGATAAGCTCTGAGACTCGTTTCTTGCATGCCTTCACCATCTTCTCCTGGCTTGCACTCAAGAGTGGAGATTATAGGTAACTGTTTGCTTGAACATGGGACCAAGTTTTCCCCAACACCTACAGTTACTTCACTCTAGCTGAAGGCACCAACCACAATATCAATAGCTTTGGCAGCAGCAAAGCATAAATTCCTCAGGCACGAAAGACTGACAGAGCTCCTTCTCCCACCACCATCCATCCCACAATGGCACCCAGCAGATGATGACTCACATATTTCTTCGGCACAGCAGGTGCCAAGCAACAAGGAACCACATCCAGCCAATGCAATTTAAGGCTCTCCTGAGTATGCTCTGAACTACATGAGCAGTCAAGGTAGAAAAAATAATTACCTTTAACCTGTTCCTGCCCTGCATCCTTGCCAACTGTTCCTGATAGATATAGGGCACAAGTAAGAATAAGATTCACTACATATTCTAATTTCTGTTAACCTATTCAGTAATTAATTCTATGATTTCATCAGCTCTTCACAAGATATCACCTTGAAATTAGCTGCAGATTGCAAATAATTTGAAATTCTCACCTCAGGGTTTTAATGAAATAGTTGGGTACTTATATAGGTGTGTCTGGTGCTTTCAGCCATTTAAACATTTGGCTCAAGGACACTCATCCCCAAAGACCTTCATATCATCACTGTGTTTGCTGTTTGTAAAAAAACCGCAAAGGTTATCTCACAGTGTAAAATAAGTAGAATCTCACTTTTTGTATCAACATAGGTGACTAGGAAATTCTGCTACAGCACTAAAATTAGAGTGATTATACAGGTTCAAAGCAATTATTAATACAATTATAGTTTCCAACAGAGTGCCAATGGTTCGGGTTTTCCATGCAGACTTTTAGTTTATTCACGTATAGGTTTTCTTTGAAATAAATTAATGGACTCTTAGGAATTCAAGATAAGTGCTGAATCAAATTTATTCAAGCTAGTTTGAGGTACATAATATATAATCTCTTCTTATTTGTTACTTTTGATAGAACTGAATCTTACTTGGGCACTCATTAGTAAACTTTTTTTTCATTTATTCAATAGAATGTCCCTTTAATTTATATGTTTTTCAGGTAAACAAGATGCAAGAAGATACATATCCTGCATGTCAGATGAGTATTCTGGAAGACAATCTGTCCCTCATAATCAATTACAATGGCATCACAGTCCATGGAATCTAACGTATGTTATAATGAATTCCCTGGCTCCATTCATGTATTTGTACGTTGAGTTTGTCAGCATGCATTTTGTTTTAATTCACTTGCTTTTGCAATAGGTTTTCTCTGGAGATCAACTCAAGCCTTGATGTATAAAGATGAATTTTCTGGCCTAAGGAGATCAGTTTGCACAGTCAACAACAATATCCCAGAGGTGAACCAGAAGACTATACATGTGAAACCAAATTGAATAACAATATCACAAGAGAAAGCTCTAGATCCACAGATGGCATCTTTTCTACTCACACAGTACATCTGTGCAAATCATAAAGTGGAAAGTCAATGACAAAAGGTGACTCATTAAATCACAGGTATGTTATTATATTGGGACAGAACCCCCTTCTGGCACTTGAGATTTATCTGCATTCCAAATTAAGGCTTAGATGACTAGATGCAAAATCATTTCCCAAAACTATACAACTACCAAACAAGGTTAAGTAGCTGTTAACATTAAATTGACCTAAAGAACAGTCATGTTTGGAATTACAATAAAAAGGTCAAGTTTACCAATATGATTATTGTTATTTCTGTTACAGCTATGTTTAAAGATGTCATACAAGATTAGGTTGTGGTTAAAAGACAGAAAGAATGGGTTCCTCATATTAGACCCCAGAGTGCTAAGGTTCAGGATTGCTTTAAAGATTGGCTGGATGCTTATAGCAAGCAGCTGCAATTGTTTGGAGGCAGATGACATGGCACATCAAAGAAAAATGAAATACTGTATTTTTTTTATGGGTAATAATGAACTGTCTGAGAAGGAAGCAGATTATAGGTTACACTTGAGGTACACATATACTGATGATACAGGAGATTTGAGTTACCTGTCTAATGTCACCTGGGAAACATGCATTACATTCAGAAACGTATACCAGGTCAGTATACACACAAGAGTATTTTCTTATCATGTTATTTATAGAATTGGGAATGTTATATTAAGGGAAAAGTTAAATCTCTCCCACTGCACAGATTTACCTTCCAAAGCCGTATCTGACACTCCATCTTTTTTTCATAATGTATGCTACCTGCTTGTTCTTAGCACTTCTTTCAGCCTGATAAGGAAAACACATTAGCAAGGTGATTAATGGCTTTGTGCCCTTTCCTTTTCTAGTTCCCATGTATTTGCACAATATATAAATGGTTGAGTTACAAAACACCATAGAAATGCATGCAATTCAAAGTAATCCCTCTATCATTTCTGTAAGCTTTTATGATTAAAAAAAAATATTAAAATAAGTCTAAAACTTCATTCTGCTTACTATTAACAACTATAGTCGTTTTACTCTTTGCTATGATAAACATGGGAAATGACCGTAACCCCAGTAGTACTTTAACTGGGCTCTTAACTGCTGGCAAGTGTAAATGCTCGTGGCTCCTGGACCATCAAGACTGGGCCTGGAAAATCTCGCTGGTATTTCCTTGGATTTCCTCCTCACGGGAACCGCAACACATTAATCTGTGTCCATGTTACAGTAAAAGAGGAACCAGAAGACAGCTGCTGCGTACAGCACGACCCAAGAGATGGAAACGTTTTTGGGTCTTCCCAATCGGACTCAGCTTGTAACACAGCTGCTTAAAACGGCAGCTTTCCCAAGTAGGGGTTTCCATGACCATGCTACTACCCTCTTTATGTTGTTTCCTCAGTGTGTCAGAAGAACACTGCCTCAAAATAAATTAATTTCTCTCTCTCAAATACATTCCAAATATGTGCAAATCCATGCTTTTTAAATTTTCTCCACAAATGTTAAGATTTTAGTTCACTTGGCCAGTCTTCTACTTTAGATTCATCGGCAGAATGTGATCTCCTTTGCTTAGGTGTGCATGTGCGTGTGTTAATAAGAATTAATAAGTTGGAGCTTTATACTGTCTTTAAAGTACTGCCAAGGCAGATAAATCTTATTATCCCTATTTAGAAATGTGGAAAATGAGAGAAGGGAATAATATGATTCATTTAAAATATGATTGCAGACCCAAAAATAGAACCCATGTCCTTTTCCCATATTATGTACGAATTGGCCTAGCAGGGGATTAGAAGACTGGTTTAAATAAAATTAGGAATTCTTTAAGTATTCTGCCCTAAATATAATCTTCACGGTGTTCTTTTAGTTTTTATCTTTTAAAATATTTTTTTTTCCTAATTACATTCTCCTATATTCTGACTTGTTAATGACAGGTGCAGATATATATTAGCTAAATTAAGAAGTGCTGGAAATTTCATAAAAAAAATAATCATAAAAAAATAATCCTTTTTTTTCCCTTGGATTTAAATCTAAATTGTTCAAAGCAAGAAAAGAATAAATGGTAATTACCATCCAGGTAATCCTTACTGAACTGGAAGCTTAGAATTCTTTTTGATTAGCCAATTACTGGTTGTGCAGCAGGCACAGGCAATCGAATCAAATTGTGTGTATATATGTACTGATGTTATATTTATATACATATATGCATATGCATATATTTATATATCTTGTTTTGTTCTCTAGGAGCCTGTGATATATATGTTGGGAATTCTTTCCCCGTCTTGGATAACATAGCTTTCATCTGTTAATCTGTATAATTTACCAACAAAAAAGCCAAAGTATTTTTCAATACATTTTTTTGGAAAATGCTGGAAATCAGTGCTGCAATCACTTTCTTACACAAAATCTGCACTGTTCTTGTCACAAATTAAATGCCTGGCACTCCTGAGTAGAAAATATTAGCTAGTCAAATGTTAAAGTGACTTTCAGGTAAACTATGTTGATCTGCCATTACACCACTTAGAAAAAATTCACTGTTTTTTCTTGTTTGAATTTCACTCTCACCTGTAAAACACCTCATTTATAAATGTACTAGTCAAATCATTAATAGACAGTATTTGCTTGAGTTCTTAACTTTTTTTTTTTCCCACTCCACTGTTCTTATCAGCCTACCTAAATTTTGGCAAACATTGTGCTATGCCATCTATTATCAGAGAACAGGAATGTGCTTTTCAGATTTTATGAAGGTATTTCCTCTCTTTTCCTCCCCTCTCCAAAGACATTTCTGTCATTCCAGGATTCTTGCTTTCAGGCTTCAAAGAAACTCTGTGTTCCCTTTAAGCTAGTTATAAAAATATCCACATTTACTTTTGGAGGATCTGCACCAAATATACCTTTAATATAAAACCTCCTCAATAACTGATAAATCTTCTTTAACTATAGATTAGTTATTACATATTAATAAAATAATAACTAAGCAAAGTTAAGTCCCATTAGATTAACTCTGATGATACAAACAAGTTCGTATCGTTTCAAAGAAAAGAAATCAAGTTTGCATGAAATATTGGGAGGGTTTTCTGCTTTTATTAAAGCGGTATTTAAAAAAATATAGTAATGAAGAGCAGGAATATCATTCTTCATAAATACTTGAATATAAAAAGATTCGATATTTGTGAAATTAATGCCAGAGTTTGGGGCTTTTTTTCTTTATTGTGCAGAAAACTGGTCCAGATCCGCTACTTTGTTAATGCATAAAAATATGCAAAGCAAAGTCTTTGTGTCTTTCTGACAGAACATATTCAGGAGATAAAAAAATAAAGAAAAAGAAGCAGAGAGTGCAGAAAATTGAATCTTTTAAACAATTCCATTTTGACTGAATTGCAGCATGCAATACTGAACAAAGGGGAAGCATTTTCCAAAAATATAAGTTCATTTACATAAACTATTTTTTAAATAAAAAACACTTTAAGACAACTTTTTCCTTGTCCAAATAAAAAGCTAGAACCCGATTTTTTGATTTTTTTTTTCTTTATTATGAAATAAATGTAATGTTTGTGGAAAAAAACTAATTGGGCCTCCTAAGGAAAGTAAAGGAAATTGAACAGCTAAGAAACTTATTTTAAATTGAAGTCTCTTCTTTGAACAGTGATCTGGGCAACGGCAACATATAATTTCTTCAGCTTCCTTCCAGCTTCATTTTGTACACACTATAGTAAAGCTGGGTTTTCTTCACAGCTTTGGGAGTTTTTTCCACTTGCCTGCTGTCAAGATTTCCCAGGAAAATGAATGGATTAGGAAGGACCGAGCGTGTGCTGCTCTGGGTATTACTACAGGTGAGTCCTGGGATTTCATTTCCTCCTATTCCCTATATACACTCTCTCTAGACAGAGAAGCAGAGGCTCCCAGTCCTCTTCCCACTACAAAGAAAGGGAGCTTACCACTAAGGAAATTACAGATCTTCAAAATGTACATCTTTAAAAATGAAGACCTGTTTAGTCCAACCAGGGGAGTCCGATTAGGCAAGACATGTAGTAAGGACTTTGAGTAACAGGAACTAAAATACCAAACATGCACAAATGAGCATAATGATGCAGGTAAACAGGAGTATTAAATCACCTTTCCACTTTTCAGCACAGCATCTTCTTATCTCTTTCTAAAAATAAATTTGAAAAGTGCAAACATCACTACATTATTTAACATACTGCATCATATCATATTTTGTGACTCATAATTGTTTAGAAATTTATGTCCCTAAAAACACATATAGATATTTTATGTGTATGTATAAAATCAACAGAAAAGAAACCCAAAGAAACCCTATCTAAAATTGAACATTCAAAGAGTAAACAAAACCAGACCGATTAAATTTGCTAAAAAGAGTGGGAAATAGCTGGTTTGACAGGATTGTGGACGTGCTTAAGGGAGAAGTTTTCCAGTTGCTTATACTTCCCATGGAGACTTTCACATAATTACTGTTTTAAGTAGCTATGATATAAAAAAGTAGTCCTTTCCAAGCCCAGCATGAATTCTTTGCCTTCACCTTTGGGTAAAAGTAGAATAGAGTCCTTCTCCAATGTAAATCTGGGAGTAATATGATTACTTTTCCAACCAAGAAGTAAAATTGATTATCACTCAAACATATTTCTTAACATCACTATGATCCCTATCTAAAATGAAGTATCACTTGGAAGCTTTATGGAAGGGTACAACTAAGTATTCACATGGCTGTGGAATCGGTACACCCATATTTCAGTGATTTATGTGTTAGAGCATTTTAATACTAGAAAAACTGTAGAATTTATTAGACGCTAATACATTTCATTGTGATATCCTGACCGCTGTTCAGAATTATTTTCACATACGTATCTATGGATGTGAATATATGTATTTTTGCACACACACATAATCCCCCTAGATTCTTACTGTACCACCAAGCAGCTGTTGACCACTTGTGTCAGTCACAAAGGCCTCTATTATTTTTTTTCACTCTATTATCATACAGGATGGTAAAGATTTGTTCATAAAAAAAAAAAGATTCTAAAGAAAAATTCCAGGTTATTGCAGTTACACAAGTCCAAGCTATTTAAAAAAAAATAGAAGTTGTACAACTATAGATTGGTAAAGAGGTAAAAATCATAAAATATTTTCCAAATAAGTGAACGAGATGTGATAAAGTCAGCAACTGCTACTATTTTTATTACACTACAAATGCTGTGGGTAGGAACACTGTATATTGGTTAAAATATTGACCCTAATCTATATACCAAAGGCAGTGAGCAGAAAAGCAAGTAAGAAAAAATTGTTTTATTTGCACAATCTGAGGTGTTATGCCCTACAAATTCCATAACTATAAAGTATGATTTAATTTGAGGTCCTACAGGTAATAACTATGTTTTTGTTTAATCCAAGATATGGATTCCTTATAATTTTTCACATTGAAAACAGAGATCATGTGAAACCAGTGATACTCTCAGGTCCATTCATCCTTGGAGATCTATTGTATTACTGGCCACATAGCTTCTCAAAAATTTATCATGAAAACTGCCAGCCCTGTTGGTAATTTCAGATGAAAATAAAGTAGTATATCACTATGAAAGCTAAAGTCTTTTCCTTGATTATGAAAATCAAACTCCTAGTCAGGACTAAGGTTCACTACCTACTCAGCACATTTATCGCTAGTACATTTTCCCAATACTAAGTATATAGAAAAAACAATATCATAAAGTCTTCTATTTCAAGTTGTAATAGCTTCCTAACTTCAGTGTCATTTTCCCTGGTTTCAAAGCCATGGCAGAACTCTGTGTTGACTTCTATAACTTCATTTTAATATATTTGATATGAGGATATTGAGGCAGAAATCCCAAACCTTCCATTCCAACAAAGTTGCATTCCTTTTTGTAGTTTCACTTTGCAAGATTACATAATTATGCTGAAATAACCATGGAGATGACTGTTCAAAGTCCAAAAAGTTTTAACTAATACCTTCCTAAAGACCCTAATTGTTAAATAAGATATCATCCTTTAATAAAATTTATCTTACAGTGTATCAAATATCTTCTGAACTTGCTTTATGCTTCTTAATATTTTCCCATAGCATATATCATCTCCAATCCAGTAAGTTTACTTACATGCAACCTATACACTGATCTGAACAATAAAACACAGCTACACACTTACTGTTTGGTTAACTTTGGGGAAATTCTGGGTATTTGGTTTCTTTGACTGGAAAAGTTTCTAGCTGAAATAGAATTTAGCTGTCTGTGATGAAAAATAAGTGTGCAGATATTTAAGCTGTGCCTGACAGACTCTATACACAAAGATACTACCTCTTGTGTAATGGATGATAATAAGTGTAATTGTTCTGTTGTGTCATGAACTCAGACATAAAAGCCCCAAATGCAGTCTATCTAACACTAGGGCTATTATTTTATTCTTTTTTTTTAATATTAAAAATGGTTATTTGAACTCAAAAACGCACTGCCTGATGGATGGGGTCCTTACTAAGCAAATGTAAGTTTGTAAGGTACGAGGATCATGTTGTAATAAAATGAAATGAACAAAGCTACATGTGCTACATCGGGGTTTTATGTCTATCTCTAACTGCCTTTTAATGCATATATATGCATTAAAAAGATAGATGAATGACCTGAGCCATAGAACATCATGTTCATATCAGGTTACTGAACAGGAAAAATGTGAAATTCTCTGATAATAAGGAGGATTTTTCTTTGCTGAGATGCAAACTCTGCTAATTCTTCTAGTTCAGATGTTAGTGGTTAAAGTACACAGCTGACCAGGATTCAGGTCTACTGGTGGATAAACCTGGCTTAACTGCAAATTTAGCAGACTTGTGCCTCAGTTTATCACCTCTACCATGTTTTTGCAGCATGACATTTGTTATCTGCTTCAAACCAGCATGGCAGGGATTAATTAGCCAGTGTTTTAAGTCATTCCAATGCTTAAAATCTCTACTGAGTGCAAGTGGCAACTGCAACTACTAATTATCCTTGCAAACATGCACTGATTTAACTGTTCACCTGAAAATTGCTCAGCTTCAGTAGGCTGACAGTTTTTTCTCATCCATAAAGTATATTCCAATAAAACTGTAGAAGTCTGTAATATTATAACGATAATGAAAGAAAGGAAAAATGCAATCCTCTAACATTACAGTAAATAGTAGCTAGTATACGAATTTCATTGTCATCTTCATAACATATATTTGATGCTGAGGACAATGATGATAAAATTCCCCAAAATAACAATAACAATTCCCATTTAAAAGCCCCTAACAAACAAAGAAAATCAAAGCTTTATTTTAGAAAATGAAACCATAAATTTAGCATATTTGACATACGGAAGGTGCAATGTGCACAGATTTTTTTTCACCCAGTCACTTTTCAATATGGTTTAGTATGGTCTAAGTACAAAAGTGGTCAACCATTTCTCATTCTGGATGTGTCCAAACATCTCTCTGCCCCAAGACACTAAGAATCTCAAATATTCTGTTGATTTCACAATCCTGTCATGAATTCATGAAATTATGGCACAAGTAAAAGCCGTGGCAGATCCTGACAGCAAACAGTTTCCTAAATGAAACACGAGCATTATGATTTTAGTTTATGTCTGCCTGGAAGATATAAAAGCATTCCCCAAGAGAAAACAAATTACCAAAGAAAAGATAATCCCTTGAAAATGCTAAAGAGAATCAAAGCAAGTCAGTTTCCTAGAATACTTTTTGCATAAATTATCCAAATCTATACCGTCTTTATACACCAAAGTTTTGTTAAGATGTGCTGTGTGTACATTGTGTTAGCGGTCACATTTGCACAGGCATACACTTAAGCAGTTGGATGCAAGAGCTGGTCTATCAGATACAAGAAATACACATGATCTACTATGCCTCTTTGAGTAAAGGTGGTATTCTATTGTTAGCATTGTAAATCCCTTCCCTTTCCTGACTCTAAAAACTTACAAATACACAAGAGTGTTCAAACATACCGAAGAGATACTTAAATATAGGCCTCCAAAATGGGTACAAACCTACAGAATAGTATACAAATTTGGCAGGCATTAAATTCTACCTCTTGCAAGCATAATTTTCTCATTTCCTGTGCCATTTCAGGGCTTCTGTGGTTGGGGAGAAAATGGGAGTAAAAATTCAAATCTTATGAGAATATATTTTACTGACTGTGACATACAGGACATCAGAGGCCATATGTAGACTACAGGTGTGTTTAGCTGTATGTTTGATGAGTCTTTATTTAATTAGCATAGCAAAACTAACAGCTCAGTCTTACAAGCCTACACACACATCGGTAGTCCACCCAAACAATGACATAAGACTATTCACTTAAATGTAGTTTTTCAGAAACATGCTTGCTATTCACAAACATAAATAATTTCCTTTCACCTGAGACAGAATACATAGAGTCTCAATTATATATATGCTTTTGAATTTATCATATTTTCATCTTAAAAATTTCTCACATTTCCACCAAATCTGTATTTATCTGTTTTACTATACTTTATAATGATTCCCCCATCTATTTCTGAATCTTTCATTTCTCTCTCCTATTTATTAATCCTGATTACTAATGAAAATTGGATGCTCAAAGGGAAATTGAGTAATTCCAGGTATTAAACCAATACCATCATTCAGTTAAAACACACCACGGCAAAGTGTGCAATTTCTTTGCTTTAGTATGTGGATATTACATGTTAGTTCTTTTTTGTCTAAACTTTTATGGAAACATGGGTTTGGGGCTCATGTCTGTTGTGCCCTAATAAATTTTAAATGTATTTGTAGTTTCAACCAACCTTCTCTTAGGAGTATGTGCCTCCGAGATAGTCACATTCCTCCCCATCTCCACAATTACCTTTAGACTTTTCTGTTTCAGTACAAATATTTTTCATACTTTCCTCTTGGCGGGGGGGGAATAGATTATTCTAATCACCTTCTTGCATTTCTTCAAGCAGTTTTCTTGTCACTTCGCTATTTAGTCATACAAATAAAATTGATGAAGTCTACTCAGGGCAAATCTGCCATGGTCTTATGTTTAAATCAATGTGAGTAATGCAGGACAAAGCAATATAAATTTAAAATTCCCACACTTTCCAAGTATTTGCCTGCTTCGTTGTGTATATTCAAAATTTTAGAAGACTCTTCCCATCAATAACCTATAAAAGAGGTTAATCTAAGATTCTTATCCTATTTTATTACTTTAGAAGAAGAAAAAATATCACGCATTTCAAAGCTTTCAAAATCTAGGGCTTAAAAAAAAACCTTTAAAAGAGAAAATAGTGCCTACCTACAACTTCTACTCATATTTGTGGAAACAACAAAAATAGCCCAACAGCACTATCAGGTCTCTACACTCAAAAGCTCACAGCTTTAGAGTGAATATACTGCAATGCCAATATACAGCAGAGCTACTATGGAATCTGCTACAGAGAAACAAGGAGATTTTAGTTCACAAACAGCTTAGCTGACTCCTGAAGGTAGACAAGCTTTATAACAGGAAAGGAAACAGGAACAATTCCTATTACATTAAATGTTACATAAAGGCTTTGGCACACACATTGTATAATACCAAAAGGAAAAAATGACATTCAGGAGAAAAAAATAGCCTAAACAGCACACTGGTGATCTGGCCAGAAAAAACAAACACATTCCCATTAGCGCAGTAACGTATAGAGTTCTGCAGCATATGCTGAGGCTGCAGCTGGAGCACTGTACTTGTCAGCTTTGTGTCTGGAAGCTTTTCTGGCTTCCTTCTGTATAGCTATAGGTGCTGACCCTGCTGCTGGAAGAAGAAGATAAGCAAAATGTTTTAATCCGTACATTAATTATTGAAATTCGCACTGTAAACAAATACATTAGGAAACTAAGTTATTCCAAATAGATTCTTTTCTTTGCCCTCATTCCCCTGTTACACCATTTGAAGCAGTATGTAATTGTGTATTGTTTCTAATGCAAGGGAACTTTTTAAGGCGAAACTCATGCATTATGCAAGGCTACTACAGTGGGACACTGCATAGTCACACTTCATGTCTCAGCGAGATGGGAGAATAATTCCATATAGAGTTGCACAACAGAAAAGCAAACACACTTTTTCTAGAAAGACATTTGTAAATGACAGTTAATCCATCTGTACCTTGAATTTATTTGCATCTTCTTTTGCCTTTCCCCAAGGGAAATTGAGGAGCTAATAAGAAAAAAAACCATGAGATAGTGGTAGTGCAAAATATGTTAAATGCACATTATAAACATCAGTGGTGTCCAGCCAACATCACAACAGCAGATCTAGACCCCAAGCAGCTTTTCAAGAAGCAAAAGAAAAACATGATGACTATGTCACTAAGAAAAAGGCTGTAGGGTGTCCCAGTGCAAATGGCAGGAAGACATTTACAAACTAAAGAGATTTTAAATGTAATTCTCTAATCTTCAAATAATATGGATTGAGGATATTATAGTCCTGAAAATTAATTTCCCATGCTCTGAAGTAGTTCCTCTTTACATTTGTTCCTTCCAGAAACTTATTTCCAAGTGAAATGTATTAAAAAGACACTTCCAAAAGAGCCTCATGGGGTGTCTCAAGCATTACTGAAAATGAAGAGTGTGGCAACACAGTTATTATGGTTGCTCGTACGTTTCTATAGGAAATACAAAGAACCATAAAAGGAGCAATTGCACAAGGAGCCATACAGCCATACAAGGAGCAATTGCACTGAAGTCCAGATGTTTTCACAGATTTAAAAGCTTTGGAAAAAAAGCAAAAAATACATCTCCTTGTCTTACTTGAAATACTGAGATGACAGAAATACAACTTCTCAGTAGTGTTGTCCCCTTTTCTTTCTCAGATGACTGTGGAGCAGTACTTAACCCCTTATTAGTGTGCAGTGACACCACACCCCTGGTGTGCCCCAGGTATCCATGCTCCAGATCTTCATCTCTTCATCTAATATTTAATCCACCATTGGACTCCTTTCCATTTAAAACTTTACCCACATCCTTATTGCCACACGGCTGTGTTCCAGAGCTTTCTCACTGTCTTTGCTACTCTCTTCCTCTTTTCCAGTTGGCCATGCCCCAGCTCTGATCCTGTGCAACTCGGCATTAAACACTTCATTTCTGCCCTTTGTATCTTCCCCCCAAGTTGAGCATGCTCTAATACTTCATCTGCCCTCCTTTACATACCAAGGATCAAGAGGTCAGATCTCTTCTCATTTTCACCAGAGGACATTACTAGTAACATCACTGGTATGAGATCTGAAATGGGGCCTATCCCTCAAGAAGCAACAGTACGACATAAGTATCAGGCAATTATTTAGTCACAAAGAGTCTCTCTATTTAACTAGCGTGCATATTAAATGTTAGCTTACAAGACCCACAGTGACAGGCTGTAGACTAATTTATGTTTAACTAATACCAGTTTCAACAGTACTGAATTAATACACAGAGGAGGATTAAAACTAAAATGTAGCGCCTCCATGCCGCTAATCTTGGAATGTATTAAAAATACCCAAAGCAGCTGCAGGAATGCACACTGTCGATACATCAATGGCAGGGATCACTATCAAATAGTTTGAGGGAATTGGTTTGTCAAAAAGAAAACAAAAAATAATCCAAAGCTTGTCAAGATCTTTGGAGTTAAATTAGTAGAAAATTAATTTTGGCAAGAAAACAGAGGAATTACAGACCCAAAAGACAAGTTAAAATGCAAAACTTTCTTTTTGTTTGCTGTGCAATGCTTGTCAGTTCAGCTTTGTTCCCATCTCCCATGAAAAACCAATTTCATAATCTAGTCTTTAAGACCATACCAGCCATTGTCAACAACAGGACTTTGCCGTTCTGCTGGCTAAAAAGAGAAGAGAATGCAGCTAGTTCAGGCAACCTGCATATACGGTATCCTAACGGGGAAAAAACCAACACAATTTTACTCAACAAAGTTTCGTACAAATGGCTTAATATCTACTCAGGCATGTACCTTGCAAAGTTACAGAGCAGTAACTCTCCTACATTTTTCCATGCACTATTATCATAGCATCTTGCATGTATTTAAAATCTGAAGCTTGTATGACTGTTTTTCCATGAATTCTTTGCCAAAAGAATGATTCAGCCCAGCAACAGAACTCTTTCCCATTCTTATCTGAACTTAAGAATGGCTGGTCAGACCAAAGTCTTTCGTATTAAATTTCCAAGCCAGGCAAGTGTTTTAAAACAAAGTAAAACACAACACAGTATGAAAATTTTTATGGTTACTAAAAAGGGAAGATCATTAATGTCTAGAGATGCTATGCAAGTTGCAGGAAAATAGTGAGTAAAATGAATTGAAACTACATTGTAATATGATGTTCCTGTGGCTCCATCCTACTTTAACTGTTTTTGCTGTAGAAGGAAAATGTGATCCATCTGTTGGATAGATACTTAAGGAGAACGACTCCTTGCAGGAATCAGAGACTATGTATGTGGGTGGTATTTAAGGGCCTACAGCTTTCGCTGGGTATCTTGACATAAAATGACATTAAAAGGGAGTAATATCAGCCCAGCAGGAGTTACATAAAACTAAAACATACTTTATCTTTTTATCTCTGCTTCACTATGCACTAAAAAAAAATTAAACAGTTATTTTTAATACCTTTTGTGTGATGCATAACAATGAAGAAAGCTGATTTATACAAACTCATAAGGACAAGATTAAGGCAACAGAAAGAGATGATCCCATTTAATTTAAAGACTTACCACTGTTTGTGGATAAGTCTATTTCTACAAGGACTAGGCTCAATGCAAAAAATAGTAATGCACACAGCTTCAGACAGCCTTCATCAGCCCTGTTCTAAAATAAGTTCCAAGAATTTAAAATATATCAACCACAAAATAGCTTTTGAATATCATGGTTACTTATCTGCAAGGTTCTCCTACAAATGCTTTCAAAAACCATGAAATCCTACATTCCTTTAACGTATACAAAACAGGTAAGCACACCTTCTCAAGAAGCAGATCATTTACAGTTCATGATAGCCAATTCAGACAGTTTTCCAAATTTCTTTAGAAAATGTGAAGTAATTTATTTTTGAATTGGACAGAATTAGCAACAAGAAGCTCAAAGTAACCTCACACACCTACTCTCACTAATTTCTGCTGGCTTTGGGTTTTGGTGTTGTTAATTTTTTAAATAATGATTCCTGTCTCTAAAAAAGCTATCTCTCACATGCAAAACATCAATATTTTCCCATCTCCCACCTGTGTTTTGTCTATGAGGCTCTGAACTTGCAGGGATTTAAATATATGTTCAAGCTGTTTAGGCAGGGATGAAGCCCCACTTTGATGAGTGCTTTGTATGGTACACAGCTAAATATGCTGCACCTTGCATATGCATCATTAAACAGAAACCTAATTAATCAATATTGTAAAAATAAACATAGTGCCATTTCAAAACAGGAAGATAACTACTTTTTTAATGAAGCATTTAAAATCCTCGACAGCCACACAGGTTTGTTTATTTTATTATCCATCATGGGTAGTGTTAGAACTAAAGGAAGACAAGGATTTCTGCCAGTCTGTACTTCATAAATTAATTAATAATATTAAGTACTAGGCTGAACACCAAAGGACTCTCCTTTTTTGAAAATATTTCAAAATATAATTTTTTCTGTACAATACACAATTAAGAAAAACTAAACCCAAATTCTGAGTTGTTGTGTGATCTGGGAGGGCGTCAAGAGGAGAAGTCAGGCTCTTTTCAGTGGTGCCTGGTGACAGCTCAAGGGCAACGGACACAAGATGGAACACAAAAAATGCCATCTCAACATGAGGAAAAAGGAAAAAAAATGTTTACTTTGAGAGTGACAGAACACTGGACTTCTCAATCTCTGGAAATATTCAAAACCTGCCTGGATGCATTCCTGTCCAACCTGCTTTGGGGAGGAGGGGATGATCTCTGAAGGTCCCTTCCAACCCCTACAATTCTGTGATTCTGAGACAAACTTGTTCAAAACCTTCCAAAATCAAACCATTACTAGGTTCTTGTTACAAATCAAAGCAGCAATAGAAGTCTGACTTCTTCTTAAAAAGTAATTAAAATAAAAGCAGATCACAGATACGGTGCAGCAGAGACCTAATGCGTTTTAAGGGAGCTAAGCCAAAGTTGTTGTCTCAGTCAAGGACATTAGGAGAAAATTAGCCTCTTTATCAAATTCAACAGAAATTGAAACATATGATTAAAAACATGCCTATTTTTTAGATTTTGAGCTGACCCTTCGTGTTGTTTGTCTGTTCCCACATAGCAGATCTGCCTGACACACGTTTACTTTTACAACTGTCCCACTCCCTACCAGATTTATACAGCAAATCTGCTCTCCTTACCATCCCAATGACTACGTACTTATTTATTCAGCAAGCTACTTGTCTGGCTTCTTCCTTAGACAAACATTCTTGGGTACAACCATGTCTCCCAGGTTTCTCTCCAGACTGAGACAGAGACAGTCCTGAAGTTTCCTCTGCAGTTTCCCACTCTTTCCTTCCATAACTAATTCATAAGCTTAGAACCTGGTTAAAAACATGAAAGGCACAGAGATGAGTGCTTGCCAATTCCAGCAGGTAACAATATGCAGGCATCCATTTAACACACACAAACACACACATCTTTGTACTTTAAAGTAAAGTATTTAAAAACATTTCCATCTCTTATCCACTTGCCAGCTTTTGTTGCCTCTTGAAAAAATCAGTAATATCACAGACATCTAGGGAAAAGTTTAATTCCATCAACAACTAAAGCAGTTCATATTTTATACGATTGAAGAAACACAACTTGCCAGTTCTTGCATCTTAACAGATTGCATTCTGCTTTTAAATCCATTTTTTTGATGAATTGAATGGAGTCCTCTGCATAAGCAGAAATCTAACTCCACAGATACTGTGGCCATATCTGATTAAAGATACAGATTATGGCTTTTGGCAATTTATCATAAAGGCACTGATGGCAGTGTCATATTTAAGGTCACGTTGAGGCTTATATATTTCTTTTTCAAACTTTGAAGACTGATTTTTTTTTTTTTAAATATTTAACACGGTACATTCAGAACACAGATCAATCTTCTATAATATTTGCTTATTAAGGTGTTTCCTTTCATGCTTAGGAAATGCATTAAAATCAAATATACCTTTTAAAACATTTTCATTAAAATGTCAGTGTTTATTTCAGTCTCAATAGGTAATGAACCACAGTCTACAAATTCCAGACAGTCAGACAAATATTTCAGGCAGAGGGCTCTTGCAAATTCTAAACATAGAGAAGGTCTTCATTTTCTAAAGAGAAGCTGAAGAAACTACCCAATTATTTCCATCACTGATGCTGCCTTCTTAGCCTAAAACCTCTTATGCCGGTAGTTTTTGACCTCAGATGCTATTTTGTCCTCTGCTTACCCAGATCTCAGCAGTGTTTCTCCACATGAATCAGCAAAGGAATATTAAAAGATGCTGGGGTGAAAGCTGCTAAGGAGCAGAGCTGTGAGAAGGTTCCTTGCAATCACTGCTTCTTCTACTCAACAATTTCCTGCTGCCAGTTATGGTTTTTTTTCTTCCAAATTAGAGGTTTTCTATCCATTACAGACTTTGCAATGCAAACATTTCATGTTTGCATCAGGAGATGTTGGAAAGATGAAATGAATGAGGGGCTGTGAGGGGAAGATGGTGATGAAGGAAGAGACATGCAGGGGAAGCACAGGTAGCTTCCACAGATGGGATTTTTCTAGACACGAGCTTTCTGGTGGTAAAGGGAGATTTGAAAAAAATCACAGAACAGATCTATTTAATAGTACGGCAATCTAAGCAACGCAGGAATGGAGTGCAGCTGATGTATCACAGCCAGGAAGGCAGGGGAAGGAGGAAAGATATATCTGAGGGACAGTGATATTGTAACAATAATAAAAATACAAAGAATAACCTACAGAAAAAAAAGTGCCATTATCCTAACTTAAACAGCAAAATCCATGCCAGCCTTGACTTTCTTAATCTCCTCCACCTAACACTTCCATTGACACATTTAGCAAACTCTGGCTCCTCAGCTAACTCCCAGGTTCAAAATGAGAGCCACCCCCACCAAAATCATATCCGAATAACTGCCCTTAGTTTCCACCTTCCCATTTTCTGAACCAGTTTCACACAAGTACCTTTGTGCTGATCCCATATCCTCATTCCTAGTCCCAATCAAGATACAAGCATACAATCCTTTTTAATAGAGTGTGTCATTTACCTCCGTTGCAAAGAAAAATGCTCAAGAACCAAATATGTATTCTCTGCTAAAGAACACATAATCAGTCAAGGCCAATAATCCCTCCAACTGTAGATCTGATTGGCTTTTATGGTTGTTTATGTACAGAAAATGATCGTGTAGAAAGCCCCAAGTTTGTTTGTAACAGAACCACCCCTACTGTTAATTAATATTACCCTCCCTCCTGCATACCAATAGCGTACACAGCTTTGTAATGAAATTCATAACGTAAGAATAAATATAACATAGAACATAATTGCTGAACGCTCTCTTTTAGTCAGAATATTTCCAGGTGGAAAGGACTGTTCTTGTGCAGCTTTCCAAAACCGCAGAAAGCATTTGCAAAGCCACCCTCGTCGGTTGTCTCTCTCAACCACGGTACCACACCTCTGCTAAACCCAGCACAGCTCTGGAGGCAGCTGGAGGGGTGGGGAATTGGCAGCTGCCTGCCTCCAGCTGGCAGGGAGTCAGGGAGAGAGCCGCTGAAACCATTTTCCCGCAATTTCAGTGAGAAAGTACTGCAGTGTAGCTTTTCCCTCAACCGGTAAATATTGGGGAAAAAATATTTACAGGCCAAAAGGAGAAGCGAAGAAAAAGAAAAACAAACAAAAAAATCCATATCCAATATCTGCCCTGTTTATGTTGTGAGTACGTCAATATAGTAAAAACTGTAGAACTCAACACACAATACCTGAGCAAAACCAATAAATATCTTTCTTTCAATATTGAGTGAACATACCTTTTATTTCACTTCCTTGGTCAAAGAAACCTTTAAAGAATAAACTAAGTAAATCCTAATCTCATCCACTTATGATTGCCAGCAATCTTCTGACATATTCCAAGGTGGTGTTCCAACTTGTCTTTCTACCACTTTAACTAAATAAACTTCCCAATGAATGCAATTTGGCAAATGTCAACATTATTTTTTTCCGCCTTTTGACATCCACTCTACACAACCATGTATATTATAAGTCTGGTCCCTTTATTGTGACATCAAAAGGAACCTTAGTTCCACTTAAAAAATTTAATAAATATTTTCAGGGCACCAACATGATGAAACTACTGCAGTGGTTCAAGTAAACAACTTTCCTTAAACTGTTAATTAAATGTTATTGCTCCTTCCTCAGACAACAAAAATAATAAAAACTGCATTTAGATCTCTATTAAAATTAGTTCTCCAGGTTTATAATGAATCCTTAAAAGAGTTCTTATGCAATAAATTAGCATACCAATGCCAAAAGAAAATTAGAGGACATGAGTGCGCTAGACATCACTCTGACCACCAAAGAAAAAACTCCACCTGAAAGTGAAATGTGATTCATAACCCAAAACTGCAAGGCAAATCCTGAGAGAGCTCAAGATGTGCTACTAATGGTATAAAGTGATTGCAGCCCATTACGGAAAACCTCTTCTAATATTAAAGCTTTGATCTGCAAGATGTTAATTCAGTGAAAATATCTTTTAGCACTTTCCATGACAGCAAAATGCCTGACAACTGCATCAGCAAAATGTGCTAAAGATTACATATGATAGGTACAAGGGAGACAGAGACAGTGGTACTGAATGGCTTTTATCAGCATTAGTTTGGGATAACAACCTTCTCTGCCTCTAATAGCTAACAGCTGAATGTTTACTGTTGCATTTGATCAGAAAATTCAGCAAGGCTTCAGTATCCTCCACCATAAGCAGACTCAATCTAAGGAAATTAAGTTTACAGGCCGCTTACATGAGATAAGGGCAAAAGCTGAATACTGAAATTGCACCGAAAGGCTAATTATCAGTGTCTGACAGTCGAAACATCTTCCACTGGGAAACTTTACCAAGGCAATAAGGAAATAGATACATTTACGACAGTGACAGCTTCAAATCAGCGGAAACTGCAACTTCTCCTGCAGGATAGCTGCCTGAAGAATAAGGTCAAAATACCAAATTATTTTAGCAAGTTGAAGACATGTCCAGGAATCAACAAAGCATTCAGAAAAACTTTGGCTGAGGAGCACAATAAATCTGGAGAAGACAAATACACAAGTATCAAGTGAGAAAAACTTAGTAGTCATTGCAGTTTTGCAGAACAATATCTGAATGCAAATTAGTAAAGCAATCCTGCTCCAAAAAAGGCAAACCTTATTTTTTGATTTATTGATAAGCATGCAAGTCATGGAGACTGGAACGAAATCTATCAATTTTGCTTGCTACTGATGGGCTTCTTCATCCAGAAATGGGATCTACAACTAGATCTCCTAGGAAATGTTCAAGGAATTAAAATTTTTATAATTTACAAACAAACAAATTATTTTGGAAAGATATGACCATTTGTCTCTTAGTCATAAAATCTCACAAGAAACGTCATCAGCTCTTTTCCCATGTCAGAGCTGTTTCCCCATGTCAGTCTATAGAGACGGGAGAAGAAACATCATTTTACTCTGTGGCAAAAAGACCTACGGTTAATACCAGGAAAATCTTTCTAATTATTATGGTAATTAAACACTGAAACATAGCAAACTACAGAAATCTACTAAACCATAGGTTCTTAAGAACATTGCAGTGAGCTTCTGAGACAGATGGTCATATTATTCTTCCTTCAGCCTGAGTACAAGGGGTTAAGCTAGATGATTCCCATGTCCATGCCAAATCTGGACTCTCAGTCCTGCAGGCCAGCCTGGAAAACAGACTTCTGACACATGCTTGAGGTTAGTTAAATTCCCGAGGTTCTTTTATTGCATCAGACAAACATATGTCAGAAAGTAGTTTCCAGTAAGATCATACAGGTTTTATAGCTGGCTAATACTATTCATAGATGTACTCATTATGAATAATTAAAGTAACTCTTAGCAAACTTTTTATATTCCGACAGAACTTAATTATTTTTACAAATGTAAACACACAGTAGGTGAAAAGACACAAATAAGAGAAGTTAAAGTGATATGCTTAGGGGGCAGATTTTATTGATGTTTCTGTGAGCCTCTTTCTTTCTTTCCAAAGCAACATGAAAAATAAGAGAGAACTCTTGGATGGTGTGTAGGTCTGGATATTTCTAATCAGCTACTACGTTTTTATATTTTTAATGTTTTTTAGGTAAAAAAGCAAATATAATATTACATAATAAACTATGTTATATTGCATATAACAAGGTAACCATCATATTTTCAAAATACAGTATAGAACTCAATCTCAAAATGTCAAAAACATGCAGCTTTTGTCTTCCTTTAATTAAAAAAAAAAAAAGAAGAAACTACCTAGTCTCTTTGCAGTCATTTCTACTATCATTCCCAATTACATTTAGATATGCCATTAATATACTTTGAAAATTGGGGTGCCAGATTTTCATTCTCTGGGAGATACCTTTTTTTTTCCCCTTTTCTTTCCTTTTACATACAAATATATGAGAGTTTTACAACATGACAAAACCTTCACATTTGGCTCATCAAAAGTGACACTAACAAGACAATCATCTGATGAGATAATTTGCTCCTTACCAGTTTTTAAAAAAGCATCACAGATATATTTAAAAAAAAACATTTTGCTGTCTGCCAAGCCCTATTCAATGAATACAGCCCTCTTGACACTGAGTGGTTTATTTTCATAAATTATTCCAGACTGAATGTAGAGTTATCTAAGTGACAGAATGTATACTCATGAGAAAACACAAGGGATCAATTTATTGCTATCTTTGTGATTATATTGCTAGCTCTCTGCTACCTTTGCAGCTGCTGCTGTCTTCACAGTTAATATAGCTGTTTTGCATTGAAAACTGTGTATTAACATAGTACAAAGTTGAAAAGGAGGGGGCTGCTTTTTATTCTTATTTAATACTCAGGAATCTTGACTAGTTAGTCACAGTACCATTACATAAATGAGTTAATGTTACATAGCCATTATATAGGATCTATTGGTTATAAAATAAGCTCCCAGATCTTACCTTCTAAATTGCAAAATACTTCAATAGTCATTACTGTCATGCAGAACTGCTTTAAATTAAAAAAGGCCATATTTATATGAGAAAACTTTATCTATTTTTTCATGTGGTTTTTTTTTTATATAGCTAACCTTGTGACGATCACACCAAGTGCTAAAAAGTACCAAACCTAATAAATCATTCCTTGACATGATCAATATTTAATCCTGACAGGAGACTGTTAGTTCATGCAACTCATCATGCAAAACAGGATTTCACAATCTCAACATACTTTATCTGCAAAGGAGATGAATGAGAAGAACTACTGAAAGGAACACCACCTCTTACTCCTCAGATCATCTCCCCAGTCTGTCTTCCAGTATTCAAAGCTGTAATAAAGGAATGTTTTCCCAAACATATTGTACTATTGACTCACTCTATTAAAAAAGCGCTGTATGGCAGTGGTGCAATGGAAAAGCTTAAGATGTGCAAACCAGCGTAAAACCAACCCCAGCAGGAACATCAAAGAGCATCACGCAACATCTAACGCATTAACCACTTTAAAATATAAAAAAGGAAATTGTACAAGACCAAAAGTTACGCACAAATTATCCGCTTTTATTGCCAAGAAGTCACACTTGTGAGCCATTTAAGTGGCCATAATTTTCAAATACGTTAACATGAACATTTGGCTATATTTGATACTTGAATCTATTATCAATAGCTCCTTATTATTCAGATGTGCATGCTTCCATTGATCTGCAGAAATTCTGGACATGTATTTTTCTGATATGTGAAGTAAGATTAAGGACTAGACATGAGGAGTAAGACTGCAGTAATAGATAGCAAGTAGGCTCTTGTTACAACAGTTGCCTTTGTTTTTTTTCTTCAGTGGACTTTCATCTTTCATGTCAGGCAGTTGTACACAATTTTCTGTTAAAAATTATACTCATTAAAAGAGCATTCTGAAAACCTTATTGAAGGTAATCTGGAAATGACTGATGGGTTCTTCATCTCCTACCATATTAAAGAAATGACAACAGAACACACTATGTATCATCAGCTGATTAGACCATAAGTAGATAAGGATGACTTCCTAATCCATATGGTTAGATTTATGTCACTGATTTGAAAGTATAAGATGTCTTCCCTGCAAAATTTCATTATTTATTGCTTAACGACATGACACTGCAAAGACTGGGCTATGGGAATAGATATTAAATTACTTTTAAATCCTCTGATGCTTCTTAGTGCAGACACATTTTTTTTTGCATTTTAAGAAATGACATTTTGTGGTTTCGTTCTTCCTTCTCACATTTATAATATTTCTTCATTGTGTTGCTACTTAGGTAGACTAAATGAATCAGCAAACACATTCTCCTGACATCTCAAGAGTCACTGGCTATGACACAGTAGGACTTTTCTCTAAGATTTCATATTGTTGCTGCCGTTGGTTCAATTACCCCAGTACCAACACCAGCACACACAGCGGCATAGGAACTATGAACTCCTTCCTAAGTGGTTGCCAAAGGACCTCATAGTCACTATACTGCTGGCTGTAAACACTCCAACTTCCTATTATCTATTTTTTAATAGCAAAGGCTTGAAGGAGTAATGGGAAATTTCAAGAAAGAACCCTTACTCCGAGTAAAGACATCAAAGTTTAACCGTCTGGACACTCCAAAAATACAGAGAAACTACAGAAAATGATGTTGCTCCTTCCAGCAGAATAAATGACATGATTCTTAAAAGCAATGCAGTTTGAACTTTTCTCAGTGAAAAAAGCTCAAATATGTGTGTTTTAATGCTATTTCAGTTTTGGAGAAACTTTTTTTCAATTTTGCTACAAATGGACCATTATTGCAGTGAAAGTAAACCCACTTTACCATCAACTGCTTTAGTTCTTTTAAATAAATGCTAGGGGGGAAAAATGGAAACAGTTTTTCTACATAGAAACTCTGCATGCTTTCTTTTACTTTCTGTACTTGCCCTCTCTGCTCTGGTTCTTGGCAAAGCAGTGACTTCAATCCAACAAACCCCCACATTTTTGTAAAATGAGGCAATCTCATTTCCCCATTTCCTAACCTCCCTGCTCAGTACTAACCCCTAATGCCTCCCTTGCTCCGGTGCTTGTATTCATCACATCTATCGCCAAGATGGATTAGTGAATTTATAAAACTGGAAACTTAAAAAAAATCCATTCGTTTTGTACCAAATCAGTTTCCTGCTATAGCTCACCGGAGCACTACACAAAACCTAATGTTAGTATACAATAGCTAGTGGGAATAAATAAGCAAAAGAAGGTGGGAAGATTTCTATCCATAGCAGAATTATTTCCTATACTATTTGCCACACTGTGTGTAATGGACTTGGTCTAGTAGGACCCAGATCAGCAAGCACTGTAATATAAATGTTGTTTCCAAACTGAGGAGACATTAAAAAAATTTCCTAAAACCAAATCTTTGGTATCCTTGTATGATATGATAAATGCTTTAAAGTAGCCACATAATTAAATCATGCACTCTAAATTAGCAATATCACCACTTTCTAGCCACAAAACATATTTCTACTCTCTAATGAAACATCCCTAAAACCTAGCTAAGCCCTGTTAAGATGAAAATTATATTTTGAGTGAGTCTGTGGAAAAAAGGCCAGGGTCGACTTCTGCCCATATCCTTCTATATCACATCTGTAGAGCACAGATTACAGCAAGCCGCAGAACTCCCATGTGGGTGAAAGGATGACATGGTGCCCCCAGCCACTAAGAGACAGGGCTATTCAGTGATAACTAAAACCCCTTTCGCTTTGGTGTTTTTTGCAGTCATCTTTGGTGCTTTTCATGAAGACCTCAGGAAACAGATTTTTTTTTTTTAAAAAGAATCTGCCTTACAGTGTCAAAGAAATGAATAAACAGATAATTTGTGAAGGAAGCAAAAGGCTCTGTTAGTCTGCTAATAAGCAAGCCTTATAGCTGTCATTTAAACCACAGTCCTTTTACAGAGCCATGTGCTTAAATGTTTTTATTATGCTATTGCTATTTTGAATTAGGCTTATTTCCATGAAGTTAGATATCTAACACCTTAAATTTACTTTTTAATTTACTTGCTTTCTTTAAAATAGAAAGCTGTATTCATTTTCTTTATACAATACTTACTTCACTGACACAAAGAACAGCTCATATAACTTCCTAAATCTCTAATCAACATCGACTTTGCTTTGTTTTGTTTAATCATCTAGATACCAAAGCCACAGCCATTCCTTACCACTTAATAAGGCCAGCTTGTAAATAACAGTTGGCTTTCTAAAGGATTCAAAATCTATAAAAATAGTTCAGTGATAGTCATTAAAATATGTCCTGCAGATGGCTGCTTAATGTGGGATTCCATTTTGTTCTTCTGTTACATAAGCTTTAATTTGTTTAATTTTTCCCCCTTGCAATTTAAAAAATCAAATCAACACATTCTCAATACTATTTTTAAAAGCTACATTTTATTTTAATGTTTTATATTTTCAGAAATAGTTCAAAGACTTCAATACATTTCCTAGTACTAATTTAGCTCAATCTGTGAATTACATAGATGTTTATAATAATTTTACAAAACTCAGACACAAAGACTTGCTCATCTACAATTCACTGATACAGCCAGCAACAAAACCAAAGAATTTTCATCATGATTTCAAGAAAAATTCTTGTCACTTAAATAGTGTCCTCAATAATCTCAGGCCATTTAGCTGTCTTCCCAAACAAATCACTGAATTCTCCTCTTTTTCTAATTTCCCTTTGAGATCTGCTTGCCACTGTACACCACCTAGTAGAGAACCTCAGCAAGTTTTTTAAAATACATATTATGTTCAAATTAGGACAATTAATTTATACTTCTTCTGTAGCTAGCTCCTCTAAGTGTTTTTAAAAAGTCTCAAAAACATACTGGGCTCAAGTCTGAACTTTATATCAGATAGAAAATATTGCAATTCACAATGAACCAAAAGCCTTCATGTACATTGTTAATCTTGTGTCAGACACACCACCCTATGAGGAAAAAAAGAAACGTCTCACATCTCAGCAATGGAGACCATTAGACCTTGCAGATGACTAGGGTTCATAAAGTCACTGCAACATAAACAGTGGGCGAATTTTGAAAAATATATTCTTCCCTTGTGCAAGCAACCTCAACCTTGCTTAATCTGTGCCCAAGTGCAAATGAACAGATTGCTATGATGTATGAATAACTTCTTAGAGTTTTAATATGAAAATCTGGGTGCCTTTGTAATTTTTTAAAAATCTAATTCATTTAACAACGTTTGGGGCTACAAATAAGTTTTCCATATTTCTAATTATGTGTTCAGCACATTGATTTTTTTGAACACTGTAAGTATACTTGCAAACTAGAGACAACAGAAACAAAAGTTAAATACAGGGCTATCTTGAGCACAGAGGGAAGGATATCTTTCTGGTTTAGACCTTTATCTTCAAAGAATGTCTGAGACATGCAAAAAAATGTCTAGGCCTAGAAGAAAATAGTAATAGTTGGTAGATAGAAAGCTGCTAAAGAAAAATCTTTGGTCTTTTGCAATATATAAGAAATCACAATGTCTCAAGGATTTATCAACTGTAAAGACAAACATGGAAGTAAATTTGTTCTTTTGGGATAGGACAGAAATTTCAATAGTCTTTCTATTCAAGTAACTTAATTAGCAGGTTTCTACTGTGGTTTCATGGTATTTGGGACACACGGTCCCCCCATATAGCTTTCCTGTTCCCTGCAAAGGAAAGTTTCTTCAATTCAATTTTATATTCTTTCTCCCCATCCCCCCCCCCGCTTTTATCTCCCTTCTGCTCAGAAAATGAAAGCTCAGTTTTGCAATTTTGCACCACATGAAGAGTTGAGCATGGAATTTTATTTATTTATTTATTTATTTTTAAAATAGCCTGTGCATTAGAAACAGACTTTCAGTATGAGCTTTCTTTCAAAATGGGCAATTCTTTCTTTGCTCTACCCCAAAAGTTATTCTAGAAAACAGGAAAAGATTGTTATACTAAATTTCCAGAGAGAGAGACAGTCATTAGCTCAATCAGGAAAACGCCCTGGAATACCTAGTCTGGAGTCAAGGTCACAGACACCTCTCCTGTATCTCCTGTCTGAAAGATGACAGCTTCCAGTGAACCGTCTGCTTTTTCAGATCTTTTTGATTTGGAACTGATATTTTGATAGAATACTTCTGAAGCAAAGATATAAACAATATTGAAAACATTGCCAATACTGATTTTCTATACATCCACTAAGGAAGGAAGACCAAAACCACTATTGAGATTGAAGAGTAACACAGATTTGCTTTAAAAAAGAAGTGAGGTTTTAGAGATATAAAGCAACAGCAGCATTAAGCAGGTTTAACCTGCGATTTTCCACACGTGAGGATGCGGAGATGGTGACCAAGATATGCAGGCTACTGAATTAAGCTGGACCAGAATTTTGAAAATACTACTTTTGATTTGGGCTTTCTTCATCTTTTCAACTCAGTTTCTCTACCTGGTCCGAATAAAAAGAAGCTATTTGGTTGAACTGTTTGAAATGCCTACATCAAAAGAACTCTACAGAACCCAGATACTCTATTTACTTCACTTTAAATTTCATTGAAGAGCTGTTCTGAGGATAAATGTACCTGATAGTAAGAAGAGGTCGGCAAGCTGTTTGAAAATGGAATTCCTTCATGTTTAATAGCACGTTCTAGTCAGCTAAGCTTCTAACTGCGCAAACAAAAAAGAAACACTCTGAAACCATTGTTTACCTTGACTCCATGGCAATATTTATACTAACTTCATTTGTATTTAATTAAGGTATACTTCATTTTTCTTTATAAGATATGTTGCCAATTTTCTTCATTAAAATTTGTGGGTTTTCACCTCAGTAAATGTTTTTCAGAACAAAATAGAAAAAATGGATTAAATAATTTGCCTATCACTTGCCAGAATAAACTTTTCAAGAAAAAAATCCTCAGATTTGACAGTGCAGAATAATAATTTCTAAAACACGTCTGACGTCCGTTCAATATGGCTTTACAAGATAGTAATTCTTCTTTAATCTTTTCAAATGCTAAATTCTACCTCCATTTTCATTTTACTTGATTTGCCACATTATGTTTTATATGAATACAGATTTTTTGAAGCACATTCAGAAAAATACAACACGCAAGTTAAATTCAGTTACCAATGTGCAATGCACATGCAAAAACACAAACACCAATTCTAGCAAGACTATGTTGCATATACCTAAACATAAGAACAAACTGAGTAAGAATATTCCATTTCAGTATCAAGATGAGAAATGACACATAATTAATCAAAAATGCAAAATATTTGAACTAAAATGCTGAAAAAATAAGTTGGAAGTGAGCTTTTCCACTATAAACTACTGTTAGTGTCTATGGTATCATTGCTAAAAGCAAGGATATTCAGGGCTGTCCTGTGTTATCAAAAAATGATTCTTTAAAATATTCAGCAAATCAGTATCAATTTCATTATGGAAACTTAAAACTCTTTTAGGCTTACGCAATTTACTTTTAAAGTATTCATCTGTGATAAATATAACTTATTGCATGTTTTTCTTCTGACCTACTTCAAGTATTTGAAATAAAAACTACCTGCCAAGTAAATCTAAATTCCTCAAATATGTTGAGTGAACGTATTGTAATTCAACCATCTCTCTAAGCCTCGGTTCAGCTGAATCGTCTGTAAAAAAGTTAAATAAAAATAGCAGATGCAACTTCAGTATGACCCCATATTTTCTTCTAATTTATATAAAAAGAGGAGATGTTTATTTTTCTTCATCCACCAAAGTCTTTGTGATACAAGATCTCATTTCATCATGTTATCTGAATTATAGCATTATCTCTCCCTACTGGGCCTCTTGTGTGGAATAACAATGTCAGCATGAACTCTTTACTGAATTTAGCTTTCTGGTCGTGTTATCAGAAATTGGTTTGAGTACACAGGCTGCAAAAATGGAGAATGACAAATCAAATAACCCACAAGGGAGAAGAAAGCTTTAATAGCTTCTTGCCTGTCGACTGGCTATTATAAGATGATGACAAACAGCATTACACTGGTAACTTTTCTAGACATTTGAACTGTGCTTTAGAACAGATTAACTTGAGATCATATTTAAAAAGTCACAAGTCTCAAAAGAGGAAAAATCATGCTAGCAAGTCCACCTACATTAGAAGATTATTATTGTTATGAAAAATGAAACTTAACGAGAGTCAAAGACTTACAAAACTGCTAGGTCAAGGACTCTGACAACTCTGAACTACACTCATCTAGCAGTCTAGTGGTATACCCATTAACTCCCGTGTTAAAACTAAGGTAATAATTCTTCTTTTACAAAGTATCTCTTACTTGGAAAAAGCTATATCCCAAGCAGGCAACTCTGGTTTTCTGACTTCTGGCCTTTAATTTCCACATTATGTAGAAGGAATAAAAATGAACAGTATAGTAAGCATATCAGAAATTCTGCATACATGCAGTGGCAGCACCAGAAAAAATGTATTATATTGTAAAAGTTCACTTTTTTTTCCCATTTAAAATTAAAATCTTTTTTTTTTTCTACAGCATTTATGGAATATGGGCTCCCTCCAGTGGTAAAATTAACTTTCAAAAATCTTCACACTTGTTTATGAGCTTAATTGTATAGCCTAATAAACAAAATAAGAGCCACACACATTGAAGGCTAGGAGTTCAAATCCCTTTTGGGATGGGATTTTTATTTATAATATTTTTCCTTTCTAATTATATCAGACATAGACAGTATCTTTAATCACTTTATTAAGTGCCACACAAAAGCAACCTTTCAACATGTCAAGTTTCAAAACAAACCTTTCCCTCCAAAGACCTTGTTTTTTTAAGTCAACTAGACCTTTGTAAGAATAACATACATTACCTGGTAATTTATGCACCCTACATTTCACCAGTTACACTGTAAAAAAAAAAAATACACATAGTGCAAAGGCTACAGAGTATGATTGGCACCTCAGAAGAGTGCATTACAAATTGATAAAATTAATTCTTTAGGGAGGTGGAAGACATATCTTCCAATTCTGGCCCAGATTCTCTCTGTTCCTGCCCACCCCAGAGTGCAAGATAAGCTTTCATTCTTAGAGCCATATCAATTCAAGATGCTGTGATTCATTTAAGTGAGTGTTGGCTTTGTCTAATTCCAGAGAAAATGGAGCTTATGAGACAGCTGCTAACTTTGTTATGGCTATTTTTACTTCCTGATTTGCTCACTATGAAATACTTCTATTTGCAAGCTTCACTGCAGCATAATGTCACCTCAATTGTGACTTGTTTCATTGGATTCTTTGAAACAGTTAAGCTATTTTCTAAGTGGGAAGAGAACATAAATTGGCCACTCATTAAAAAAAGGTATGTGCATTTTATCTGTGCAGTCATCCCAATTTTATAAATAAGTATGCACAGGAAAACAATGCAAATGCTATCATATTTCAATACAACCTAGTACATTAATTTCTCTGATCTATCAGCATATGTTGCATGTTTTAATGTAGAGCAGAATCTTTCATTTATTCACAACCCCCATTTCCTATCAGTTACTTCCACAAGATCATACTTTTGTACCTTCAGCATCACTCCCAAAAAGTTTCTCTATTTTAATATTCAGATATAGAAGATGACTCACAGAGATGAATTTATGGTCATCCTAACAGAGAACACAAAACCACGCATGGAGGGGATGGATCTTAAAGACCCTATAACCACTGTTTCATTGACCTTAAATTGGTATGTGTGACTTGGGAGTGTTAGCAGTTTGGTAACAGGCATCTGAGGCACAGAAACAGCTGCTTTAAGCTATCCACATGTACCAAATGAATGTATCAATCAACCAGCAGGAACCCCTTTTATGCCCCTCTCTTTCACTAGGATTTCTTCTTGGCCTTTGCCCAGCAGGGTACGTCCAGTAACCAACTCATCATCCTTTGAAGTCAATGCTAGAATATCACTGACTTTAACACAAATCAGACCGAGAAAAGAGACAGATACGAGAGCTGGCATTTATTGGACCAACCTCTCAAACTTTGTCACTAAGGCAGAGCTGACCCCAGAATCCAACAGCGGCAAAAATAATGGCTGAATATTCCCTTCCCGTATGAAGTCATATTTCAAAATGTTTTTAACAGAATGCTCCAAGTTACCAGCTGTTTGATGCACAATCAAGTATAAAGATGAAGGTCCTCAGAGACTTCAGGAGTTCAGCGGAGATAAGATACCAGGAGCATAGGTTGTTTTCCACCTTTTCTTAGAACAACAAGCGAGTGGAAGTTTCTGCAACCCTCAGGAGAAAAATTCTGATACCAGGAACTAACAGAAGAGACACAGTGATGTTCCTCCTCCGTATCACTGACAAGGCACAGGAGATTAAAGTGTAACAAGGGCCCTGAGGAGAGCAAGAACAAGACAGCGGCAGAAGCCTCGAGAATAAAGGCACAGGATGATACCAGAGGGACACAGACTACAAATCACAAATGGTCTGCTATGGATCACTGAAGGAATGAAACCTTGACAGCTGGCCAGAAATGGGTTTGAGACAGTGAAGACAGAACAAAAAATTTGTGTATGACACATGTTAAATATCTCACATGCTGTGAAAATAACAAGAATGTATAAGAGAGTAGCAGACTGTTCAAGAATAAAAACAAAGGAAGAAAAGAAAGGGAGGAATGGCTCCGACCTTATCTTCTCCAGTAAAAGCACCATGCTTGATTTATCTGTGCAAGTCTTCCCTCACCGCCAGCAGAAGACATACTCTATTTTTTCATTTGCCATTCACCACACTTTGTCACTGCAGCTCTATGGTTGTCATTAAAATACTCCTTTCTGCTATAGCAGTTGAATTAAATAAATAATTTTAAAAGGAAGTGCATGTGCATGTCTGTATTTTGCTCCAGCCTTCCCACATGATAAGTTGACTGATTTCCCAATACCAAATCACACCAAACTTCAGCACAATAAAGGATTTAAGAAGACCATAAATGCATTAATTCACTTGTGAAATATTTGGTGACAACATTAGACTTTTCCTTTTTTCCTTCGCTTCCTTTGCTAGGAATAGATACCACCCATCATTTCAAATCTCAGTCCGCTGCTTGGACTCCGTTAACATGCCCTTGAAAGAAGGACTGGTGTAAAGAGAACTTGTATTTAGGAAATAACTTACTGTAAGTTCACTTTCAATTTCTTTGTAACATGGACTGAATGCTTAGTGCTTTATGAGCTGTAATTTTCTATTACTTTCCTGTAGCTTGATCAGAAAGCTTAACCAGGAAGAAAGCAGTGATGATATACAGCTATAGCAGACAGTGAGTTCCCGTGACCAAAAAAAATAAATATCACTGATTCTTAGGAAAGATGGGGAAAAAAATAGTCTATGGGATATATTTACCTGTGTGATTCACTGCCACAGAAAATCAGTAAGAATGAGTAATGTAAAATTTTAAAAGGCTACAGTACTTTATGGCTTCTAACATTATTTGTTGAATGTGCTGAAATAATACAATAAATGCACAATCTATGCTTCAGAACAAAATACGTTATTTCATTTGCACAAATTCTGTATTATTTTGGTTTTTTCTTCTTTGATGTTCTTGGGTGGGTTTTTTTGCAATGAATGCCAAACTGGATGAAGTCCATGCCAAAATTCAGTTTTACCTGTACAAAGGATCTTCATGAATTTGTATTGAATTCTTGAATTGTTTTCAGTTACTCCCCAAAATACTGAGAAACCGCACCGTTGCCTAGCATACTGACAGCATAAGCACTCTTCCAAAGAGCAGAAGACTACATTTTCTCCTCAACAGGAAGACAGTACAGTACACACTCAATCCAACAGGTTATAATAAGGTTTGGTGTATAGTAATGTTAACTGCCATCCTCAGTAAGGATTTCTGAGGTTGTAACTTTTGTTTTCCATTCATGAGTTACAATCCAAAATTAACAACTTCTTCCTATGTTGCAGAAGCACTGACAGAAACACAGAGTATTGCAAACTGTATTGAATTTAGCTGTATGAGTAAAATTTTGAAAGTTGAAATACAATTTTGTACTTTCTTCTTCACATTGAAAGAACTGAAATATTGTATTAATACAGTACCTGCTGGATCTGAGAGACCAGGGCTCTCTATAGACCAGTGATTACTGTTATCACTGAGGGAAATCTGAGTCAAGTGAGCATGTAAGCATCATATACATAGTGGACTACCATTAGAACTGGGATTACAGGCACTCTATTACAATAGTGCCCTGTATTTAAGGATTATGATACTCTTCTAGGTTCAAGTCCCTGTGAACATAATAAGAATTTCAAGGTAATGTTTCTTGACTTGGGTGAATGACCCAACTCCAGGGTTAACAAGTAATTTAAAGAACAGTGTTTTTCAGCAGTCCAGTCAGAACATACATTTCTAGAAAACACATATAACGTATTATATCAGCCCTCACAGGGGTAACAGCAGAGAAAGTCTTAGATGGTGAATTCTCATTGCATGAAGGTAGGGTACGTATCTATGAGCTCTGTGGCTATGGGCACTTAGAGAACAGTGTAGAGGAGCTGTGTACATGGATTTATTCTGTCTGTGGTCTACCTAGCCAGAAGCTATGTAACTGCATTAGTACCTGATTCAGTACATCTCGCCTATTACCTTAGGCTTTACTTTTATGCAAACTATGGCTATGTGACTTCTGGCTCATTCTAAAAATAGGTAGAACAATTTTCTATCTATCTGCATTCAAAAACATCACAGTGGCATACTATTCAGCGCCCAAAGCTTTGAGAACTCAGTGCTTCGTACAAGGAGGTTGCTTTTAGTCTCACTGCAGCCAAGAGCCTGACAATCTGATGAAACTTCACTTTCTTTCAGTATATGGCACAGAACAAATCCTCATTAATATTAATGTAGCAGTCCATACATAAACAGTAAAATGATATGAAGGGATAGCTTTTAAGAAAGAATATAGGTCACTGATCTTACTGTGTTTTTATCATCTCATGGTTATAATCTCCTAACTAGTTACAACATAAAATTTTACAGCTCACAAATGTCTTATAAATTTAGCACTCATTAAATGGCATTTATTTTTATGTGATAAAGTTCTACTGAATAAAAGACATACAATTTTGAGTAAAAAAGAAATATTATGAAACAGATTTACCATTAGGTTCTGTACATTTAAGAAATTCAAACAATTAAGTCAATGTTCTTATCAGTCTTAACATCAGATGTTATAATCCTGAAACTGCAGAAAACTAATCAGTCCTAATAGTTACCATAGGTTACATTTCAATAGTTTATGAGCTATCTACTCAGTTGTGTACCACATCACATATTCCATCTTTGAATGTAAATCAATAGGTATTATTATTTTTCTTTTTTAAAAAATGAAAGAGCAACGATATTCCACGAAACCTGCCTACCAATCCAAGTTAAAACCTCAAATATTTGCCTTTCTGCACAGAGATTAGAACTCTTACTTCATGGGGATTAGTAATTCAGTTTTTTTCTTTGATCACAATGTAAATTCATTGTAGACTCATACCTCATATTAATCCATCTGTTAAGTTTTTCTCTTCAGTAGCTGTTAAAATTAGGAGAGGATTTGTTGGTGGGTTATTTTTATTCACAACCACATTAATGCAAGTCCTAAACTAATCAATTTGCATTATGTAGCCTTTCATGCAGTTTGCACAGATTTACAGCTTGGTTGCTTTATCTAGTCTCATGCCTGTGAGACAGCTGTTAAGCATTTAGCTAATCTAATTCTAATCCCCAGGGGGGTTCTGGTTTGTCCGTTGAAAGGTAGATGCGTGGACCATAGTTCACAATCTGAAGTACCTATGTCACTCCTGTTTAATTTATTTTTTCTTTATGATTCTGGATCCAAAATTTTTGTGCAAAGGTTCATTAGAACTATCTGAATAACCACAGTGTAACAGCTACTGGCTACAGTTTGCTTTTAATTTTAATTTACCCATGAGTAATTTACCCTTCTCGTGTATCTTTTAAGCTTATCGTGCTGATTTCAAGGGGTAGTAAGCAAAGATTTTTTTAATATATTCAATCTACATGAGGCTATAAAACATATTCTGTACAGAGGTTTTGTTTCTTCTGCCACTTAAATTTTTTCTCTTATCTTTTTTTTATGATACTTAAAGAAATAAAGGGAAAAGAAAAGATTAAATCTTTCCTTGTTTGATTGTGTCCCTGCCAACAGATCATATCTGCAAAAGACCATTCAGCTTTCTCATTAAAATTCACAGTCCCTAGATGACTAAACTTAATTGGCGAGAAGTCAAGGAACATAATTGTTTAAATTATGAACATTTCTAAAAACAGTGCATTATGATGAAAGTCATCTATTTATATTGCACCATTTCATTATGATTGTACTTTCAATGGGCATTTTATCTTGCTGTTAAAAAGGTAGTAAAGTGAAAACCTGACAAAAATGAAACAGCTTAATCTGCTGAATACTAACAATCTTCAAAGCAAATTTATTTTCACATAGGAAGTGAATTTAGATTTTTTAAAGTTAAATGCATTTTTTCCTAATGCTATTTATATACTTGAGTGCTCAGCTGCTTGACAGCTAATAAACAAGCTTATATTTAAACCAGAAGCCAAGATAAAGTACTAGCTATATAATAATCGATAGAAATTCTGCCTCTGAGCTTCAGCAAACAGCTCACTTTAATAATGAAATCACAAACCTGAAATGATGAAGATTACAGGCCAGCAGAAGATTGTGCTCCCAGTTAAATTAATGGCAAAACTGCCCAGACCATCTCTTGCCCCATCTAGCTAGGCCATAGCCTGGCCTTAATCAAATCACGCTCTTATGAAATAGCTGGCTTGAGCTGACCTCACACATCTTTCCTTTGTAATTTAATGTGCCTAGTGAAGGCTGGTATCAGTCTCTCACTAACTCACCCTGCACACCCTTGCTAAGACTTGTTCACCTTTGGGCATGAATTTATTGGTGAATGGGCAGAGAGAGGGCAATTTCACTGCCTTTGTGCCATTGGCACAGGTCAGGGAGCCATGTCTGTCTTGTGGCACGAGGCTGGGCATCCGCTGGAACCCAGCTGCACGGGGGCTGCAATGCATCTGCGCTAATTTGACGCTTGGAAAAAGGTTTAAGAGGATAGGGAAAAAGCAGGGAATGAACCGGGCAACAGGAGCACCAGCTTCATCCCTTACCTCCCCGCAAAGACATGTTTTTCGGTTTGTTTTCAGTTCCAGTTTGTCAGGGGATCAGGCTCCCTGACACAGACGTCAGCAGCAGCCTAGAACAAAGTTTGCCTTAACACAGTGTAATCCTTATTTTTTCTTCTACTAATCCAGACAGAGCCTTCTTCCTTGTTCAAATACAGGTAATAACTGACCTTAAGTTAGTTAAACAAGAGTCTGGACTCAGCGTCAGCAAGATGAACTCAGAAGTCATATTTTGCATGTCCCACGTATATCAGCCTCAGAGATCAACAGCTGCCTGGGATTTTGGTAGGACTGATAAATCTCCCTATAGCTGCCTTCACTATCAGTGAGAATTTCTCACACTTATGAATATCTTCACTGTTCCTGCAACACTGGATATAGGTATCCCTGGACCACGCGTCTAATGTGCTTCCTGGCAAGACACAGGGCCAGCTAAGCAAACATATGTTCCTTCTGTCCTGGTCGTATTTGCTAACCAGATGGTATTCAAAGAATGCAAGTCAGTGATGAGCTCTGTTCACCCATCTGTCCTGAAATTCTCTCAGCTTAAAACAAGTACACTTTCCATCTCTAAACATTAGGATTCAGTGAAATGCAAGTTGGCTACGGCAAAATAACAGTAAGGTCAGGTATACACCCCATAAGCAAGAACTCACACAAAAAAGTAAATAAAGCTTCCTATCCTGGTCTTGACTCATTTCCTTGCAATTCCCAATACAGCTGCTTTGCAGCATTACTTAGTGTTCTGAGATCAGCTCGATATTGTTTGTGCTAGATTGTTATTTACCAGTTTACTCTGCTGCATTTATTCAGGCAAAGAACAAATGAAGTAAAGCCACCAAAATGACTTTCAAAGTAGGCTACCACGAGTATTATTTCACCCACTTAAAGCACTTAATCTTAGTTTTAGTCCCCCTTTTATACTGCTTAAAAACTTGAATTAGGAGAGAGCCAGCGATATCAATGTAAAAGTGGAATTTTATTTTCAAAAATAGACGCAAGGATGTCATTCAGTTGGGCTTTACTCTCTGATCTTTCAATCTGTTACACAGTACAGAAAACGTACCCTTCTCCCAAGGACAGTATCTTCCACAAAACGGTTAGCTGATTCAGATTTGGATTTATAATTATTTTTTTTTTATTTATAATAAAATTATTTCAATCAATCGAAATTGTAACTCAATAGCTAACAAAGGGCAAAGATCTCCACTGAACAGCTGATTAACTGCTTTCACTTTGCAAGTGCAACAGTTCTTGATGCCTGCTTGAGTTGACACTTGGTTAACAGTCCTAATCTTATCTTTGTCTTTGCGGAGCTTGGGTTTCAAATTATATCAATGAAAAGATGGAGTTGTTCGGCTTTCTTTTCCAAAACTTATATTTATTTTCCTTTCCCATCACTTTGGATCTGAAATAGATCCATGGCAAGAGGTAACAAATAAACATAACAAATGTTACTGTTAAAACATTTCCTCAGCATTTTCTTTGATCTTCATTTTTATTGACTCTATTTCAATACTCCATTAAATAAACTGCTTTTCCCTAAATTTTCAAGCTTTACCCAGTCTTTAAGGCAATTTGATGAATTTTCAATGGGCAAAACAAATGAAATAACTAAATCTTCAGTTTATTATGCATAAGATGTGTTCTGGTGCTTTTTACTTCATTTAGTTTTATAAAGGTGGTTTTTTACCCTTTTGTTTGGAAAGATGTGGCATACTGTCCCCCAGGAACACCAACAGATGAAAACAGGATATCTATCTGTTTGTTAGTCTAAGCACTATAACATCAGAAAAATAATTTAAGGAAGAACAATTGAAATAATTGATTTTTTTTTTCTGAGCCTGCACAATTACTTTCCATTATTTAATACAGGTGTGAAAATACAACCTCACTTTGCTCACAGCAGAGAAAAGATGTCATCCTTCTGAGTTTTCAGGGGGTCAATGAAAGGTTTTACAAAATCCTTGAGAAATTAGATTTTTATTAAATTATATTTTAAGATTTACTATACTTACATATATGCATATAAAAATATATCTAATTTCTATGCTATCTTAAAAGTCAAATATTTCTTCTTTACCTTCTTTCTTCTATTTCCAACTACACATGCAAAGCTAATTTACTGGTTCTTATCTTTTTTCTTTGACTGACCAAACACATAGACAAAGAAAAAACCTAAGGAAATACATTTTCACACCAATAAGGTGCACTACTCTCTTCATTCTCTCCTGTTCAGCTGATCTTGCAGTCCTTAGGATATTGTAGAAAAATAAGCATATCTTTTATTTGAAATTACAAAATTTCTGGTTTCTAAAATGTTTACAGGTTGTCAGCTTTTTATTCAGTCGTGGAAAGGGGTGGTTCCACTTGAAAAAAACTAGGAATTATGATTACAGCCCCTACTTATCAGTATTTGAGTAGCTACAATTAACATGCATGCATTTTTTACAATTAAGTTTTTACATATAATTTTGTAAGCAATGAAAACCACTATTACAATAGTCTGTTGAACAGACTATTACCATCACAAAGTCTTTGTTATTTAACTATTTCTCAGTATTTCATAGGAAATTAATTTTATGGTTTTAATTTCAGTATCCACTGGACAAGCATCTATGTTATCTCTAAACGAAATCAAACAACCCCCTGTAACTGGCAGTAACGGGACACAATTAAGAGATGAATACTGAATAGCTCACGCATCTAGTGACAGCATTACATGCTCTACAAAAATCTTTCTTCTGCAGTACCAACAATTAGCACTGATCATTTCAAAACCATAGAATTCATTCAAACCTCCATATGTACAAAGACAGTTCAAGTGCACAGAACTTTATACTTGGAGTACGCTGGAGTACGCCGAGACTCTGCAGCAAATGAAATACAGTTTTCCTGACAGTTCATTGACTGCACGGTGACCAGATTTTCAGGCACATTAGCAGGTCAGACAGGGGTTTCATATCGGGAGACTGAAAGGAAAATTCTCAAGATGCATTTTAATTTTAATTGGTGCTCCAAAATTCAGATAAACACTTTGCATAATTAACAAAAGGAGCTAAGTTAGATGCCTAACACAAACTTCTGTGCCTGTCAAAGCAGCTAGGTGTCCTTTGTAGCCCAAAGGTTAAGCTATTGGGATCTTTGGGCATCTGAATACCTTATGAAGCGTGGCTTTCAGTGCCTGGCACTCTTTCAGAAAATTAAGAAGTGTGCAATTTAGAAAACTTTTTTTTTCTTCTTTTCCTCAGCTTGTGAGATATGAAATTGATCTGTTCTGAGAATTTAAATTCCTCGGGTACGTGTTTCCTCCATTACTAATTTAGCACAACCTCTTCTAAAGAATATTTGCACGCAAATGATACCTTTAGCTGTCAGTGCAGTATGAGGACACCTTTGTACTCTCCTCTCACAACAAGGAGAGTACATGAGTTGAACAAGTGAAGCACTGGTACAAAAATGGCTTTTTATGATACAAGAAGGAAGCAAGCTATTTTAATCTTTCAATGAGGTAGCTATGCCTTAGGAACACTCCATAGGGAGGTAACTACTATATATTATATTTATATGTGCACAGTAAGTGTACTGCTGCTCAAGATGTTCCAGTGTCATTGCTAGAAGTGAGAATGATCTATGATGATGTATCTGGGCTGACAGCTGAAGGAGAAAGACAAATACTCGTCTGTAAAATGTTCTGTGCATGCACAACCTATGGTACTACATTATACGTCAAATGCTTTGGCCTGAGCTGAATAAAGTATGATCTACAACTAGCATTTACTGTACCTGACAGTTCAGTAAATCTGTATTTTGGTCCTATAAGAAAGCAGAGCAGTTTTGCTATTCACCAGGATCTTAAGAAAAATGGTTATTCAGCAGTGGTTAACATTAACCCTTAGGAAGGGCTGTAAGTGATTTTAGAATGTACTTGGCATTTTCAGAGGAAACTATGCCAGAAATTCTAACCACCAAAGACACCAAACCTTTCAACACTTGTAAAATAACTGTTCGGAACCAGAATCCTGTCACTTTGCCCTAGCAGAACTGTTCACAATATATCCACCTATCACTGAACGTAACATGGGTATGAGAATGCAGTATATATGATAAAGGGAAGAAAAGAAAGTATGGATTAAATATCATACAGTATGTCAATACTTAAATTTCTGCAGATATATTTTANNNGGCTCACATATTTTTGTGTATTTAAATTTAAATAGATTTTTCTTTGATAGGGAAGGTTAGGGAAAGAGATTCAAGAACAATTTCAATCAGATGAAGATAGACATTAGATTAGAAGATTTGCAAAAACTATTTTAAGCTCATGTATGCAACCCTCAATGAATTTGAAATAAAAATACTTCAGTGATGCAACTAGTTTACATGATTATCTAAAGCTTATGCAAAACACACAGCTCTACTTGAGGATAAAAAGTAAGCTGGAAAATGTCAAGAAGGCAGCCTCTGCCAGATAATTGTAGGTCTGTTGCTTAACCAGCAGAATACAAAATTCAGGGCACCAAATTAAAGCAAATCATATGCTTTCAAATTTGAAAAGCTATTTAAATTTTTGATGTTATCACAAGAGTAAAAGGAACTCTTTTATTGCATTGGCAAAGTACATACCTACCATTAATAACAATAGAAATATTAACCACACATTGCAAATATTAAATAAAAATATGGAAGCACAAGGTATTTTTTTTTCCATGAAAAGACAGGCAGTTTTCTAGTATGTAAACTGGCCTTTTTTGGTGATACTCTTTGAAGAATGTTTCTGCAGATAAAAGTACTAGGAGTTCTAAGACACGAATAAAATTCTATTTTACAAAACACAGTAAAGACTAAGTTTGATTTTAAGAATCTAATTTTTTCAATGAAAACCTCCTCTAAATTAGAAATACCTTTTTCTACCACAAATGTTGATCAGTTTCATAAAATGCACATGAAGATTTTTTTTTAAAAATGTGAAATTCAAAGGTACAAAAATTGTATAAAAACAGTAATATCACAGTTCTACCAATATGATCTTCATTATAATTAATTTGATACTTTTATAGTAGAGGAAGTGACACAGTGATTGACTCAACATGCATTCATAAAAAGATACAGAATAATGTCCACACTTCCTGTCATGTTCCAGAGAAACTGAAGATTTGATGGAACAGAGTTCTTCTAGTCAAGACAAGAAAATACAGATTTCAAAGGAAAAACAAACAAACAAACAACCACCCTCCTGTTTCTTGGAAGAATTTTCCTAAGCTTCCATAACTTTAATTATGACTGCTCCGTGTTATTTTTTAACTTTACAGTTTATTACCATTTTTTCTTGAATAAAGTAATAGGATTATCTCTACAAGCTGAAAGGCATGATCCTAATATAAAGGGCCATATTAGCAGATCAACTTAAAAAGTGACAGAAGAATCAGTGACTCCCATTCAAGGAAAAAATCACAACCATTCCAGGTCTGCATGCCCTTATTGCAACTACAAAAAGGGGATTTGAATTTTTAAATATTTTATTCAGAAGATAGTGATATTTTATTTATTCAGAGCAGCCTTACCCACATTAGCCTTACCCACATTTTGACAAGCTGATAAACAATTAAATTATTGTGAAAAGGTGGATATCATGGCTGCTACTTTTCATCAACAACATCTGACAATGTCATGTCCTAAACGAATAAAGTATATCCCTGCTTTCCACAGTTTTATAGTTTGCACCACAGAACACAGTCAACAACTCTGTGATAAAGAAGGTATATTTCATAGGATATTTTACCACTTCTCTGACTGTGCATAACCTGGATCAATCAAAATCAGTCACACTCTTTGGTTTTCAGGTGAGAATTTACTTCAGGAATAAAAATATGCCTTTCAAGCACACTATGAAGAGTATAAACCAATACCACATTCTGCCTTACTGAACTGGTTACCTTCCCTCTCCCTCCCCCCCCCAAACAAAGTAAAAAATCTCCTAACAGCATAAATAAAACAATGTATCAAAATTTAGATTTACAGCGTATGAGCTCCTACATCACTCAGAAACCAAACAGTGATATTATTCTTTTTTAAATGCTTTGTGTACAGACACAATTCTGTTGACACTTTCAACAATTCCAAATAATGTCTTATGATTAACATGAGGAGAGTTATCATTGAGAGCGATTCAAGTATTACTTTAACCTATATGCCATATAGGGATACATGCCTTATATATAAGCTTATTATAAATGGATATGCTTATTTATGCTTATATGTCTTTGTACATCCTGGTGAAATGAGTGGGATTACAAAAGTAATAGTTACTGTTCTGTTTATAGCTTTGCTGCATTAGAACCTGAATTTTTAAATATTGGAAGAGGCGGGGTTGTGATTTTTATCTTTAAGCTAGAGTTCTTAAACTCTATCTTAAAGCAGTGCTTCTAAACATATCATGTAAAATAATTATAATGGGCTTTAATATTAAAAAAAATCACAAATGCTATTTATAATTGTCAAGCCTGTTTTAAATTATCTGAAATGATGATTCTAGTTATTATCAGCAGTATTAAACTGCACTGCCTTAAATCATTGTATTGTATGGTCCATCATCATTACAAAGATCAGCAATAATTAAATAATGATCTAAGAGTTAGTTGTTATCTGTAATCTATATCAACTGTAAATAGTAATTAGGGTGAGTACTTAAAAAGAAAGTCAGTTGCTAATCATAGATATTTGACTGAATCCCATGACTTCTAACGGCAGGTTCAGATTGACAGCACCATCTCACAGCTAGTTTTTGTTGTAAATGACAGATCAAGTATATAAAGCAAAGTGTTCTGTTTGGAATTGAGGAACAGGAAGATACTTGTGGCCAAAACAACACCTAAAGTGCTAAGATGAATGATTACTATGTATGGGGGGGGGGGAATTGACAGAAAAACGTATTTTCAAGCTGTATTCATGATAAAAAAGACTAAGCTTCTCAAAAAATAAGTCAAATTTGGGTTTTTTTTTCCTATGGCTTCAAAAGGAAATAAGGTATTATAGCAGCAACAGAAGTCAGGCACAAAGAAATAACTATATATTTCAGGAACTGATGGGTAAGTTCACCAGATAAGTTTGTCAGGGGTTCATCTCCAAGAGAAAGATTATCTTTCAATAAATTTATTACTAATCTTTGCAAAAAAGACAAGTCAGTAAGTTTGTTTCTACTGCCTAGAGAGAGAGGCAAGCAAAGTAGTTTTTTTTTTACACCACCTGTCAAATGGCAAAATGCTGTTGGGTTATCTAGATGTGTAGTGCAGGTAAAAGTAAGGCACAGTGACTGGAATATGTTAATCGCAGCTAAGCAGGCGTGGTTTTGGCCAGAGGAAGAGTTCAAGAGGCTCTATTATGGGGCCTCTGAAAACTGAACATCCACAACATGTAACTACTATATGTAGTTATATATGTAGTTATATACATTATAACTACAAGTGCTATAATGTATTAGTTCATTCAGCGGTGTGACTCTCCACCCTCAGAACAAGGAAGACTCTGGATCTTGCTTTGGCAGCAAACGCTGCCGTTTCCAAGGCAAGTGTTTATCAGTGTTGCAGGGCAACCATGTATATGTCTACTGAGTACCCTGCTTATGCCAAGGAATTTTTAAAGATGCATATGTCAAGCAAAAGTCTGACGATGCCTGGGAATGTCTTGAGGACATTGTGGTCATGGCCACATGATTTAAAGGCACCACAGTCAGGACAGGCAAGGAATTTGACCTCAGAAGCATGGAGTACTCTCTTAAGTACTATAGGCATGATCTGTAAGTCTATGGCCCACATTAGAAAGTTATCATGGATCCAGTTTGTCCTGAGAGGACCTAGGTAAATATGGGGATAGAACCTAAGGCTATTACCTCAAAAGAAATTAGAACTGAAGTAGTCATTTGGTCAGATAAAGGGACTTTTGAGAGATGAGGTGCTGCAGGCAAAAACATGAAAGTCTGTGAGCAAGGAGCAAGCCTGAGGAAGTTGGTTCCTGGATCAATCTCCTGTAATACTTCATCTACTTTCATCAGTAGTAGCCATCTCCTTATTAAACACTTATTTATTAAGCAGGGATTTCTGGTTACAGCAATTTCCTTTCCTTCTTGACACTTTCTCCCATAGAGAAATAAGGTCTGCAACAGCACATTTCTACTCCTTTTTTTCCAAGAGGGTTATAAAATGCAGGACTTAAGAAGCACACATAAAATGTGCAGCCTTTCCCACATGTCAATAACTGCACTTACTCCCTATGTGATTCTAACCCTATCCCATACAGATACTAGCAAAAAGTATCAGCCCTTACAAAGGCAGAAATAAAAGAAACGTTATGTGATTTAAAACACATTAAGCCAAAAAAAAAAAAAATAAAGCTTGATGTTTCCTAAAGACCTGTTCTGACAATGAGTGGCAGTCAAGGGATGCCAAAATAGAAATCTCTTACAAACAGTAAATTTCAATTTTTTAAAATGAAATTTTTCCACAAAACAAGCATCGAGACCATCTACAATGTTAGTACTGGTAATGCATCTGGCTTCTTATAAAATTACTTGTTCCTCTTCATGCTTCCATAGTGACCCAGTACATGGATGGTGAGGAGTCTCCCCAAGCTAGAAACTGTTGAATCTCCCATAACCAACTCACTCCCCAGTTCCCTTTTGTACAGATAGATGGCTCCCAATTTACTTCAAAACATTTTCATTCAAAAAGCTACACAGTATTACCACAACCAGATTGCATATAGAACACCATGCATTATCATATATAAAAAGTGGTATTTATGCAACATATAGAACGCAGAAACAGACTGTTACTGTAATTGCAGTATGTCTTAAAATACAATAAACCAAGCCGCATGGTTTATAACCAGGATTAGGCAGTCTCAAAGTAGTGTCAGAATCCCAGGGAAGCAGTAGACTGTATGGCACTTGGATAAAAAATAAGGAAAAACCCCAGATCAAGCAGGTAGAATGTCTAGAAAACACCCAATACTGTCATATTAATCCATGCATTACATCCCCACGCTTTTCTGAAAATACCTGTATGTTTTTTACAAATCCATGAGGAGGAAACACAAAGCTCACTGCCAGCAACTGCTTTCTGATAAAATTGTCAAGATCCAGGAATCAAATCATTTGTTGTTTATTGGGGAGCTAGAAATTTAACAAGGGATGGGGAAAAAATCGCTTCTGTCTACACCATGGTAATCAAAAGGTATGAAAACCTATGGACCTATCTGCAGATATATAACCCCCTCTGTATCCAGTGCCACATTACATTCTTGTTTATATATGTGTATAAAGTGATAGACAGGAACTAACGGATCTGCACTTTGGGAGTACACACTCCTTAGTAACACACAGGCAGTTCCAGAAGCACAACAGAAATCTTGTAGAAATAGTTGAAGGTTTACAACTGCATAAAGACCATTAGAGGTCAGACAGAAACATAAGTAGCAGTTCAGCCATTCAATGTCTCTATTGATCACAATGAATTGAGGTGAACTCAGAGATCAACATGAGGATGTTCTGTCCAAGGGCTAGCATGCATCTAAATTTTCCTATACTCAAGCTCTTTTTTTCCTGAAACACTGATCCTAGAATATTTTGAAAATACACATTTTTCCAGAATTTCCAAACATCAGGTAGCCTTGAAAACCTAACGCTGTGATTTGGCTACTGCATGACAGTCAGGTTTGGACATGACCACAGCACACGACTAGGTCCTTAGGGTGTAGAACAACTCTGTTGTATATACGGTATGTGTACTTGCCACATACACATTAATGATGACACCAACAATTTCAGGTCTGCCTGTAATTCCAGGCAGATAAGTGGGAGCCAGTCTCAGAGCAACAAAGCTGGCAATAAGTCTGCAGAGTATTCAGTGGACCACTCGATGTAATATATCCAAAGGTCTCCCCATTTATCATCTGGATGAGTAATTATTGCCATTCTCCACTGATACGCATTGGTTTTGCATAAACAAAGACTTTGTGACTTTTTTGCTCCCAAATCTTCCCTCTGAATTTGTCTATTTAGATGTGAAGCAGAGCATGCTTATGACCACAGAAAATATTGAGAAGTTTGCAAACAGACATTTCAACTTTCCTTCCATTGCCACTTCCAAATGTCAGGCAGTGAGACCATCCAGTACAAATTTTGTTAACAATGATCAATGGCTTTGACTAGCAGTAACTGCATAGGCTCTGTGTCAGTTATTCTTTTAACTGCAGAAGTTCTCTTCAAGATCACTGATTCCAAGGATGCTTGAGAAAAAAAATATCTAAGTGACGTATCCCATTCAGGATATAGGCAGAATGGGTTGAGATATTTTTTTGTGCCATTATCTGAAATACATTGGGGATGGTACTGTAACCAAGGCTCAGGAAATAACTTAATCAGATGCCTTTGTTAGACAATCAAACTAACAAAAGATGAGATTGATTAAATTTTAGAAACTCTGTGGAAAATTAAGGCTATTCAAAATAATTTGGACACAGAACTCTTGAGACGGCAAATGTCAGCTTATGAAAAGTTTCTGTTGCTAGGAGACTATAACAAGAAGATATCTATGTAGTAAAAATACTTCTGATCTATCAAGAAGAAAATGGCTTGATTAAAGAATAAACGGATGCTAATTAATATACCTAACAGCTAATAAAAACAGATTCAGTCAAGGGTGGTAACAGGGCCAGAAACCTGTCCTGATGGCAAGCTAGCTGCTGTCTTAGTTTTTTTCGGAGCAGATTCTACAGCAGCCATTTCCAGCCCCAATGAAGTATCACTTGCTCATATAAAAAGGTCACCCTCCTCTCCTCCCAGATAAGAAAGTTATCACAAATTTTTTTAAGGACACTGTTTTATTCTTCAAGGTAAAATTTAGAAAAAATACTAGAACATGCAAAGAAATTCCTCTGTTCTCCTTTGTTACAGCTACAAGATTTTTTTGAGCTTTATCTGTCTCAGAACTCTGAGAAGGTAACAGCCTTCCCTTCAACGTATCAGCCCTATCCCCTGTAGCCCCAAGGATCTTGGGCAGTACAATACTTTGATAGTAATCAAGTGATTCTTTCCCAGCATAGGTCAGTGTTTAAAGCCAAGAAAGAAACTGTAAGAGGATTCAATTCCTCAGTGCTGACCTAGAATCCAGATGCAACTGTTACATACCTATTTTTCTCTATGGGAAGCATACAAAAAATCCCCTTTCGTCCTTGTCCAAATTTATGAAAGTTATTTAAGAAGCTAAATTTTAGTGTACAGTTTAGGTAAGAACACGCACATCATTTACTAAAGTTCAGCGGTAACTAAGCCAACCATAGGAATGCTAGTAATTTTGATCATCTGCCCATACTTTATATACTTTTTCAGATCAGGTACAGCTACCTGGCTTTTAAAAAGGCTGACCCCCTAAAATACAAAAAATTTGTGCAACCTCATGGAGCAGGTGAAACATTTATTCTTTTTATGTTGAAAAGTCAATGAAGAGAGACTAGTTAAAACCAAGTAAATGTATATTAAAGACATGAATTGACACAGATGTTTGTTAACCACTTGACTGGTCATAGACTCTTGCCAACCTCATGAACAGAAGTATTCTAAAGTGATCACAGCACATTAGTCCTTTTTCATTTATTCTTACTGTTTTAAAGGGTACTTTTAGAGAGGTTAAAGATTTATACAGCTGTTTCATCCAAGAGGTGCTGAACCAAGTCAGTCTAATGACAGGGAGACTGAAGTGACTTTTCTGTTAATGGGTACCATTCCAGTTCCTTGTTTTATAAAAACCATAAAACTCTACATAACGAAATGAAAGCTGGACTTCGATAAAAAGGATATCACTTCTAGTATCAATAGATATACAGAGCATGCCAAATGGACTATAAAATGTACCCCTTCAGGGAGCTAGCCTCTGGAAACCACAAAAAAATAGGTGCATTATGCAGCATTACTCTCAGTCAGCGTTAAGTAAAAGTAGCATAGATTATACTATTCTACTGCATTCTCCCTTCATATAAAGAAAACTGATCAATGAACCACTTATCAAGCATGACAATATAAATCTGCTGAGTTCAACAGAGCAGTTGTGAAAGATGCTTGAATAGGACAAATGATTTGGATACAGATTCTCTGGATGATCACCAAGGACCTCCCATATCAGGAGCAATAAAGACTTATCACAGATAAACACCTTGCTAAAATCTTTCAAGTAAGCCTGTGAGAGAAGTGCCTGTTGATTTGGGAATGCAGTTAGAGCTGTAATGCAGCTCGACATAATATTGCTTTGAATTAAAGTTCTCAACCTTTCTCATGAAACCAACTATCAAGACCTGTCAGACATAACTGTACTGGCTTTCTACAAAGAAAAGCTCTCTATGGAAGTTTATCAATGTGAGAACAGTTACTCTTAGCCAGCAACTGTTCTTGTTTAGTATGTATCTAAAACATCTGAGCTATATATATTCTTTACATGAGATATATATGCACACATATATATCATCTTTTCATCTCATGTAAAGGACTCAAGATTATTGAGAGACAGACATTCCAACTTTGATTTTGGTGCTGGTTAGCATTTCCTTTTTTTGAACCACATATTAATCCTTTTCATTCCCATTTTTATTTACACCATTTCTGTCATGTGGTAGAGCAAATATGAGAAGTGCCCGATCTCAAATGCTAAGTCTATAAACTAGGTCTGTAAGTTATTTATGCTATCCACAGCACATGGCAGTACAGGAGGAGAATGTGGAACAGCAACTGCTCTTATATGCAGCTCTAGAGAAAGGAAAAGAAGACAGGAGCAACTGGCTGGCGAATAAATGTTTGAGGAATCATCAAAAAAGAAGGATGGAGAAACAGAAAGAGAAGTCTCCAGCTGGACTTCAAAATAAATCCTGGAAAGCATAGGTCTGTTCATAAAAGCAATAAACATTCTTTGTCTTAAACTACTGCTAGGAGCAGGCCAGTAGAATCTCCGAAACAGAAGCCCCAGTGCAGATCAAGAGCTGATTATGCCATTATTTGGAAGAGCTGAAGTTTCATAAAAAAGGAGTTATACAAAGAACTTTCTGATTATGAAAAGATGAAGTTAGCATCCCAATAATATGCTGGAGTAATTTCACATTTGCAGCAGTCTCTTCTCATCACAACAGGGCAAAATACTCCAAAGTAAATTAATACATCAAAAAGAACACATTTCTCTTCAATATAATACTGTACAACTCAACAAGCATCATCGATATAATTCCTTTAATCATAGAGGTTTCCACTACATCGCTCATATAGTGTAGAAAATTTGTTCCTCAATGAAACTTACCTTTATACAGCAAATTCCATTCATACATTTGACAGCTCCAAAGGCAATGAAAAACAAATCCTATCACATGCATTAAACACTGAGATTTTCAAGTTTTCTTAACCTAGCAAATTGTATGCTTTTGAACAGTACAAATAAACTGTACCCTTAACCAGCATTCCTCCTCAGCATCCTATCTAACTAGCTTTCAGCAACCCACATCATCTCCTTATTAAAATAGTAGTCATCTGATCACCATTTACCATCTTCTCTTGCTTACAATAAAATTCCTTAATCAATTCATGCAAATCAAGAAAGGCAGCTTTTGCAAGAGTAGATGGGCAGACAATTCTTGATAAAAGTAAGTTTGAAATCTGAACATGCTCATATTGTAGTTGAAAATTTAAAGTCCCTGCTTTAATAGAAGACAAATAAGATTTCATCCTACAATAGATGAGTGTTGATATGAAACTGAAAACCCCACTTTTATCTGGTAGTATCTTCTCTACATAAAAAGAATTTACCTATACGCTTGTATTAAAGCTTATCCAACTTCCTTTGAAAGCACTAATAGAGTACGCTTCTCTTACATACTTCAGCAATCTAAACATTTCTGTCTGCAGTTGTTTCAAAGAAACACCACACTGCACAAGGGTGTGCTCTGAGGATGTCCTGGATAATGTAGGGAAGATCCACCCTGCTGCTTTTTCTCCAATCTGGCTGGTATCCAAAGAGCTCCAGCCCAGAACCTGCCTAACCTGTCATGGCATGACACAAAAAAGTTAGTTGGTGACAGCATACACTAATATAGGCACATCACTCTCAGACTAGAGATGGGTCACTTCTGGTTAGCCTGGAGAACAGAAAGAACTGGAATCCACCTGCATCTTTCTACTCTGTAATGTTCCCTAGTGGCACAGATAGTCCTGCAGATGCCTTCTGTGCCTTCAGCTGATGCTGTGGCTTACTAAGGAAATTTCAAATCACATTACAAAACATCATCTTAGGGATTTTACAAAGTGGACCCAAACTCTTTCTCCTCCAATGTATTTGGATTCCTAGCTCCGCTCCAGCTCCTTTTTGAGCCCCCATTTTATATGTCTGGGAAGCCTTCCTCATACGTCACCTTGTCCTTTGGGCTATAATCTTATAGGCTTTTCCTTTTTATTAATGGACTCCACAACCCGTCTTCAGTGTCTGCCAGGATTCAGGCAACCTTCCCAGCTCACAAAGTCTCCTTCAGTCTCCCATACTTCTCTGTCCTTGTTCAAAACTCTTCAGCCTTCTCTCTTGAGATATACAGTGGTACATGCAGGTTTCCTCATTCCCTTTCTGGGAGTTTCTGTGTCTCTAACTGTCCTCTCCAGACTCCCTGTCCCCTTGGAAGTCACCTGATTAACACAAGGAACATTAGGAACTCTTTCCCAAGCTACTTGCCAATTTCTTGATCATTCTTTCCCTTAAAAGGTGTCATATCATATGACAAGATAACTAGCTCTTAGTTTGTTGTGCTATAATGAGGACCATGTTATAAGGAGCAGAAAAATCCCATACACATACTTCAAAAATCAACAGTAGGATTCAATAGCAGGTATAGCATCAGGAATTAATTCAGAGTGATGTTAAGCAAAGTTAATCTCTTTTAATCATTTGAAGAGAGGCAGTGAAGCAGCAATATTTCATTATTTGTTATGTAAAATTAAGGGTTTATCCAGTGCAATGTAGCCTGGAGCCACACTGTCAAAATAACAAATAGCTTTAAAATAGTAGATGCCATCTTTTTGGCACGCAGATACCACATGAGAGCTTAGACTACTTCTGTGTGTAATAACTAGATTGTTAATTCCCCTATGAAAATATAACCTAAAAGATTTGCTTGCATTTGAATAAGCTAACTGTATTCAACATTCCTTACTGGTTCTTTTAATCATGAAAATGCCTATTGAACTCAATGGGAGTTTGACTGAATAAAGAACGCTGACAGAGTCCTAGGAGACTGTTAAAAATGGTCTCTAGAAAAAAATATTAGAGGTTATATTCTGCTGAAAGGCTGTAGAAAAGATTTTTTTTTTTCTATAATTATAAAATGTCTCATAAAAACTGTTCGTAGCAAAGACATTTAAAAGGAAAGAAGAAAAGCCCTCATAATTGCTTGCAGCAGCAGAGATACACCTAGCATATTTATTAGTTTACAAATGGAATTCTCAAGGTACTACATTGCATTTTTTAAGTTAAATGCTTTCCAAAATATTTGAAAAGTAGAGGAAGGTGGAGTTAAAGAGAATTATGCTGAATTCTTCTCAAGTATAATCACCTCTATGTCACTGCCCACTTCAACAGGATATGGCTCCAAAACTTCAAGCTTGGATCAGTGTAGCCTTTTTCCTCTGCCTCCCACACTGCCCTTGGAGTATTGCATAAAGATAATACAGTGATAAATTGACTCTATTCAGGTGCTAAAAGGTGATATTGACTTGAGTGATGCAAGCTGTTTACCACGGGATAAAACTTTTAATGAAGATAGATCAATGCACACAACACAAGTAAGTGGAAAAAGAAAAAGAAAGTCAATAGCTGTGACAGCCCTCATGCACGTTTCATAAAGAGGGCAACAGATTAATCATAATAAATTTCTAAAAATGTGTTTATGTGTTGCTTCTGTGTATGTTTGCTCACATGTGCTATCCATAGATGTTCTGATTATTATGCCAGGGAACAAGATCTTGGAGTTATCTGATAGAATTTGTTCAGCAAACTGTAGCTGCCCCTGCACTGTGACCTAGCAGACTTTCAGATTTGGCAAGAAGCTCTCTTTTCCAAATCATTACTGAGCTACTGTAGCTAACAAGAAACACCAGTAAGGTCACCTATGGGAAAAAGCATACCTTCTGGACAAAAAAAATAAAGAACTGTATCTTACAAAATTATAATAAATTCCATCTGAGAGTCAAATGCTTCTCTAAGAAATAAGCTTTACTTCCCTATACGCCTTCTTATGAGTAAGGGTGATTTTTAGGCTATGATCCATGCAAGATTCCGGTGAATCACGTTTCTCTTATTAAGATGACGCAAATAGAATACATGTAAACCACCAAGCAGTGACTATAGTTTTCTGAGGGCTGAATAACTGTGACTGGTAATTTGTAGTCATGTGCATGCAAATAAAAATAAAACAGAGTATAATTGGTTTCTTGATTAATGATATCACATACTGAGAATGCTTCAAGCTACAGTTCTTGGGCAACTGGGAATCAAAAGAGCAGAGTTGCTGACAAGTGTGGCTGGAGGTAATGTGATTTCTATAAATATGAAATAGTGCTGAGTTACATCTATCAACAGTTATCTCTGCTTGAATATTTCAAAATGTCAAAGAGTATACTAGTAACTGTCTGGAAAAAAACAATAAAACTTGGCATTTAAAAAAACCTCACACTTTTCATATGCGTTTCACTAAGAATTGCTTTATAAATCTTGAACTACTGATCTACCAGGCAAGGAACAGTTTTTGTGCTTACACTCTTAAAAAAAAAAAAAAAAGATAATTCCTACAGAATTGTTTCAGCTGAGTGACCAGTATTTTTAGTAAGTCATTACTGTAGTCCTTATACCCCAGAAAAGAAGTTTAAGTGTGTGTCGGGGTAAAAAGCAAGACAACAAACATGCATAATACACCAGATAACAAAAATATTAAAGATTACATTTGCTGCTGCTGAGCAGCATGATCAGAAAGTTCAGAGATGTAGCATTCAATAATCCTTTAATGACTATTAACATTTATCATCACGTTCACTCTTCTTAACACATATATGTCCTGCGTGAGCTATTATCTGTCAATCCATCAGATACAAATTTTAAACTGTATTACTTACCCTCTAAAAGGATTATTCTCTAAGGCTAATTTATATTCATTACCTGTTCTGCATTGTTCAAAGCAAATTTTATGAACCCAGAGCTTTTGGAAGAATGATAATAATAATGATGGTATGATATTAATTTTTTTTAAAGGCTATCATGTGTATACATAACATAGATTTACACATTAATTGTCACAACACACAAAACTGGATTTTGAAGTGCTTCTATACAGAGTCAGATGTAAATCTGATGCAAATAGCTATTGTACTAAGGAAAGTATAAATCCATTTGCCAAACTTTGGGATTTTCTCAACAAACATGCTCAGTTTTCATATAGAATGAAATACAAAGTAAATAATTTAATTGCATATATAGAAGTATAGTGGTCAAAGTAGGGGTCAAAGATAGATGCATCTGGTTGCATACAGAAACACAAAGAAATCATTAAATATTATTACATTTCATGACAGGAAATATGATTGTGTTGAAAATTCAATCAGGTTTCTTTGTCAGTCTAATAACAAGAATTTTAACATGCTGCTGCCAAAACCCAGTGAAGCATAGCATTGCATTCAAGAAACAGACTACAGCTAGATTCTAATTCTCTGTCTGGCTGAGAACAACTGAAAATACCTCAACTGTTACACATTACTTTATTTTTCTCTGCACCCCATACAAAATAAATCAAGAAAAATAACATTAAAATGGATTAATGAGAAACTACACCTTTTTTTTCAATTTCTTGTGCTTTTCTTTTTATAGTCTCACACATTAACTTACCCAACAGCATTGCACTCACTGCTAATGAAAAGAAAGCAGGCAGTACAAATCTTCTTAAGCCTCCCGTGGCAAGAAAACTATTACAGAAATGAATAGAAGAAAGTCTCTGGAGCTTTTCCCTTGCCTGCTTGTTTTACAAAAGGCAGTAAGGATCACACTGAGAAGTGTCAAAGCTGGATAAACCACTAGCAATTGGGTTTATACCCTTTGGGTAGTTAGTCCTTCACAGATGATGATTCGACTTTGTCCAAAAACCAGTATGTGAGAAACAATGCAGAATCTATCAGAGGCTGTAGCCAAGCTTAAAACTGTAGACAAAGAAACAGTTTGCTTCTAAAGGTTTGCAAGGGAGAGCTTGTCACAGAACGTTAATTCAAGCAAGCCGATGTTAAATCAAATCAGTGCATCTAAATACAGATAATCTGCAGCTTTTCATGTTGCATTCTACGAGGCGTTCGGCTGTGGCGTGCTGGAGCCCCTGGTTTTAGTGTCGCTTAAGATCAGGAGAGCTCTCTGCTCTGTTAACATTAAAATGCATGGTTAGCATCTAGAAAACCATGTGGTAAACTGGGTTTTTCTCTCAAGCTTTATTATGAGTTGAAATTGGCACCTAATATTGTGCATTTGATTAAAATTGCTCTCCTGCCTTTGTTGTAGGCAAACTTACATAAAAAAAGAAGCTTTAAATGACAAAATATAGAGAATTTTCTTCTAAAGCTATCACAAACAGCAGGAGGAGAACAACATTCGATTGTAATAGCTACTTTATGGCTACTAGATAAGCAAAAGGAATGGTGGTAAACCTGTATGTCTTTTATTATTTTTTTCCATAACCTTGCATTCACTGTAGACAGCTGATAAAAAAAAAAAAAAAGATATGTGGAATTGGAATTTTTCGTTGGCATTTTACTGCTTAGAAATAATTAAGTGTTTTATGTTCTCTTGAACTATACAATGACAACTTTTTTTAAAGCTTAAACATTAGCTGCAGTACACGAGGACTTCCTTTATGAATAACAGGACTTTACTTACTATTCATTGAAATAAACGGTCTATGTACTCAAAAAACAAAGTATGAATAACTATGGAAATGAATGAATGTACAGCCTATGTATTATTAAGAAGTTTCAACTTGTTAATAATGAATCCTATTCTACTCACTAACTTTCATTTTTAATTTTCAAAGGTACTGATATTTTGACTGTATTCCAACTTCTGAACCCATCCGTTATCAATGAAGATTTGTAACCTTTCTAGTCCAAAAAATTTTGTACTGGCAGGATAAGCAGAGCATACATAAATTTGGCTAAAATGATGTGATCTGAACCAAATATGATATTCACTGGGATACCTATTTTTTCTCCCCCAAGTTATCACAAAATATATCCCCCCCCCAAAAAAATCTCCTAGTGTTACTCTAGACACTCACCCTTACTACTCATGCTCCTTTCTCCTGCTATGCATGACTCTCTGCTATTCCTGTAACCCTGACATTCCTTTCTGTTGATACTAATTGAATTTGCCTGTGCAAATATTCATGGCAATTCACAATTTCCATTTCTGTTTGTTCTTTGCCATTTCTACATAACAGGCCTGTGCCTTTACCTGCCACATTTTCTTACCATGGTTTTATGAATATTAAAGTAGCAAGAGCGGAAACTGGGTCACGCAAGGACATTTTTCTAATTTAGCACTGATGTCTCTTTAGGGTTCTTTACAATAAGCATCCTCTTGCAAAATTTTTATGCCATTCCTGAATTTTTAATTTTTAGTCAATTATGTTACCTATGTCAAAACTCAGAAATGGGGAGGAATGACAGTTTCTCCAATATGCAAGGGCAATGGCATTACCTAGTTGCTAGCCAAGGCGAAGAAGAGGACTACCAGTCTGTCCCACTGGAATTCTGTGGCAAGTAGTAGCAGTACTACTTACCCAAGTATCGGTCAAAATACCAATTAGTGCACCAATATTTTGTGATGACAACTGATGGACTACAAATAGGAAAACCTTCCATCATAAATCACAGCCATTTGAATGCCAGTCACACAGTAATTAAGTTTCAGTCATAGTTTAATATCTTCATAAAAGAGCATGAGTGGCAGAGCTCATCGGAAAGGAAGTTGAACTATGCTGTACTACAGCACAACGTGCTAGGGAGCAGATTCCAGCACCTTTGCACCGTTAAAATAGCAATTTCCTCTAAGCTATCCCAGGTCACTCAAGCCCTTCAAAGTAAGTCATTTGCAACCATGTTTCTGTGCCGCTACAGTAGCACAATTCGGCCTTTGTGTTACTTTCTACATTTCTGCTTATGGTGAACGATCCATCTAAAGGATGCATATTCACACAGGAAACATCTGCTAATAAAAACATTGAAAGGAATATAGAAAATAAATCAATCAAGCTAGCTTAATATCCTAAAGGTCATTAAATCTACAGCATATTGATAGATACAGTTTTAAAATGGTTTTAAGTGAATAAAACATCAATCTAAGACACAGAGAAAGAATATTTAAAATACCAATTTATGCCACTGAACTGGACTTAATCTGGATGCAGTTTGGACTTGGTAGCAAAGATACTTTTAGAGACCTTAATCTTCCCAACAGTACGGGACATACCTGTAGGAGCTGTGGAATCTTTCTGAGAACATTCTACTTGATGAAACAGGGCTTGAGAGAAAAAGCTGCAAAAATCTTGGGTTCTCTTCTCTGGATCTTTCCCAGAAAAAAAGAGTATGCTTTTGCAGGGATTACCCCCCCAAAAAACCTAATGCAAACCTAAAGACAGTCTGATGAAAGGATAAACTAATTCATACAGCTTTTCTGTGCGGTCTCCTTGTAGCTAATTCTTCAGGCTTTGCAAAAGTAGCACAGTGACACTCCAGTAAAGACTTGTTCTTCCAAACCCAGAGCTCTGTGTGCCAATTGCTCATGCTATTTCCCCCAGTGCTTTGCAATAGGAAGATTTAGAACCTCCTGTGAACATTAGCACTGAACTTGAACTGTTCTGCTGCTTGGGAAAAGGACTTATAATGAACCGGGGGGAAGGGAGGGAGAAATAAAGATGAGAAGAAAGAGTATAAAACAGTTACAGTGCTTTCCATGTGATTTCTTGGCAAATTGTATTCATCTTTTAAATCTTTTATTCACACACCGGAGACCTAAAAATAACTTTTTGGGTACTATTTTAGCTGTCATTCAAAGGTTACATTCCCAGAATTCAGCACCTGGAGCTTAGCAAAGACTAGTCTCACTTTGTGAGACTCATAGCAAAATGATGAGATAGTGAAAAGCAGTACTGAAAGGAGTCTTTGGTCTTCTGTACTTGATGTTTGTTGATTCTGTTGAAGTGCCAAATACTGTGCCAACAATTCAGTGCTGAATTCTCAATGTATCTAGAATCCTTATTTTGCAAGATGCCTGTAGTATAGTGAAGGTAATGGCGTACAGGTAATTAGCCATTACCTGGAACTTTTATTTGCACGTATATGAACATTATATTAGCATAAACATGCAGACTTTATCTCATTTAAATTCATATATGGGAAAATCATTATTCTAGTCAAAAGATGACACCACATGCACCGATTTACTTTTCAGATCTCTGAACTTTCAAACTAGTTATATGATTAGCGCATACGCTATCTGTAACACTGCAGAGGAGCACAATTTTAGCATTACATTTAAAAGTGGAATCAGATTTCTAGCATCTCTATGTCCCACATAAGACTGTAGAAGGATATTAGGTCCAGCAACTACACTTAGCACAGTGCAAACCACACTTGGAATAATGTGTTTATTAACACAGTGAGATATACTGTCTCTGTTCTATGTATCTGTAGGTCTCCGTTATTCACCCAGTACTTCTATATTCATTTGGGCTGAATTTTCTAGTAAACCTGTGTCTTCAGAACAAAGTTAAACAAAATCATCAAATGGAAAGGCAGAGAGAGCCAAATGTTCAACTGATTCAAATAGGTGGAGAATATCAAATCAGCAAAACTGCTATTTTCTTTGAGCCCATTTATCCAAAGTAACATAAAAGGCCTTTCACAGCCAGCTCCACTAAACAGGAAGGTGATGGGACTTAACAAGCAGGCCTCTCCTGCTTTAAAAATGGAAATAATTTAGTGGCACTTAGGGCTGGACGACTGTTTTCCAAGATGGACCTTATAGGAGCTGAATTAACTAAATGCTTTTGTATGCATTGAACAATCGGTATTTTCTTTTTCAGTATATATTTAATGAAATTAAGGAAGAGTATGAACAAGAAAATGAGAGAAAGGTCTGGGGATAAACCAACCTTAGTTCTCCAGCAAAGATTTCAAGGAAATACCAATGTCATCCTTCTGCAATTTTAAGTCATCTTCCATGTCACAAACACAATATGAATAAAACCTGTTTCTACTCAATTCCTGTATGGGTATTAACCTTCAAATTACGTAAGTTTGCCATACGTCTCTTGGAATGCACTTACTAATTGAACTTCTTTCATCTATAAGGTTCTTGAGGAAATGAGTTTTCCTTCTAGCAATAGACTAAATAATGGAGTCCTCACAGTTTTTAGCAACCTGAGTTAGCAACTCTAAAGCAGCTTTTAGGGCATAGAATTGCCTTGATCTTATCTACACAAGGCCAAAGAATGAAAGTATCAATATTGACCTTTAAAATATTTGTTTATTAGCTACCTGCTCAAGTTGCTACTTGGACTTTTCATCCCTGTTACAATTTCAGGAAAAATAAATTCAAATGGTGTCCAAGCAAAGGAACAGAGACACAAAGGGAAATGGTTTCTTCACCGTAAGAACATCCCACCACAAAATCTAACCTTAAAGCCTATGAGTCTATGTCATCTCATATTCTGAATTAACAGCAAAATTAAAACCTGTTCTTCTGTTAAAGTAGACATGTAGGCAGAGCTGGCAAAGATAGCATATCCTTTTCTAAATCCCCAAAACTCTTATGTATAGTTTGACCTAACATTTACACTGATATGTATAATAACATGCTTCTTCATTCTTGAAAGATTTTTTTAAGTTCCAGAAAAGACACATCAATCACTTCTGATCACAAGGGTTGTCACTTTACTGAAATAATTCTACTATTTCTTTTCCCAAAATTTATCTACTTCCTTGCATTCTGATTGACTATAGATGTCTGATTTGCACAAGTTAATTTTGAAATAACCACATAATGTGCCATTCCCTTTACTGTGATTGCCTGAAATGTATCATTAGCCAATCAAAGAGCAGGGACCTGCATAATGACTCCGGGGTATTTTTCAGTAACTGCTCTGTGAATATGTAATTTTTCTCCGCTATGTAAATTTCACAAACATATTCCTAAGGCTCTGATTGAAACTGTTACTCAGAATTTTAAAGTTGTTATCCATGGTGCCATCCAAATTTTCTTATCTCTCAAAAATGCAAAGCTCTAGAATAAGAAAAATAGGGGGAAAAAAGGAAAAAAAAATATAAAAAGATGGCTTCCATGCTAAGATATTAGAAGAATCTATGGACAAGATCATGCTCAAATGATAACAACCATAAAGCCTGCACAATAGCCACTAGTGCATATGAAAGAACAGAACATAGCTTACCCCATCTTAATGCTGACTCTCTTAACAGCAACAACAAAACAAATGATTAACTCACTATTACCAAAACAAAGTAGAGCCCTTAACATTCAAATGAAGCACATCTAATGAATAAGAAGAGCCATTCTAAAATCTCTATTCAGTGAGAAACACACTTTGAAAACATCTGAGGTATCCTTCAGGTCCAAAATATATGAAGGCTTTGCTGATTACTTTAACAGAAAGAGGATTCTATCTTTTCTTTCACTTACTTTACTCTCTGCAAATTAGCTATCTAACTGGCCCAAAGCAACTGTCATATTATGTTGACTTGCGATATTTGTTTAGTAGTATATATATATATGACTGTGCAGTATCAATTTACTTGTTATTTCTGTCTAATAGAAAGAATATATCTAATGCTGTTCAAGTAGTCACTGCCAGTCATAGCCATGAACATGGGTATCTGGATAACTGGAAGTTAAAAGCGATGTTATTTTGACATTGGGTGGCTATATGAATTTGATAAAAATCTCAAATTACTTTGAATGCAAATAATTTATTGAAGCATAAAAAACATCACGTATAAATATAGCATGTTTATTTTAGCATTATCCTAAACATATGTTTAAACTATTAAAAAAGTTTTTTGAGATAATGATGGAAGAAATATATGGGAAATTGAATATTAATACCAGTGCTGATGTCCACAGAGAACAAGCTGATAAGACATCCAGATTAACAACTCCAGACCTCCTGGGAGTTTTACACCTAGTTCCTAGTATATACAGTGACAAATGCAACATTAACAGTTGAAAATGTGTGAAAGCGAGCATTTTCATATCAAGCCATAAGCATTTGGAGCACTGTATATGGGGAAACACTGTGGCAACCTAGAGTAGTGCAGTAACTGTTTCCAAGCACATGGTAACCATGTTATTTCACAGCGGGAACTTCCAAACTGGATAACTGATATAAATAACACTACTTTTAAGATAAAAATAATGAAAAGCATATTCCTTGCTTTATATTCTGCTTTCAGAACTAAGAATAAGCACAACCTATTATTTGCCAGAGCCATGAACACTGACAAGTGTGTAAGAGCTTTTGAGCTTAATATCACAACACAGATACTTCCATCTTAGCAGCAAAAAATATGACTGCTTACACTCATGGTGAGCACTAAGTCCAGGTGAAATACCAACAAGGTCACTCAGACTTGTCTAAATTGAGGAGAAAAGGGCTGAGCTTAAATTCAAATTTTTCTAATTATGAATGTAGAGCTAGAAATCACAGCCAACCTAAATAGTTGTTGTCTTGGGAGAAGAGATAGATGGGCCCAGCCCATGATAGATCAGTATGTAAATAGGTTAATTATTTCAAAACAACACTTTACAGATGTCTAGATTTGAAAGAAACTTGAGCAGGTTTGAAAGAAGATCATTTAAAGCATTTAATTACCATCCCATACCCTACCATCCATTGAAACTGAAGGCAGAAGGTTCTGACCAATGTGCAGAGTAGAAACATCAAAAGAAATGCTAGAACATTCAAAAGATTCATCTTGACTTCACAGATGAGTGTCTCTCCTCCAACTGAAGCATTACTAAAGCTCATGACTACAGGGGAATCAGAAAGCTCATTCATTTTCTACAGAATGTATTTTGGACTATAATTTCATTCTAATTTGGCACAAAAATTTTGCATTCTGATTTTTTCTATTAAACAGAATTTGTGCTCTTCATCCAGCTCTCACATAGTTCTGTTTGTCTTGGGGTTTGTCCAGAATAACGTGGTTCATTATGGAAGAGTGATGAGTCTGAAAGTCAAGTTTAACTGGCAGTCATGTAATTTAGGTATGTACATTTTTAACTTGCTGAAGTAATCAAGTACTTATTTAGGTTAAAAATGCAAAAAGAAAAAAAATTTATTTGGGTTTTTGTTTTGTTAGGGGTTTTTTGGTCACTTTTTTTTCCCCCCAAGAAATCTATTTAGCAGCTTCACTATATACCAGCTCCAGTTATAATTTGTCATGTCTTAAGTTTCTCTACTAAATTGGTTCCCCAGAAAGGAACTATTTACCATGCTAGTTATTCATGCTTAAAACACCATGTTTGCAGAGCTTCTACAAGATACAGCACAGCCTTTACAAACTTGGGTAAAATAAGTGTTATTTTCCTTGCACCACCAACATCCTGGTAAAAAACATGTTCTACCTGAAGAATTACAGACAAAGAGATCTTCTACTTATGCATACAGAAGCTACACAGACTAGAAATGGCAAAAAAAAAAATCCAAAACCCAACTAAAACAAACAAACAAAAACCAAACCCAAGAAATGAACCCCAAACAATGAAAAAATGAGGGAAAACTTTTTAAAAATATATGGAGAAAAAACATGACATGGGACCCAAAAAATGTTTTCCAAGCCTTAGTTATCTACTATGTTTGACTATAACATGCTTCCCAAATACTTCTGTTACAAACTTTCTGAAAAAGTTTCCAAATTGCAAATATGAACTCCCAACTCTTTTAAAGTAAGCTGCATGATTTTTTTATCTTATTTTAGGGCTTGTAGAATACAGGCATGCCACTCTTTCAAGTTTCTCCCTGGAATACCAAGGAATGATTTTAAATGAACACGTTGGCATCTAGAGCAGTTTCTTTGCCCCAGGGTACCATCTAGTTGCTGCATCACAAGGACACAGGTTTCCTGTAGCTCCTATGCTATACCTGGTAGCTCTGTGATGATATCTCAGCTAACCATGGGCATCTTGGAAATGGCAGAAGACACCTCCATGTTAGTAGTACAATTGCTCCACGGTTCTAATTGTAGCAAATTTTAGCAATGCGACAACCCACACTAACTTCCAAAGATAAGGAAACATGCTGTTGGTGGCTTCATGTCTTAAGCTTTATCTAGTTTTCTAGTGAAAATATTATTTAGGAAAGACTGTCTGACATTCAGCAGAAACAGAAGAAAATTTGTTTCCAATTACTCAAGACAGTTTTCACTAGATATCCTACACATCATATTACATAATGAATAATCTCTTAGCAATAATTTTGAGCTTTACTATTTAGAAAAAGAAGGATTTGTATGTTTGGTTAGACTCCCTTTGGCGTACAGAGCCAGAGGCCGAGTAATATCACAGTTAAAATAGTTTCAGAACCACTCTGCTACAGTTAAAAACCCTTAATCAAGACAAAATCTGTTTGGAAAGATGATACTTATTAATACTTGCATGGAGGAAAAACTGAGAAAATTTCATAATACCAAAAATCCTTCTGGGCAAAATTTTACTACTTGCTGTTGTAACTACACAAAAGGAGAGAAAATAAGGCAGCACCGGCATATGAGTCACACTGCAGCGCATACACTGTGCATATAGGAAAAAAAAAAAAAAAGATTGCTTAGTTACTTTTACATGACCTTTTCTGTTACTCATAAAAACTTACATTCTGTGGTGCTTACAAAGAAAAGTAAAGTTCTTTGTAATGCATGCTCCAGTTACACAATGCATGACAACTTAGCCAGTGGTGAATGATACCTTTATTTCTGTATCTAACTTCATGAAAGAGTGCTCTTTTCAATCACTGCAGGTGTCAAAGTTCCCAATTTACAAGGTAGAATATATGACAGCACATAATACAAGAATACAAATAACATTTAGGCCAAATGCAAAAGAAACTAAATAGAAAATGGAAAATTCTTCATTTCCCTAGTAAATGGTTGAAATCAATTTCCTTCTTTTTAAAGCAGAAGGAACGTGGCAAAGGACGTACCATAAGATTGCCTCCTGCTCTGGCAGCCACGACATAGAGGTCCTTCTTATTATATTGTCTGTGGTCATCTACACTGTTTCATCTGGTCCACAAAGTTAATGGCAGTTTGTCTAATTCATCTCATTGCATCCTCAAACCACACTCAATCTGAACCTGAGTTTCACAGTATGTAAAATTAGTTATGTTTTTAATGTAAATGGAAAAGTGTATGTATTCTGGAGAACAGGTACTCGCTAGGACTTGAATATTAAACATAAACTATGAATTTTGTCAGTAGCACTATCACAGCATTCAAGCACATGATAAGCTAGTGGAAACATTAAGCCATCTTGTATTTTTGTCTCCTCTACCAGATGTGCTTATTTATAAAAGGTGTAATTTCATATTTTCTATGTTTTTATGTTGCTATGATTATGCAAATCCTGTTTAGAAAAAACAAAATTCCTGCAACTGAGTGTCAAAACACCGTTACTAGATTTTAAAACTATTCTATTCCAAAGAATATTTATGTAAAAATAGCATTGAGGAATTTTTCCTTCAAAAATATTCTAATATTCTCTGCCAAGATGGCAAAGACATGACACGAAGTTAGTGTTGCAAATTTATTGTAAATTGAAGTGCTTTCCTTCTTTTTGCTACGCTACATTGCCTTCACTGTTATTGCTTAAATAACAATGAGTGCCTTTCCCTTTTCTGGCTTGGCTCTTGTCACTTCTTGTGATGAAATCTGTCAAACTATTAAGCAGGAATGCGCTTTTACTTTTGCTGCCACTGATACCAGGAAAAGCATTTGCTGGTTTAGTTAGAACATCACAAATCACCCCTCCAATATCTGATGAAAATATCTTCAGATTTTTATCTTTTCATATTCAGTTCTAATTCAAAATGATTCCTAGAGGTTAAGTACTGAGGCATTAACAAAATGCACCATAATCTACCATTCTGCACTATGCTGTAATTCCCTCTGCACATATGCCATCTAAAAATTATTCTCCTGGAGTATTTTTTTTTAAAAAGGTAAGCATTATTGCCCCTTCTCCTCCCATCACTGCTACAAAGATTCTAACACCTCTTATACAAAAACCACTCCTATCTCAACATGGCAAGTCAAATATGATCAATATGATTTTCAGACCTTTCAAGTTTATCTGAAAAGGAAAATAAAAACAAGACTCCTCTCTCCCCTGTTATGGTGAAGAGTTCTGCAAGGTGTAATTGGGAGTCTAATAAGCTGCAGAAAGTTCATATCCTTGCAGGATTGAATCTGCAATATGATAGAAAGGAATAGTAAAAAGACTTGGCTGTGCAGTAGATCCTTCCCTCTAAGAAGGTTTTTTATGATGTTCATTTTAACTGCAATGATTATCTGTATTGCTGTACCATCCAATATGTTTAATCAAGGCTATGGGTCTCTTGGGAATGAGTCTGTAAATAAAGATAGTCCCTGTTATGAATAACATATGTTATAATTTGAGACACGGCATCAACAAGACAGGGAGAGGGGTTGGTATGATAGAATGAGAGAGGGAAAAAACAAATTAACTGTGGTCAGATAGCACAGTAAAACATATATTTTCGTTTTGATGGCTACAACTCTTAGAATTTTCAACTGCTCTTTTTAAAAATATTCTTATAAACAAGCCTACTAATCTCCAATAGGCTGTTCAATTTAGACAACCGCATGGTAGTCAACTGATTCTTTCAGAACTCCAGGTGGTGTTGGAGAGAGAGATGGGGGAGAACAGAATAGATGTCCTACAGTGTAAGTCTGAGATGACACTTCAAATGGACAGAGGCAGCCCAGGTGAGCAGAACTTAAAGCACGTGAGCAGGCAAATAACAGACAAGGCAGAATCAAAATAAGCATATCTAATTAGGAAAAAAACTCCATAATGAAGATGATGTGCTTGAAGAGGAAAGCAGTTTCATGATTAAAATAGAGGAAGACATGCATCAGTTAAAGGAAGGGCCATTAATACTTGTAACTGGAGATTAAAGTGTTACGCTACTAAATCAGAAGATAACAGGGAACACATGTAGGGACAGAAATAAAGACCATGAGCTAGAATCTTCAGGAGTCAGAAACCAAATAAGCAAGTAGGTACAGTGAATGAAAAAGAGGTTTCCAAGCAGCATGTAGGTTCTCACTGTGCAGTTCTATTGAAGAAATGATTTAGGCTCAAGTTAGGAACACAAAATGTGTCTTCGATGAATTTATGAGGTATGTTCATATATATTATGAATAGTTTCATATTTAACTTGTGCCTGAAATGCACCAGTGTTGTCTTTACTTAACACATTTGGCACAGGACTCTAATTTCTGCAAGCATGCTTATTCCAAAGAAGCTCATCTCCCAGTTCTCTCCAAACTCAGATTCTCCTGATCCCCCTTGATGGATCATTACTGCATCGTCTTGGGAGACAATAAAAGCTCTGGACCAAAGGACCTGTAGGCACCAGATTTAGAATCTGCTTTTTGATATGCAATGTCTTTGTAATAAGATGAATACTTTCTTACACCATGAATTGCTAGACCACTGTGGACACTATCATATGCAAATAATAAATTTTAAGCATCTGCTGATTATAGTAAATTTTGCTTTCAACAGGAACTTTATAACTTTTAGGCCAAATAGTATTTCTCTCTCACTGCAACACTATTTGTTTTAATATTAATTTATGTCTGTCTCTCTGTGTGAGGTGCATGTTTATATTTAACAAACATTTTTGAAGGAAGCATAGGGAGGAAGCTGAGATTTATCAACTTCCACCATGGAAAAACAATCACTTAAAGAAGTATAAGACAAGCCCCTGAGCTTCCCTTTCAAAGCAGTATGTCACTTTCAATAATGTGAAACCATGTAACAAATAGTTTCATTTGATGGGCTGAAGTTAGTATATTAATTGCTCAATCTAGGCTAGCAGGTAGACTGTGAAAGATTTGATGGTCAAGAATTATGATACAGACAAAAATGATTAAAACACCAACACTCCTATATTATTACAATTTTCAATTAAAAATGTAAGACATTCAGTGTAAAACAAGCCTGAGTAATTATGAAAAAGTAAGTACATCCTGTTTTATAAGTTATAACGCTAATATTCACTTTCTTCTCCTTTGGTGCTTTATGCACAGGTGTCCAGAGTAGATACGGACTTTTTCATATAAGCTTATTTTAAAAAAAGTATATAAATGTCAATTGCCTCCTTTACAGTTTGAATTATCAACTTTTGCACAAACTATTTTAAAGAGTGGGCTAAATTCTCAAAAAGCCATTCTTGAATTTGAGTGGTTTTTTGGCAAACTTGTGCTTACTTGCAGCTGTAAGGATGACTCAATTAGTTGCAAAGAGTGTTTATACATAGATTCCTAATTATTGTGCTATAAACAGTATCATACCAATGGGCTATTTTGCAGTACTGCCTCATTAATTCAAGGTAGCTTGTGGACGGCAGAACAGAGAAGTTCATGGAACACTTAGTTATGAGCTGAATTATTTTGTTTTAGGTAATACTTAAATTATAATAAATTATCATTGGAAGAAAAATTTTTAAAACCCCCATATTTAGATCCACTGATATGGCACATTTGATAAGACTGGCTCATTTTTTACAATAAGAAAGCAAAGTATCTTCCACTTTTGATAGTACCAAAATTTTTTTATTACTCCGTCCAAAGTGTAACAATAAAAGAGATGAGGAAAGTATGTCTAGTACAATATGAAACAGAAAGGGGAAAATTCAAGTAAATTATACCAGAGGTGCTAAAAAAGGCAGGCAGTTTAAACAGGAAAAAATAGTGATGTTCTTCTGAGAAAATATGGCATCATATAATTTTACTTTCTTTTTGCATTAACATGCGGTTCATTTGACAACAAAAAAAAAATTCCCCTTTCTTCTCAAGTGACAGATACTCTATTTCATTTCTGAGTATGGGCTTCTTAAGGTTTTAAATTATCAGCTGCTTTGTATCTAACTTTTTTTTTTGAAGGAACGACACCATGCATTTCTTTTTATGATCTCATAAGGGAACCTTCTTTGCCTTCCATTACTCAAATGGACTGTATGATTTGAAGCTGTAAAAGGCTTCAATATCAATATAATTTTTTAAAATATTTCTAAGAAAATTATATATTAACCCTATTTTTGTAAGAAATTATATCCCACCATTTGAAAGTTGTAAACTGCTGCATATATTAACTATTGGGTTTTGTATATGATTAAATCTGTCATTCTAGTTACAATAAATATTATTTTTCACCCACCACAAAATAACTATAAAAATGACTGTAATAATTTCAGTGGAAATACTTAGGATTGCCTTTACAATGCAATTGTCAACATGACCATCATAATACTACACTGCCATAAGTTCTGAAACTGTCAGCATTCATGAGTGAAACAACAGTCCATGTCACTAAGAGGTTTTTAACACCTTTTGTTTGTTACAGTCTAATCTGTAGATTTCCCATATCTCTGTGAGGCCTTTTTCTCTTGGAGTATTGTCCAAACTATGCTGATTGTAACTCCTGATCTTCCTTGTTTACAAAAAATGCATTTGCATTCCTAATTTTCTTCTCAAGAGAACTGCTTGCAAAATAATTTTTAATTCTGAGTATATTAAACCTGAAATGATTACAAGAAAGCCTTACTTTAACTTTATATGAGGTAGGTTGTAACTTTTTAGAGCTAAACGAGAGCCTCAGTCTTGCCAGATAATCATTCTCTCATGTCAAAAGCCCTCTCTGAGCAAGAAGTGACAAGGATCTCTCATCTCTAGTTTTCCTCTAGTTCTATTTTCCTTCTACATGTTCCCCTTATTTTCTGAACCTGGGCCATAAATTTTGAGGTTAGACCACAACCTCTTAAATGAAGAGGCAGAGCAAAAAAATAGCATGTGATATTCTCCCTAAAGCAACTGAAAATCACACCAGCTTAAAGAAATGTTAAACATTTTTCAGTTTTATCACACCGTGATGACAAATTAGGAACTCTTTCAGACTGTTTCTAAAAACAAATAATGCATTTACTTCACTCTCTTAACTCATTTCTTCCCTTCCATCATACAGCTGAGGGTTTTGTTTTTTAAGCTATACACCTTAAAAAGCAAATGGCATGTATTTCATTTCCTAATCAGTACAGAGTTACAGTAATTGTGTGGTAATTTGATGATAAGAAAAGGTCCTTTAATTGGTCTGAATTATAATTACAGTAATCTTATATTATGCATTTTAAATTGTAAAAGGAAGAAAATAAATTATCTCTAAATTATGGTGAAAAAGTATTACTCCTGAATGTCAGCCAGTTTAGAAAATAATTTTGGGAACAAAGCATCCAGTTGCTCCTACAAAATCATGTCATCTTAAAAGTTATTCACTAGCCATAAGCAGAACTCCAGCTCCCTGGTACAGCTTTTATGGCTCACCCAGCTCAGATATCAGAAGGTATACACTTTCGTACTCACCTGAAAAATAGACATAAAGCTATAGCCCAAACTCCCACAACATGCTAACATGGCTGCTCAGATCTTTTCTCATCATGAACAAAACTATAGTCTTTACTTTCTATGAGAACTGATTTTTTAACACTTCTTAATGTGCTCCCATGGGTCAACCTTCAAATGCCAATTTATTGATGTCTCCTGAAAAAAATATTTTTAATATCTTTTGAATCGTGTTTGTAGGTGGAATATAACTTATGAAAAAGCCTAACAGTGACATCAGCAGCCACAGAGCAAATTATTTTCCCAAGATTTGTGATCATATTGTCATGCAACATAAATTTTGACAAAGAGCAAATCAGTGTGATTAATGTGAGTTATCCTGAATCTTTGAGTCATTCATTCAACTCTACACGTTGCTCCATGTCTTTTGGACCTTAGTGTCCAAACACACTTAGTGTTTCACGTCTCTGAAAAGTTATGAAAAACCTTCCAGAGCTGTCTGACTCAACTCAATGCAAAAATACACTGATTTCCAGAACAGGGTTCAGACTTTGCTTAAACATGGCTTTCAGACCAAATACCTCGCTACCTTTCATAGCTCCTTGATAGTTTCCACATTTATTTACTGACACAATTCTCTATTCTTTCAAAGAGCTGGACAGAAAACTAAGTTCAATTAAAGAGTGGGAAGGTGCTTGGCTCAGGACCAGCTGTATTTTTTGCCTGCCTTCTCCCACAGATCACAACGTATCCCACAGCAGTGGGCTGCTGTGGTGCATATTCAGCTTCACCAAATACCTCACTGAGCTTTTTTCCTCATGAGCCTGCCTGGCTTCTTGCAAGTAAAACTCCATATTACACTTATCAAGGGCTCTCATACTTCCTGCAAGTCAGATACATACAATTTTGATATGTCATTGTAATTCAAGCAATTCCTAATTTAAAAAAACCCTCATTTTTATTAAAAATTCAATCATATGCTACAATTGCATTTTTTCTGCTTTTTCTGCTTTTTAAAAAATGTATAGGTATTTTTAAGAGGTTGTCATAGTAACCAGTGCACATAGGTGGTTGTGGTTTTTTTAACTTAGAAATATAATCACAGTAGTCCTCATTACATGTTATAGCAACAAATTTTCAAGTTTTTCATTACAAAATACGTACATAAAACGTGGTATGTGTACACGCACATAAACATAAAGAGAAAGACATATAGATACGCCAAAAAATCTGGCACGTTACATATAAAAAAAATCTAAATTATACATATATACACACATATTATACATGTATACATATATACATCTGTATTACATAGATTTTTAAAGTACTGACATCCACATTTAATACCACACATATTATAGGCCACCAATACATTAAAAAATTATAGCTAATATACACATTTACATACAGCAGTTACTATGACACCACCTAAAAATGTATGTAACAATATGACCCAGAGAAAAATAGAGTGCCCCATAGAAAGAACCACTCTTTCAACATTCTCTGTATTTTAATTGGGCATCTACAATTAACTCTGCACCACTAACTGTGAAAGTCTCTCTGAGGTTGTATCAGCAAAACAGGAAAGTAAACTTCTAGAATACAGTAACTGTTCTAAAGTATTAAAATTTTTAACCTGGGAACACTTGTTTAGTTTTTGTTTTATACTTTTATAGGAAAATCACAGAAACTTTATTAAAAGCAAAGCTGAAATAAAATAATATCAATGGATAATGGTGAAAATATGAATCCCAAAGTACTAGTATGAATGTTAATTAATAGTGTGGAGGAAAAATATCTTATATCTCTTTCCTATTTTTTACCTATGAGAAGTACCCTCAGTGTCATATCACTATATTCTAGCTTGTTCCCTTTGTTTCATGAGCACGTCTGTTCCAGTAGTACTGCCTGCTTAGCACTAAGAACATGCATATGTTCCATTCTGAATTGCAGCTAACAATGTTTTGCTCACGTCTAGCTCAAAAAAGGGAATAGAAAGCTCACAATTTGATAAAAGGTTTCTTATTCAGGACCATACTTAAGCACATCTCTTACCTTAAAACAAGAATTCAACCATCATTCCAGTAATGCCAAAGCCACTTAATTCAGTCATTTCCTAGTATTTCAAGTGCTTCATTTCACAACCTCAGTACTGCTCTTTCATTATAGATATGCGCGTCATATCCTTTATGCCAAATCCCACATAGCTGCAAATTGTCTTAATTCCACTGATTCCAAGGGAGGTATATTGATATGTACCAGCCCAGATCTGACCTTTTGTCTTTGGGGGTTATAAACTTTATTAAGACTATCAGACTTTCTAGTCCCAATGGGAGTAACAGCCAAGCACAGGAGGGAAGACAGCAAGTTCAAAACGTGTTTCCTGGATACAATAAAAACAAGGTAGACATCAGCAGATGAGTAATTTGGTTTTTTAACATATGGCATCTCTTTCCAATGAACCAGACTTTTTATTTTTAAAGAGGAAAATATTTGTCTGGGGCATGAAGAGAATCCTCTATAAAAGGTAAAAAGACATAGAAATATGTTAAATACAATATTTCTGTTCCCAACTCATACTAAGAAAGATTTAATCACACCAGTGCAGTCACGATACTTTGTTTTCCACAGGTTTCAGCAGTGAATCACATCCAAATTGTTCCCAGGAGCACACTGAATTATTTTTCGAGATTTGATTTATTCTCACTGGTAACTGCTATAATTTATGATAGATTCCATTTTGTCTACCCATGCTTATAAAACAGGCACACGTAAGCAGAAAACATTTAACAAGACAGAGCATCGCAATGGGAAAACAATTTGGAAAAGGCAGTTATTTTATAACAGCTAAACTTTATGAAGGAACGGATGAAATAATATTACAAAAAGAAAAAGAGATATGTAAGTATTACAGTTGCTACTCAACTCCTCATTTTTGTCTTATTGTCATACGCTCTAGTGACAGCAGCTAGTGGAAACATTCTTCAACTCAAAAGCCCAGATTCCTTCAAATAAGGCATAAGTAAAAAGAGCTGTGGCCTGGTCTGGCCATCCTCTGAGAGCTTTCAGACCTCAAATACGTCACTCTCTTGAACCAATTATCAAAGCACATCGCTATGTCCTGTAAATGAGAGAGATGGTTTGTATCATGAAAAGGTACTCACTACTTTAATCCCACTGTGCTGCTGTGAATGACATTAATAAGTGGCCTAAAAAAATAAAGTTACCATAATAGCCAATACAGCCAGATAATTACAACAACGGTAAAATTATATTGGACAGAAGAGTGTATGATTAATTTTTCTAAAGCAGCTACAAATGTGGTGATTGGCATTTGTGGTAGTGGAAATCATAGAATCATAGAATGGTTTGGGTTGGAAGGGACCCCAAAGATCATCGAGCTCCAACCCCCCTGCCACGGGCAGGGACACCTCCCACTAGAGCAGGTTGCTCAAAGCCCCATCCAGCCTGGCCTTGAA
>JAOXJK010000012.1:39728738-39739234 GCA_025774025.1 Xenus cinereus
TCCTACTCACCACGCTGTTCCTGACACAGGCCAGGATGCTGTTGGCCTTCTTGGCCACCTGGGCACACTGCTGGCTCCTGTTCGGCTGACAGTTGACCAACACCCCCAGGTCCTTTTCTGCCAGGCAGCTCCAGCCACTCTTCCCCAAGCCTGTAGCGCTGTCTGGGGTTGTTGTGACCCAAGTGCAGGACCCAGCACTTGGCCTTGTTGAATCTCATTCCATTGGCCTCGGCCCATCAATCCAGCCTGCTCAGATCCCTCTGCAAAGCCCTTCTACCCTCCAGCAGATCAACGCTCCCACCCAGCTTGGTGTTGTCTGCAAACTTACTGAGTTTGCACTCCATCCCCTTGTCCAGATCATTGACAAAGATGTTAAAGAGAACTGGCCCCAGTACAGAGCCCTGGGGAACACCAGCCGCCAACTGGATTTAACTCCATTCACCACCACTCTCTGGGCCTGGCCCTCCAGACAGTTTTTAAGCCAGCAGAGAGTACTCTTGTCCAAGCTGTGGGCAGCCAGTTTCTCCAGGAGGATACTGCGGGAGACCATGTCAAAGGCCTTACTGAAGTCCAGATATACAACATCCACAGCCTTTCCCTCATCCACCAGGCAGGTCACTTTGTCATAGAAGGAGATCAGGTTTGTATATGATTATATACTATACTGTACTATACTAATGATTATATCTTCTACACCACATCAGTAATTTAGGAATGTAAGTCCTTGTGAACTTAGGAAAAAAGGTGTACAAGCATATAATTATGTTTAACAATCAGATTACCTAAGAAATAGGACAGATACACGGACATTTAAAAAGTATTTTAAAAAATTAGATGTCCCTACAGAAATAGCGGAAGAGATGAGTTATACATAGAATATGGTTCAGATTAAAAAAATAATGATTATATATTAAAATTTTATCTACTGGAAACTGGTATCTTTAGCCTCACTGTAATACACAGGGTTAGATTTTTTTCCCGTTTTCATTTAAATCAATAAAATGTTATCACCATTATAAGAACTGGACAGATTCTTAAGGAAACTATTCAAAGGACTGACAGAATTGTCATTATGAAACAAACTCAACAGGGACTGCAAAATATATGCCAAATTGAAGCTTATTTAAACCTAAGTACAGAAGCTTTTTGTTTGATTACAACAGCTTAGATCTGACTCACCTTGGTGTTATTTTATTTGATGCCACAGGCTTATACCAGGAAAGAGCCCTTTTATTACTGAATCTCATAATAGTGGGATGCATCAAACAATAGGAACATCAGCTTCCTTGCCTATCAGGGACAGAAGGAAAATGACATATGCACAGCCACTCTCTACTGTGCATTTGTGTGTATTTGACATTTGAAAAGGACAACTGTCTCAGGACTGTGGCCCACTTGCTGTTCTCCAACCATTACTGTTCCCTGCCTAATGGCATTGCACTGAACATCAAGGAATAGGCAGTTTGTTGCCCCAGGCATGAGGTGATGCCCCGGCCTTGCAGTAATGCCAATGTACTTTCCCACACACACACACTGTGTGTCCCTCCCTCCCCTGCCCAGAGTGCTCGGGCACCTCCAGCTCCTCTTCTTGCTATTTCGTGGTCACAGGGGCTGGTAGGACATCTTATGAGGGACTGCATAGCGTGTCACAGTTCAAAAGAGGAAGGCAACAGAGAAGCATAATAAAGTATTGTGTCTGAGAGCTCCTTATTCGTTGTGGGGTACAGATGTTGCTTCAGGTATGCTGGAAGTACCCTGAGAAAGCAGTCCTGAGTGCTACAAATGCAGGACTCTGTTCCATGTTGTTCCTATAGACATCAACAAAAACATGTTTCTATATCCAAGCCAGAGTGATCCACTATTGCGGATGCTACTCTGACATTCTAGAAGTAGGTATTTACTTTCTGCTGCAGTATGGATTTCCTGTTCAACTTTCAGCAAAATACTTCATGGCAAATTAAGACAGACAGTATTTAGAAAACCAAAATGAGAAGACAACAGAATTGTGTGCTTTTGGAAGTCCTATTGCATGATTATCTGTACCTCTAGACATCTTAAAAGCTGAGATACAGCCTCTCTATGCTTCTACTTAATAGCACCCTCATTCACAGAGATAACCTGAGGACATCTATAATTATAAAGGATTAAGATATTTAGCTCTCTTGCCATCCCAAGTATCCAAGGTGTAACTTATTATACAGTATGATGAAAGCTTGTTCTTCCTAAAATAGTGTACTGGAAGCCTGACTGTTCACTGCTTCTTCCGACACAAATATTAGAACACTTCAAAGGAAGCAACCAGCAAGACTGAATGAAAGAAAATGGTTCCTCATACAATGTGCAATTAACCTGTTGAAATTCCTGGCCTAGAAACATTGTGGATGCTTAAGGATTACATGGGTTCAAAGGGAGACTGAAAAGACCAACAGGAAAAAAAAATAATCCTCTGAAAGGTGCTAAACACCCAGAAACCACCTCCAGCTCCAACAGTCCCTGAGCTGCAAAGTGTTAGAGGATGGAAGAGTATATGTCTGCTACATTTTGCTATGCGTTTTTTTTTTCTCATTCAGACAAAGAATACTTCAGTCCTGTGTACTAAAGCAACTCTTATACTCCTGTTTAAATTCATTAACAAAAAAAAATTAACATAGATTAAGAATCTTTTTCACTCTGCACAGTTTATCTTCTCTTTTAAAATTCTATTTCTATATGCCAAATAAAAATGTTTATGGACTCCTTTTATTATGTGGACAAATCCAAGTGCTGTCACATCCGTTTCTTGGCATGGCTGCCAAGAAATAAACACACTAAAAGTTGGGATACCAGAGAAAATTAAGCACTTTGGCAATTGAAGTTGGATTATCTCAGCACTGAATCCATTGCCAGCAATGGACACAGCAGGAAAAAACAGTGTGAAATGCTTGCAATTGAGTTTACAAAAGTACAAGCAGCTGTCTGCACACAGGGCATCTTCTGTTTTGTCTCAAAATACAAGGGGTACAGTACCTTTACTGTGACAGCACACAAATAGGCTAAATAGCTGACAAAAAGAGATTAGGAAAAAAAGAGGAATATTAGGAAAATGCTGCAGAATCCTATCAACTCGTACCAGTACAAAACCGACTGTACAACCATTTTTCAAAACCATAAAAAATATCACTGAAAAAAAACGACCCTGAAATAAAGGAAAGGATACTAAAAGATAATTTGGAGGGTTCATTTTGACAGCTTTAGCTTGATTTAATGATGATTAACATACATATACATTAGCTCTAAAGTAATAGATTTTCAGTTTGCAAAGGTTAGTTGGGATTATTTTAGTCTTTTTGTGGGGGCTCCCCCAGGAAACTGCTACTTGTATTTTGCTACTTTCTCACAAATGCTACTTGTATTTTGAAACTCAAGGGACTTAAACCAAAACTGTTGCATAAGTGCTGCATGTGATAATTTCCACAAAATTAATGACTAGTGGAAATTATCACATTTGTAAAATAGCAAAATAAAAGTCAGAAAGTTTTTACTGTACTGAAAAATGTGTACATCAGAAGAATACAATGGGAGGCTGAACAGATAGGCCTGTAGTTCTGTAATTCTCAATAAGATATTGGCAAGTATCTAAAAAATGTCAAAAATACAGAAGTATACAATGACCATATAAAAATATATTTCATATCTGTTTCAGTAGGAGTGTTCTTAAGATTTGAGATTCAAAATGTATGTATGAGGAACAAATGTGTAGGAGAACCCAGAATTTCAGAGGTTGCTAATTCACGTGGATGCTTTTCCAAAGCCCTCTAAAACTAATGGAAAGAAAAACAGTTTCAGATTTTTTTTTAAATCACTATTGTCACCCTTGTTTCTAAGTTATTTTTTTTTAAATTAGTATATTCCAACTTTCAGACAAATTTCCTTTTCAAAGAACAGTATTTCAAGTCATGCTCAGCAATAAAAGCTCAAATTCAATCCTTCACCAGTTACGATTCCTCTTCCAACCCTCTTAGTGCAAAACCCTCTTAGAAGTTGTTCCTCATTTCAGCTTTCAGTGCCAGATTATCTTTGCCATACCTGAAGTGCAGCTGAGACCCATCCTCAGTTTGTTTCCTATGGGAAGACAAGACTGGCAAAGAGATCTAGGAAATAAAATCCTGTGGGTGAAATGGAGGTAAACATATAGGTTTGAGATTAAGCCAAAAGAAGGTATCCCATACTAATCTTAACCTACTGGACACTCCCATAAAAGAAAAAGAAATAGTGTCTCTGGGGTCTGGGCCAGGACAGTCTCCGCATGTAGTAACTCTGAAAGAAGATCTTGTGTCCATCCCTCTGTTCTTAGACTAAGGTCTCTATGAGAAAATGCAACCATGAGAGGAGCTGAAACTGAATCTCATGGTTCAGGAGTGCTGCCTTAAATGGCTTTCAACTAGACCATTTCCATCCATTTGCTTCCAGAAAACATAAACAATTTCTCAAGAAGCTGCAAGCTCTAACTACTTTTAAAGAAGTATGGTAGTTGAAAAAAAGCCAAAGCTGATAATGATTGTACAAGCAGTTATTTCCACACCTCTCATCTGTAGGCTCTATTAATGTCAGAAAACTTTTGTATTTTTGTCTGGTTCCTTTTTATTTTGTATTTCTTTTAAGAGAAATCGGTAATTTAATGCTATTAGTGATGTACCCTCCTAAGCATGTCACCTAGTGTGATGCCAATTTAGAGACTCAATTGCTTGTAGGATAAGTTGAAAAGAAAATAAGTGTTCTGAAGCTGTGGGAAACATAGTGTGCTATCCTGACCATGCTGCTTTTCAGTTTGATGCTGATTTGAGGCTCAGGGGGATCCTTGGAGACTAAGTTAAACACTGTGCTGAACTAAGCAGTCACTGGAAAGTGGCACAGTCTGGATTCACCTCCTGAACGGTTTCAGAACACTTTTGTTCTTTTCAACAGCTCAGCCATACAGCACGTAAGCTTGGGGGAAAAAATTGAACTATAAAGTTGCACAGTGGTGTAACATGATGACCCTAGGAGGTACAAGGGCAAAACATACTTTTATAGTATCTGAAGTGCACTAAATAAATCAAGAGATATTTAGGCTCCAGTTAAATTTAGATGCTTCCCTAAATTCAGAGATTTTGAGATCTCTTCACCAAAAGTTTATCAAAATTTTACTTCTATTTAAGATGTAAGTACACTACAGGCTAAAATAAGGTCTGTTACAAAACCCACACCAATTTCAGGGCACTTCGGAACTCCAGCCCTGGCCAAGCAAACAGCAGGGCAGGGGTGGCCAGTCATCGAAAGAAGCTGCATAAGTTTATTGCTGCATTTCAACAATATGCTGGATTTGCTGTTTATATATATTCCACAAATCAAAAGGTCGCTTTCAAGGATTTGTCTCAAATGTTACTCTTCTCTTTCTCAGGAAACAAACCTACTATATCACAGATAACTGCTGCCAATCAATATTACTGAAAAGCAATTCTTCAAAGGTATTAAAGGCTAAAATTTGCGTAATAGTTACCTAGACTACAGATCACAGCTGGGTCAAGGTGCCTTTGCACTAAAAATATAGACACACACAACAAAATATGGTGGTGCACAGTTCAAGGAACAGACAGTCTAAATGGCTGACCTAACAGATAGGTAAACAAGACAGACAACAGGAAAAAAATAAGAGATAGGTTACAGACTCAAGATAATGTGAGGAGTCCTATAATCCTATGAGGGCACATGAATACAAAGAATGCAAGGTTTGTTTATGATGTCAGGAAGGGATGTCACACCTTCTTTTGCACTTGCTCACCAATCAAGTACTGGATGCAGTCTCAATGAGACAAAGGCAAAGCACTTGCAAATGGACTTTTACAGCATATTCCAAGGTTAGTGCACAGGAGGAACCAGGTGCCTATGGGCTTGGGGGATAGAACAAAACATCAGCCACTCTAAACCTGCTCATGCAGGTATCTATGAGTAACTCTCCGACTCGCTCCTGTAAAAGCAAAGTTCTAAACAGAATTTGGCAACACCTAGATTTGTCTACCAGCACTGGTGTTTGTTACCTATTACCCAGTTTGATGTATTCATTTATTTATTTATTGTGAGCAGACTGTGCCCAGAAGTATCTAAAATTACCTTTTCCATTGCTGTGGTTTACATTTTCAGTCCATACACTATTTGCACACTGCTAAAACCACAGTTAATTCATGCTTCTCTGTATAAAGAGAGCTATTCCTTTCTGCCAAATGCATTTGTGTGCTATTGAGAAATACAATTACAAAATGCCCAAACCCTTATGATGTATGTTGTCAGTGGCTACTTAGGGAATTTTTAATTATTATTAAGATGCTCATCAGTATGTTTGATACACATAGTCTAAACTCGAATACTGAAACTGCTGATGCTATTTTGGGTATTCTGGTAGTCTATAAGTGAAGAATTCTGTTTTTTCCCTACCAAGTTTCTGAAGGCATCAATAACTTCCATTACAGTAATCTTAAAATCTAGTGCTGCTAGCATACTAACTGTTTTCCATTAGGCTTTGGTATCTCAGCTATGGTATAAATAGCAGGAAAACAATTATTATCTTCATGGTATGAGGCAGTCTAGCTCTGAACAGGAAACAAAAGCAATTCTGAACAGAGAGTTTGGGGATCTCTGCGATACTGATTTCCCATGACTGTACCACAGCTAGTATTAGCATACACAGAACCAATGCGTGTTTCTGCTTTAAGATTATATTCCTGAATGCTGCTACATGGCCTGAACTCCCTGTGCCCTTGCGACTATCTCAGAGGCAGTTTGTGTTCTCACTGTCTCTCATCCTCTGAAACTGTAGAAAGGGAGTAGAGCTATAAAACAGGCTTTAGAGTTGACTGAAACCTCTCAAGCAGAGGCATCTGCTGAGAGGGATCACTGCCATCCAGAGAAGAAACTGCCAGGGCTACTGGACTGTTCCTGGCTATTTTGACTTCTGCTGCTACCATCACAATAAAGGGTAAGGGAGATGACGAATCCCACCACATGAGGCCCAGGGTTCCTGATAACTGGAAAGAGGAAGGCACCATAGAGGGCTTTCTCCTGGAAATCTATGCCATGCATCGAGATGGCATTTTTCCCCACAGACCTTGCCACATTTCCTAGTTAGAACGTGACTTGTGTGTAATCAGATCAAAAGCAGTGCAGTTACTCACAGTATGGAAAGGAGCCAATACCATCTGAGAGAGGTCAGTGGCTGAGTAAGGAAGAAAACCAACGTATGGCTGGACAGCAAAAGGGGAAAGCAAGAGTTCTGAAGCAAGCATCTGAATTCTCAGGTGACTGTATGAAGTGCCATTTTTTGAGTTTGCTCTAGTGTTAGCACCTTCTCTTTTATTTCTATTTAATTGTGTTGTTCAGCTTTCTGATTTCTAATATTTAAGGTTATAGAAATGTCACAGTGCTCAAATAACATTTTTTTAAGGAGTGATATGTCTAGCTCCAAGGTCAGGCAAACCATTATATTTGTGTAGCAGTCAAATGCTTATTTCATGAAAGAGTTAAGGTTGTCTCCCACCCCATAGTAAGGGATATTTGGTTACAGTCCAGTTATATTAGCAGGTTTCAGCATCCACTTTTCTGTTTCCTGGAATACCGTGGGCCAAATTATCCACTGGCATAATTTCAACCAAGTCAAGCAGATGATTCCAGCAGGGAATTGAGCCATGAGCACCACAAGGCAAGTTCTTTCCATCACTGAGCCACAAAACAGTGAGATTGTTATGCTGCTTTCCTAAAAGTTTGTGTCCAACTAATTCAAAATTTAAAACTGGAAAAAAAAAAGTAATCTGAAATAGTCAGTTCTATAGTATTCAATCAGCTGAGACATGAGAAGTTCATTTTCTTGGACTGATAAGATGCTTTGTGATTTCCTCTGTGTTCCTGTATATATCATTTGTTAATCTTTGAGTGTTCTCCCTTTCTATCAGGAAATAATTAGCAATCGTTATTTTAAGTGAACATTGGATAACCATTTCCTTCAGAGAACACATATGAAATACAAAGGAGTGCAAAAGGAGAGAAGCTTTGGTTAAAAACAATATTTTAAACATATTAAGATTACTCCTGAGTTCTCCAGCTGGGGAAGGGGGGGCCAGAACAAACACCCAAAATGAATAAACAAAAAAACCTCAAAGACACCAAACAAAAAACCCTATGCAAACACCAACTAGAAATTCAAAGTATGTTAAAAGGAGTTGGAAACTGTTAGCAATATGGTCAACTATGATTGCTCTAAATATATATTGGACTGACAATGTAGTTAACTCGTAATTTATAAACAAAAAGTATGCAAGTCACCTGTTCTCTGAAATGTGAGTAGCCCTGAAAGAAAGCTCACAGCTCTGCCAAAAATATAAACAGCCTTTGAAAGCTGCTTGTTAAAAAAAGGGTAGAAGGACATTTGCAAATAAATCTTTACAGACAGACTTCTTTAGACAGGCGTGTACAAGTGCTGTAACATATTTATAGAAAGTTGCTTCATGGTCACAGAAATACTGAGTATATTAACCACTGGCAAAGCATTGCCCCAGTGCTTAAGTCAAATGAACTCCATAAAAGATGGGTCTACAGTATTCAGGCACACACTTTCGCAGAAAACCATCCATTTGATTACTGTGTCAGAATTAAAATAAAAGGGAAATATGAAAGAGCTGCTTTTTTCTTGCTCCCTCCATATCCCTCCTCTCCTTAACCAGCTGTGCTGGAGATACCACTAAAGCCTTCCTTTCGTCTTTGTCTCTAAGAAAGAAGAGACAAAAGAAAAACATTAAAACTTCCCTAGAAGAAAGGGAAGGTAGCAGTCAGGAAAATAGGTCAAGATTTGGAAGACTGAGGTTCATAATAGCAGTCTATTACGGATCTCTTGTGAGATCCTCAGTAAGATACTTACAGTCAGTTTTGGAAAGGTATTTAAGTGCCTATCTCCCTGTGAAATCAATGGGATCTGGGTAGCAGGATCCCTTTGAGGAGCTATTTCTCAGTTTCTTTGTGCCTTAATCCCCTACCTGTAAAAAGGAGGGCTTTCCTACCTGATTTGCATGCTGCAAGTTTTAATGTTTATGGACTGCAAGGAGCTCAGAGTCATTACATCAGATAATCCCAACAAAGAAGTTAATGCGTGGACCAGATCTCCCCTTTCACACAAAACCTAAAAATATACTTAACAAATAGAGAAATCATTATTAGGGAGAAATCCTACAACACACTCCTAAGTTTAACTAACCAATATTTAACAATACTGGGCAGAAATTAAAAGACTTGGCACTCAAATGTTTACTTGATACAAATGACAGATTTTTGCACAGTCAAGGCATCCCTGTGAAAATGGCTGGGGAAAAAAAGGCAATCACTTTCCCATGTTTGTTTTGGAAAAGCGATTAATTTTTTTTCCCCATTCATAAATTTTAGAAGAAACCCAGTTATTAATGAGCATAACAGAATTCAGTAAAAAAATATATATACAAACTCTTTCTCTGGTATGCACCCTTTCAAAAATCACATTTAAGTAATTGTTAAGACTACACTGCTTTTTTTTGTTCAGACACTGAATGATCTTACTCTTGACCTCCTGCTATATAAACCAAATTTACTCAGCTGTTTCTGAAATAAGGGAAAGAAAAATTACAGTTTTCTGAACTCCATTTTGATTGTTACTGTTCCAGTTTCATGTGGAGTTAGGATTTCCTTCTCTAAGCAAAATGGTTATGTCTGGACTTCTCCAATGCTACAGCCCTCTCCAATGTAAACTGATGGAGTATCTACAGATGCTCATGGTTTTGATTCCTTTTACCTGGACCAGCAAGTTCCTCTTCAAATACCTTGACACTAGCAGATAAACTTTTGGCACAATGGTAGAAAACAAGCAGGCAAGTCAATATCACCCCAAAGTAACTGCCACTTCTTTGCATTCTAAGGATTATGCTGGTAGTTTGAAATACTCTCCACCACCATTATTCTTGCACTCATTTCTTCCCCCCATACAATTTCCAAGTATTTGTAGAATTCACTAAAAAGTGAAGCTGCATATAGCAAAGTGAAACTGCAAAAGCTAGTGCTGTGTTGAGTTGCACCATTTTAATAGTGAGGGAGAATTGTTCCAATTTAATGTGATGAAAACGCATTCATTGAACCATTTCAGACTTCTTCTCCTCAGCAATGACAACACTGAAAAATTTACTTTTCTACTCCCAGATGCTCCTACCATGGAGCCATTAAAGTCTCAACAGTTATCTTTCTCTACTGGTTTGTTCCCAGAATTGGTCACAAAGTCTCTCTCAGGAAGACAGTGAAGAAGACAGATTTCAACCTGAAATTTATATTTGTAGAATTCTAATATCTTACAAGTAATATTCATCTTTAACAATTTCTGTGTTATATTATGACGATACAGCACACTGCGTTACAGCGTAAAATTAAAAACAACAAAAAACCACAGTTAAATCCAGATAGTCTGATTGGCTTCC
>JAOXJK010000012.1:39746363-39784720 GCA_025774025.1 Xenus cinereus
CCCCCTCTGGCCCCGCCCACCTCGAGGTAGGGCACGCCCTGGTCGAAGCTCTGGGGGTAGTCGCGCAGGGGCCGCTCCTCGTCCAGGAATTTGGCGTCGCGGCCGGCGGCCGCCGGCTGGAAGAGCCCGTAGTTGAGGCCGTCGTGGAGCCCCTCGGTCAGGGCACACAGGAGCTGCTGCTTCGCCGCCCACACCGCCGCCCCCGGGTCGAAGCGCAGGCACTTCTGGGAGGGGGGGAAAGGGGGGTCAGGGGGGCACCCCGCTATGGGGACCCCCTATTACCCCCGGGGTCGGGGACCCCCAAAATGGGGACCCTCGTGGGTCTCAAACACCACAATAGGGACCCCCCCACAGCCCCCGGGTCGAAGCGCAGGCACTTCTGGGCGGGGGGGAAAGGGGGGAATTCGAGGCATTCATTTCATTTTCATTCCAATAAATGTAAACCACTCCTAATCTTGACACGTTAAGGTGAAATAGTTAAATATATATGCCTAAATAATTTCAGTTTCCAACAATACAAACCAGGCAATATTTTAAACCTGTATTATCATCTTGTATTAATTGTTGCATAGTATGCATACTAGAATTAAATTACCGTGAAAACTCTGCATAATTACACTTGTTCATATTTCGAAAGAAATAGAAGTATGTGGGTTGGGTTTGGAATTTAATAGGATAAGATACTTAGCAAATTTATCTTCAGTTATGTCTTTAAAGACATGCTGCTTCCCTTACCTCTCCCATGCATCACTTCTCCACATCTGTAATGTATGCTACAGTGCCCTCTCATGGATACTAAACACCTAACAGGAGAAAGAGTGACACTACCAAACCTTTGCAATCACATCATTTCATCCAAGACATAACAGGTTAGTTAAAAAGTCGCTACTAGAGAAGATTTAATAAAAGCAGCTGACTGCTAACTGACATCATTCATTATCAGAAGTGTTCAAGTTTGCACCCACAGTCACCACTGAACCCATAGAATTTTAGGTAAAGGCGGTGTTTGAAAACTCTTCTGGGGTAGTGATCCATGGCCAAATCTTCCCCACAGATATTTCAGTATCAAATTAATCACCACAGTTTTCTCAAGATATTCTACCCTCTTCCAGGAGTGTCTTCAAATCAAGTCCCAGCTATTCCACAGTCTCCTTCGTTTCATGTTTATGGGTACTGTAATACAACACAGCATATCCGGGCCATGTTTTTTTGCTGGGAGACACTTCAGTAACTCTTCCAGCAACAAGTTATATAGCTACAATTAATGTGGAGAAATAAAGAAATTTTAACACAAATTCAGCCTCTCAAAGTGTTGAAAGGACTAACAAACCCAATAGGAAAACAGATTACATTACAAACTGTGCAAACAGTTATGATGGACAAGCACGTATCCAGTTGCATAAACACTATTTTAGCCAGAGAAGAACATCTATTAAGCAGAATTTTTTAGATCTGTGTATGAGCAAATTGAGCAAATCTACAAATGCGTAAACACAGACAAAACATTCAGGCTATTGCCTTTAAACATTTAATGTTTAATAGTAGGTGTCAAACACAACAAAGTTGTACTTGTATAAAAGCTTGTAAACTTGAAGTAGAAGACAAACACTGGCTTGGCCCCTTCCCAAGACTGCAAACCACCATCAACAAAATGGGGTCACCTTTTATAAACATCAAATAAAAGTATTTAATTGCAGTTTTTTGCTATAACGCAATAACAGTTTTGTTAAGAGTTTGGAATAGGAGCACAGGAGTTCGGAAATTTCTACAAAAAACTAAATTTAGTTACAAAAAGTTTAAAAGTACTGCAGCATTTAGCAAAACAAAGGGAAAACACTAATGTAATTATACACTGAAAATCAAAGAAAAAGCTTTATGAACCAACTATTACAGGTATTGAGCAAAGTGATAAAGCCTCAATAGAAGTACAAGTGATAAAGCACTTTTCTGTAATTCATAACTATTCCTGTATTCTGTATTATTAAAAAACCATGAACAATTGTGTGGCACTGCAGGTAGAAAAAAAAGTGATCTGCTCTTCAATTACAAGTCAATTATCTGGATCATATTTTCAATGCAGAATATTTAAAGCAACTCATTATACGCAGAATTGAAAGTATTTTTAAAAGTCTGTTTTGTCTTTTTAAATTAGAAGTTTCTGAGACGATAACAGGAATTGATCTAGTTACTCCAATTGTTAAAGACAGAACATCTGGAATTGTACTGACTAAATTTAAGCCATTTGAGCAGGCTGTGGAATGACAAGCAGCTGCAAAGGTACGGCATATTTTGATCACAATTTAGACTACTGTTGGCATGTAACACATGCAAATTCAGGCACAGTTTTTCAATGTGCTAATTTCCATGTTCTGTTTTGGTATATTATACTGTTAGAGTAACACATATATACAGATGTATTGCATTTATATATATATGTGTGTACATGCATATAAAGTGTGAAATAGTGCAACATTTCGTAAAATTTATCAAAACCAGGAATACAATTTTAACAGGTTCAAACAAAAGGTCAATTTTCTTCATTCCTAGAATCAGTTAAAAACAGGGGAGGTAAATTTCACCTCTAAACCTGTTTTCTGACAGACAAAGAGCTCTTGATGTTATGTTTGCTTTGAAGATATATTCTGCAAAGTCATCAGAGATAGGGAACCACAATATGAACTATGACTTTCTAATAAAGAGTTCATATTAAAAACTGTGCATTAATTGTGTAACAAATCGAAGCATTAATATACTAAGGAAAAGGATTTTAATGCTAGTAAAGAATTTTCTTGTCTCAACTTGTGGTGGGAAAAATATAACTAATGCTCAGGCATGACTATTTTTTGAAATATTTCTATGCACTGATTTTTTTCCCGACATTCAAATGCAAAAAAGTCTATGGCAGGTACTTAAATATAAAATAAGAAAAAGGTAGACAAGAAGTCAAAATGAAGACTTTCATTTAATTCTATATTGAGGAGCCAAACCCAGACTCATTCACTGCAATTACAAGATCTCTTTCTACCTTGCTCGAAAATGAACGATTCTTGGAAACCAGCTCAGATAATGTGGAAAAAGTTCACATAGGACAAATAAACCTTTTTAATCTAGTGAAAAGCACACTAAGTGTAGCTAGGTTTAATAGAAATATTTATAATTCATTGAAAAAACGTTAAGACAATTCTCTGCAATACACATACTTCCAAGACAAAACACACTAGGCAAAGATGTCCTGTCCATATATAAAAAAATCACAAATGTTCATATGAAATTATGTAAAGCACTGTAGGTTAAATTAATTTCCACACACTTTAAAACCTCAGTACCCATCTGAGCTTTCATTCACTTGATCTGAGGATCTTTAATTTGCTCTTCAAAAATTCAATAAAGTCCCAATAAATTGAAAGAGGAATCCTAAAGATTGCAGATTATGGGGGAACAGCTAGAAAATTATGGAAGGGAGAGAGTAAAGAATGTATTAGCCCAAGTAGGTATGAATTCTGCTCTTTAACAATCTGCTATTTAAAGTATTTACTCAGAAGCAGCACTTAACAGAGAGATCAGGTTTCTAGCACTGGACAGACAGCAACCTGCAGCAGATATTGGAGCTCAGCTGGTTCTCTGTAAGAAACTAGTTCCTAAGGAAAATATTTCCCACAAACAGACAGGAAACTGCATCAGACATCAAATGTCTTATAAGTGACATGTGGATTCATTGTGTGGGAACAGAGTAGTAAAGTTATTACTCAGTCTTGCACCTGCATTTAATTAAATTTGGAGATGAAGCTAAAGAGACTGGGAAAATTTATGTCAAATCTGCACTTACTAAGTGTGAAACGTAGTTGAGAAACAGAAATGGACTTTGATTCTAGGTCACAAAAAATTATATCCAGTAGACTCATCAAGAGACTGAAAACGATTTGTGCAACTCTCCAGATTTAATAAATTCCCTTATTGTCTCTTTGATGTTAATTCAAACCTGAATTTCCCCGAAAAACATATTCCTCCAAAATTGACATCTTCCTCACCTACTGGAAGCACTCAAGGTAAATGTTATGCTGAGGCATAAAAAATAACTTTGAAAACACCGTCAAGTGCGCAGAGCAAGCGATACTCCAACAAAACCTTTCAAGTGTTCCATGGAAAGAAAGTATCAAGTGACTTCTCGTAAACCATGACCTAGCCTTCACATGTTCTTCATATTGAAAATGTTCTGACAAACAAACCAGGCAAGCCAGTTCAGCAGGAAGTTCCTCTTACCTTTCAAAATCAGACTCCAAGTTCAATTCTTTAGCCTCCTCCCTTTTCTGTAATGTATCTCCTATGGATTGCTGTGGTAGATGAAGAAATATTCTGGAAATGTTTACAGATAACTAAGTTAAATTCCCCAAATAAGGAGCTTTTGTTGATTTTGGGGGGTGGTTTTGTTTTTGTTTCTTAAACCAAGTGCTGCCTCTGGGAATTTTGATTTTCACAATTCTACTAACAAAAAAACAGTTTCTGAATGCTCAGATTTGAGAAGGTAAATCCCAAATGTATTAATGGGGATATCACAGCATAGCAAAAACATAAACGTAGCCGACATTTCAGAAAAGCCTTTCTTAAAGCAACAATGACAAAAGAATGTTAACTAGAGGTAAGAGGCACATAGCAGGAACAACAAACTATAAACTGTGAATGAATCCTGACAGAAGATTAAAATATGACTACAGAGAGAGGAATTCTCATGTGTCTATGCATCCATTTCTACAACCCTTAGAGCAGCTGTCACACAAAAGCTAGTGAAGAAAATAAAACAATACAACTGCAGTATTTAGTCTTACGTCACCCTCGAAATTTGGTGAGGCAAGTAATGACGTTCACAAAGATGCACTCCACAAATGAAACAATGCAGAGCAGGTCTTTGCAGAATGGTGCAAAAATGCTTGGGACTCTCATGAACCCACTCAGAACTGCTGGTAGAGATTGCTGGTGACATGAGAAGATGGCAATGTTTGCCAGGGAAGGTTATTAGATTCCTCTGTAATCAGGAGTAATGCTGGCCAGAAAGTATTAGCATATGGGTCGTCAAAGGTTGTCTTTGGGGGGGCTTAGCATTTTAGCTCCAAAAGCCAAAGCTAGCCAAGACAGCATTTTCAAGCTGTTATCTCTTACTCCAGAAATGCATCTCCTCATCTACAATTAGACTGCTGCTGCAAGTATTGGAACAAATTAATTTTTTTTTTTATATTAGTAAACAGCTATCAATTACTTAAGCATATTTAAATTCAAGTAACACCACTTCAACAATCCTTCTTCCCTTCTGTATGTTCTGCGCAAAAAATCTGGACTTCTCTCATGTTTCATCATAAATTAGTTGGTTTTATGTGACATGAAAACAGATGAATTTATCCTCAAAGTGACATAGTGCTAGATTTCAGACTATCAAGCTTCTTTTGATCCTTTCAAGTGATAGGACTAGAAAACAGAACTGTTAAGCACTTCACCTGTCAAAAAAAAAGCTAGACTTGTATTTCATTTCAATGTAGTCTGCCTGGTACCTTAATATAATATATGCGTAAATCCCCAAGAAATTCAGGTCAGTCTAGAAAAGCACTAGAGGTTAGCATCTAATACAAGCAATGCTATAAAGTCACATTTAGAAAAACACTCAAGGTTTGTTTCAGTGGTGATGTTTACTACCTATAGCTATGATTATTATGGTAAGAAAAGCGGCGACATCTGATGGTAAATTCAACAAGGTAACCTGCCACAATAGCTGTTTGGTTTTCAGAGAGTTACAAGCCCTCCTATGGTGAAAACAGACAATACAACTCCAGAGAAAGGACTTACATTCTTTTGTCTTTTCACTAGTATTAAAAAAATAAATAAATAAATCAAACATAACATTAAGTACTAAATCCAGAAGCTTTATTACCAATGGTAATGGAAAAGCAGCTGGGGCAGTTTCCTCAACTGAAGCAGTACAAGGCATATCAGTCATAGCTGTGTCCTGCAAAAACTGACTGTAAAACAGTGTTCTCTTCCTCCCCAAACTCTGTAGTGCTGCCATTTAAACCACTTACCAGAATGTACAGCCCAGAGTATTAATTTTGGAAATCACTGACCTATCAAAATATCCTATTTTGGGGGGTTTGGGTTTTTTTTTTTATTTATTTTTTCACCCACATCACTAAGATTGACTTAAAATTAATCTTACCCAGTGAGCATGCTGAAGGTAGCGGAAGAAAAATCCAGCTGTCAAGATAACGTAGAAGTCTATAATGGAAAATGACCCCAGAGATGTCATCATCACATATATTTTCAAAGAACACATACTTGGCATTATATTCTGCTCTCCAAACAGAATTTCCATTAAAGGTATCATACACTAAAAAGAGAGTTTATCTCCAAATATGATGTTTACCTTAGAGCGCAGGCTAGAAGATGCACAGTCCTACCCTAAAGACATACTTATAAAGCCTATTCAGAAAATGATCTTGCCATATTCCTTGCCTTTCCAGGACAGGAATTTTCAAAGCAGTGAAGTACTTATAAATTCCTGAATGCTAGAAGAAAAATACTATGAACTTCAGATAATCTGTAAATAACGGCCTGGCCAAGTGACAAGACACAAAGGAAGATGGATCATTAACCTTCTTTGCAGACTTGCCAAACCTCCTTACAGAGATGAGAAAAGATGGGATTCACTTTATTTCCTATCACTAAATGCCTCACTCACCTTCAGTTTGAAGTGCTGACACCAAGAACTAATTTAGCTTGCATAATCATCAGCAAATGATGAAGTTTTTTAATTGAAACTTCTGTATTATTCCTTACTACAGTATAAACAGAAAACACATTGATTAAACTATCTAAAAAATATAACCTGGTAAAAGATAATATAAAACACCTTTGTCACTTGCTTGTAATGGTCACTAAGCACTTTTATATCTACTAGAGCATAGGAATTCTGTTTCAGTCAAAAAACAGGAACAACATTTTTGGAACCAAAGTAGCTGCTGAAAAGATTTTAACTTCCAGAGTCTTTTGCTTTCCTTGTGTTCGGAAGACTACAATGAAACCTATTTTTTTTGTGTACGGACTCCTACCTCAGGTTAAAAGCTTAATAACACCACTGTACCACAAGTGTCTAGAAAATCAGTAATTTGAAAGAAAATTACCAAAAATCATTGCAGAATGTAAAAAGGGCAAATATATTCTATTGCTCCAAACATAAGTAGCATCAAGTAGTGTCTTTACTTGCAGTTAACTTTAAACAGGTCACAGATTTTTTCCTGCGTATCCCAAGTTTTAACAATAATAATTGAAAGTGTTTCCTGCACAACAGAAAAGAAATTCACATCAGGCAAAATATTTCCTTTTCTTCTCCACAGATGTATAATCTGCAGCAATGATCTCTAATCATTAAAAGCCAAATATGTTTTAAGTTTGTATGATATTTTATTTAATTAGAAAGCTTTTCTACTACCTAAATATCACACATCAAGCAGTAATCAAGGAATAAGCACACTATATGACTGTTGAAGGAAGAGTCATTAAAATACAACAATATTTTTAAATCTTTCAATAAATATAGGCTGAGTACAACTTTATAATTTCTGAGTACAACTACATAATTTCTTTGCTTTTCCATAAGAACACACATATGATTAAAATAAAACAAGGGAGCTTTGTAATAACTTTCAAACTTCTGATAAGCTATCGCCAGAAATACCAGTAAAATAAACTATTTAAAATTACTGACATGGAATGTATATTAAATACTTTCTATTTAAGTTCAAAAACCTCACCGGACATTTGGAAAGGACTTTCCTAAAATTTTGTAATTGTCATTTTCTGATAGACAAATATTACCTAAAACAAACAGAAAAGGAAATGATACTGTAAAATTAGATACAAAGGAAGTAAATTAAAAAGTGTTTTGCTCAAACAGCTGTTACCAAATGCATGTGGAAATATTCACACTGAAGAATGATATTAATAGTAGCTGCAGATGGTTTTTAAATCCATCCACCCATTACAGTTAAATGAGCTATGCAGAAGTGACGATATGAACAGACAAGAGACACTGACAATCACAGAAGCCTGTGAGAAACAGCAGGAGATCCTCAGAGTGCAAAACTCCACTCTGATGGAAGCGAAGAAACCGCAGCTCATTGGCATGAGCCTGAGTATTTGACCATAATTTCTTGGCATGAAGGCTTCAGCATTTGATGAGTCCAACTGTATTTCAGAGGAGTAAAATATTTTATGTATTTGGCCGGCACTGAAAACTTGTGTAACTTCCAGTTCATAACCCTATCTTTACATCTTATAAATTAAGCATTATGAAAAATGGTGTAGCTGCAAATTTCCAACCTGGTTCTCTGTAGAGTTACTTGTTATTTTATGTTATTATCCTTAACGCAAGGTACATAGCATAACATAACATTTACGATGTAAGTTATTCTGATGTCCAAAGAGGACTGAAATGATTCATTTTTCCTAGCGAAAACACATCCTGAAGTTTGGTTTGAAGTTTGTTTATTTTGGGGTTGAGTTTTTTCAGTTAGGTTAGTTTTGGAGTTTTATTGGTGGGTTTTGTTTTGTTTTTACAAATGAGGAAGAAAATCAAAACAAACTAAGATTTACAGAAAAAATAAGCTTCAGCAGACATGCAGGTATTCTCACAAACCATTCCAAATATGTCGAGGTCTGAGGAAAGAAACATAACTGAATATTCCATTTGCAATCCTAGAAATACATCAATATAAGAATAGATCTCTTCAGAATTTGGTGACAGCACGTCTGCTAAGAAGGCAAAGATAACAATATATTACAAGCCAAAGAATCAGAAACTATTATCAGAGTGAACTTATTACAGGACAAAAATCCTTCAACCAAAATAAGTTTTGCAATATTGCTTTTAAAGAAGATGAAATTAAATATATATTTTATTCTGGTCAGGGAGCTGTGGATAAAGAGAGAGATGCGCTACAGTTTTTGATGGAGATATGAAGACTGGTAAGTGAATTACCTGTCAGATTTGGACTGTAAATGTCAGAAGGCAGGCAAGCCGTGAAAACTGGAACACGAATCAGACATCCTTCATTCTAGCTCTGGTTGCCAGAAACTCATTATAAGGTTTTGGGCAAGTCAAGAAGCATCCATGTCTCATATTCCACACCTGCATTTGGGCTGACTGAGAAGTGTTACTTAGCTACTGGATTTCCCCATCCTTATTAGAAGTAGGTGAAAACACCTGCTAGACTATCAGATAATTTACCAGATGAGATGTAAACTAAATGACACAGCAGCATTCTGAGTACCTGCAGTCCCTCCTGCTACGGTGCTCTCCCATCAAAGGGGCTGAATAAACAGTTCATAAGCAAACAATTTAAAAGGTACATAAGTTTGGAAGTGATTTCACTGTAATCATCGGGGTATTAGAAATGTCAAGACAGTCATAAATTCCCAGTAATTAACCATCAAAGCAGGCCTCATTTAAATGCAGCTATTAAATGTTTGGAAAATTAATTAAGCTCAAATGCCAAATATTAAAACTTAAATCTCTAAGTGACAAACAGAAACTTGTGTTTCAATAAGAGAGACGAGAAGGTTTCAAATCCTGAAGAGCATGGCTATATCTCACTTTCCTTATATTTACTTTGCAAAAATAAAAAATAAAGGAAAGGCATCCAAGGTCCTAAGAAATTAAGAACAAATTCATTAAGTTGAGAAGAATCCTCTAGGCTCTGGTTCACATGATCACAATCATTAAATGTGCCATCAGTCAGCATAAACCTCTATTGACTTGCAAGTTAAATGCTATTTCAAACAAGAATCTTTCACAGACAATATATCTTTATTTCTATGTTCAACTCTGCTAAGAAACCTTACTGCTAAGAAGCATGCCTATTCATCACGGCAAGGTGCAGCAATCTACAACAAACAAGAACTTGGTGTGACCAAACAACTCATTGTTTTTGAAAAAATGTCACTGAACGCTAATTTATTAAAGAACAGATTTACAGATTTAGAAAACTCCCACTTCAAACTTATTCAATTTTTGAAATTTTTTTCAGGTTACATCTTTATTTCACTGTTAACTTTTTTATTTTTCAATTTTAGCTAGGAATTGGCAGTGCAGGGATATGTTGTTGCACATAGGCCAATATAGTGGCTTCTTGTTTAAATAATCTAGTAAGTGTAGTGAATTTAAGTAATATTTTCCTGGTTACAGAAACATTGTGCATTCTCTTATAAGCATTTGCTTAACTTGGTAAGAAACCAGAGTTAGACAACCCACGATGTATAAATTTATTGAGTTGGAGACATATTTAGAACTGTTGGCCAGAGCTTTGATCCCTCAAGGAGGAAAAATAAATACATAAATAAATAGCCCATTTTTTTTTTTTACTTATGAGTAAAGAGACCACATGAGACCAAGACATGTAACTTAGAAAAAAATACAAAAATCTATCTTCTACTGAACAATTCATCATCACTCTGTATGCTACCTAGTTACAATATTTTCAAAGGTAAAATCTCAAGTTAAGCACATTTATCAGAAAATAGAACCGTAGAATCATAGAATGGTTAGTTGGAAGGGACCTTGAAGTTCATCTAGTTCCAACCACCCCATTCTGGGCAGGGACAACTCTCACTAGACCAGGTTGCTCAAAGCCCCATCCAGCCTCGTCTTGAACACTTCCAGGGATGATGAACATTGTTCCAAACCTTTATACCACCAATGTTTCGAGTATATCCAATACTATAAGTAGGAAGAAGTAGTACATCTTGGTATTATTGACAGAAGGTATTCAGTTGTCTTCGGTAAAGTAATGTGTTTATAAGACAAAAAAGCAAAACAAAGCTGAATTAGCAGAAAACAGTCAGAAAATACAGTGCACAGAAAGTGAAAGGATGTGTACTGTGGAAAAAGACTCACAGAACAGAGAGAGAAAAGAGGAGTAATGGAGAGAATGATGCCGCAAAGAAAAATAGTATAGGAAGAAAATGACAGAAGAAGATGAAAAAAGTTATTGTTTAAAGGATTGGTAATACCACACATTTTTACAGATACAATTTAAGGTAGTTTTCAATTTCAGGTTATTTTACATAGACTGGAAATACAGAACTAGAAGTCTCCTCAGCACAGTTTTTTTTCCCCAATTTCCTTCATTTATCTTCCCTATATACAGTCTTAATGAAACTGAAACAAATTTTTGATGGATAAGAAAGAAAACACAAGAAGGCCAAAATACAGCTTCATCATAACTACTTAAAAGAATACTGTGTTTGTGTTTGGAAACTTTCACACAATAATATTAATTTAATACTAAATTTCTTTTACAGAAATGGACCATTTAGCCCATTAACTGCATAGCATCTACTAAGTAATGAAAAAAACATGCTACTCTGAGTTACTGTGTATTTACAAGATAGTGAGAAGTTATAATTTATATCTAAGAATCCAGTCTACAGCTTCTGTAAGGAACAAGAAAAAACAGCGCTGAGGGCATCTGACAAAAATCCAGGTTGTTTCAAATCCTCACATGGCATTCTACAGATATGCTCAACTATGTCCCATTGTATGTGTGAAAATCTGATATGCTGGTGTTCTCTATAAAGCCAGAATAAATCCTTTAATATGGATCCTTCCTGCCCTTCCTTTGCCCACAAATAATTGCTTTCTTTAATGCCCTCTTCAACAAGAGCAAACAGAGACTCAGCTCAAGCTGAAATGGAAGCCAAATATGACTAGGCTTGAACCTATTTTTTTCCAGCTCATCCAGAGTTCCTGTGGTAGAATCCATTAGGAGTGCATGAAAGCAGATAGCTCAAAGCCCACATAGTTATTCCTGGATTTAAATACAGATTGGAAATGAATGTCCTGTGGATAAATGCCTGTGAAAAACCCAGAGGAGAATAAGTGCTTGGGAGATTAAGAGATTTACTGTAACCTCTGTGAAAGCTGAACATTCAAAGGGCAGGAATTCTTCATTCTTCAATCAGCAAATTTAAAGGGGCAGAGATTTATACAATATCTCAGCAACTAATTAAAATCCCTCTTCATGTGTGTGCACATGTGCATACATATACTTATTTTTATAAATCAGCAGATCTATATTACTAATAGATTATGCAACTATTATGGTCAGCAAAATTAATATAAATGTTAGATGACTTAATTATTTTTTTAAATGCCCCTTTGGCTAGTTCATAGAATCAGTTTGGTTGGAAAAGACCTTTAAGATCATCAAGTCCAACCATCCTCTGTATTGCTCGAGATCCCTTACTGAACTGAGGGCAAATAGCTCCCACTTTACCCTCAGTGAAAAGAAACTTGATCGAAAGCTTGATTTTGTAACTCTCCTTTTTTTTTCCTGCTTACTCCATCATTTTTACTACCTATTACTCATGGGAAATGTAAACCTAGACATGCCGAGAAACTGCTGTGACAAACCTGCCACTTTACTTACCGTCTTCTTGTCTAATTCTTCCCTTTAAATCCAGAAGATTACAAGAACACAGAAGTATTCATGTGTACAAACAGCAAACATCTGTTTCACACTAAAGGCCAAATATAACAGTCACATGCTTGAAGATATTGGTCTCCAAATCAGCCCACGCCACATACGGACAACAGCACATACTGAGTCCATCCATTGCCCAACTAATCCTGCTTATGCTTTGCCGTTTCTGAAATTACGAACATTCAGGAACTGTAGTACACAAGCAAACCTTTGTGGGGGAAACGTGACTGCAGTTTTTTTGCACATTCACCTAATTTGCTTGAGTGCTATGTATCAGAAAAGGTACCCGGAGACTCTCACTATCCTCTGTGAGCAGAGTCACCAGTCTGCCTATCCTTCATCTGTCACTGTCCTACATTGCTCCCTTCCAAATTGTAGCTGAGGGCAATATTCTCATAAATGTTTTTGATACAGCAAATCCCTAAGAATTCTACCAGTGGGATTCATGTAAAAAATAAACACGATCACATTCTCACACATCTGATCTCACCTCCCACAAAGGCATGTAAAAAGTCACAGATCAAGCCCCCAAGCATTTACCCAGGACAAACCCTTCCTGAGTTTGGCAGGAGCAGCTTCAGACACCAGTGAATTGCCATATAAATGAAATATCCACCGAAGGTTTTTTCCAATTGTGAAAAACCAAGGGTGTTAGGATCTAATATACCTGTGGGAATATTAGTGCTTATACATTAACAATTTTTGAAAAAGAAAAACTTGTTATTTTGATCTTCACAAAGAAGAAAAAAAAAATAAAAAGAATCTGTAAACTTCTAAGCAATTCTGTAAACGTCATGGAAATGTGGTTGACAACATTTTCAGTATTAATAGGTGGAGTTAGGAATGAAGCTGAAAGTGACATTCTGAGGGAATTATTTCTTTGCAATTTAATTTGTTAGAAAATAATGTCTGCATGCCAAGTATCACTAATAAAGAAAACCAAGGCGGAAAAATCGCTGCATACTACAGGTAATAAGTATTTTTTTATTCCTTCATAGTATTGTTTTTGTACACACCAAAGTGAAGTATACACACAGCTGAAATTAAGTATATTGCTATTTGTTTATGGAAGAAGACAGTAAGAATATAAGAAGGTTATGTACTTGCAGCATGCACTGTACAGGCAAAAAAGAAAGTTTGATGCACTTCTTCATTCCAGAGCAACTATTTAACATTTGGGTTTAAAAACAGCTAGATGCTTTAGAGATTCGGTTAAAATCCCCAAAACATATTAAGAGAACTTCACAGTTCAATTAGTGGTTTCGGAAAACATAAAAACACTATGAACCTGCCTATTTTTTCCTAATGCCAAAGAAATAGTTTCCTAAATAAAGCTTTAGTAATCTCATGCTGTGTGATCAGCACTACTACTAAAACACAGTCCTTCCTCTCCCCTTTACTCCAGATAACACCTGCAGCACTCCCAAAGTGAATTTAGACCAAAAAAGAAACCCACAACAACGAACCTTCATTTTAATTTTTGATGCTACCAATATTTCGTGCTATTTATAGTATTACTCTAGAGTCTTCACATTCCTTGTGCCTTACACAGTGATAAGGGTAACAGAATCCCCATCCTGTAAACCGCCAACATAGCAGATATAATATTACCATATGGTATCAAATAATTCCACAGGTATCATGATCTAATTAAACTAGCAATAGAGGAACAACTGATGAAACTGCAACATGGCAAATATGTTATGGGCCTTTTTATACGCCAAAAGAGTTTCCTTCCAGAAGAGAACAAAGAGTTACATATACTTTATATTTCTATGAGAAAAGTTCCAAGGCTCCCCCAATTTCATATGCAAGGAAACCTGGATTTCTCAGAGGAAATGTGTTATTCATTACTTAGTTCTCTAGCGTTCAAATAATATTATCTAAATTGGGATAAATTATTCTTGTGCTCAGGCAGGCAGAAAGAGGTTTTTTTGCATTGTACCTTCTTGCTAGTATTTATATGGGGTTAAAAACGCAACACAGAAGTGGATTTTCTTGAAATGTAACGCTGGTTATTAAGAACTTTGTTTCTAAGTTGTGTAGCATGGAAACATTATTTTTAAACTCTGAATTAAAAACAAGGCAGAAAATCAAAATATTATGTAGATTCAAGCAACTGAGAAATGCCACAGTTAAACTTTGAACTCTTTTCCCTGGTCAAAATCAAACAGTACACAGACAAGCATTTCACTTAAGTTTTCCTCAGATAATGACTTTGAGTTCTTTTCCTAGAGTTCCTTGAAGAAGGAGGAGGAAGAAATGAGACGGTAGTAGGACTGGGGAGAGTACTGTTTTTTTGCATATGTCTTTCACTTTGTCATCTTGCAATGAAAAACATTCTAACTTCTGCTGGGTAATTTACACCAACCTGCCAGTGCCTGGCAGAAGGAGCCCACCATCTGAGTAGGAAATATATGCACCAGGCTTTCAAGTGAATGTGAAATATAAATGCTATGAAAATTTATGGTAATTTCCTTAATGACTTCAAGATGGTCCAGAAGCAAAAAAAAAATATTTTATGTTCTCTCAGGTTTTCAATTGCTTTGACATAAAAGACAAAGTTCCCTCCCCTATCCCGTAGTCTTTCCCACAGTTGTTCATTTACTCATTCTAGTAATTTCCTACATTTCCATTTATCTCTGCAAGTTAATCCCATCCTATAAAAATGAATTGTCATGCCTGATTTTCCCACAAAATCGTCAAAAAGCACTGACTTAGCCCCACCTGAATCCTACTATTCCTCCATTAGTCAGTCTCTTCATGACACAGCATTGATTCCCTTTTATCCTGCATAAAAGTTTGTTCAGGGGTTCGTGCCACGGGGGGTTGTGAAGAGCATTTTACTACCAAAGAGTGAGCTTCTCCATGGGAACCAAGGCCTTCTAAAGTTTTCCATGAGATTAAACAGTATGAGTCTAACCTCACATATTGTTACAGTAAAATGGTGTAGTAGGAAGCTGCTGTTGGCCTGATTACTCTCCTCAGTATGTGTAATATCCTGCCTTTCCCGTAGGGCTTCTTTGGGTCACAGTGGGTGGTTTTCAACCCTACACAATGTCAAGAGAAAAGGAGCCTTAGGCACCTCATTTTTTACAAAAAATAAATAACTTGAGCACATTTCAAAATCCATGCTGTGGTTTGTGTACATATTCCTGTCTTCTTTGGTCTCAAGAACGTCATTAAATGCTTTATTATCAAATTAATATAAAGGGTAAAGCAGATATAATTTGATTCCTACCCCCACCCCCTAACCTTCAGAAACTGCACTATAAACTCACCACTCTTGCCCTTTTGTGTTTGCACATGCTGCCTCAGTCACCTCATTTTAACGATGTCTCATCTATAGCAGGTGAACTGCAGAGCATGGAAAGCTCTGTCAGAACAGATTAACCAGAAATCCTTTGGGTATCCATAAACAGTAAGTCATGGTGACAACTCTCTTTCTGGGTAACTTTGGGGATCAGCTAAGCTTGATTACTCAAGCTTTCTATGATGACAATAAAATACGCAGTTAGTTGGCAAAAGAAAATAGTATTACGAAGATCACTCTCCAAAGAAATTTAAGAAGCGGATATAGGAAGGGATATATGTTTCTACCAAAATATACCAGGATTATCAAAATACCACTCAACAGTAACTATGCCACTTCATATTACTAGTGAAAAAAAAACCATCTTGCATAAAGTTATGCTTTAGTAATCCTATCAACAATTAACATACTCCTAAAGATCTGTTTAAAATAACAACACCTATTCTTGTTAAGTATTGGATTACATCAGTCATAACATAATATTAACACTAAAGTGCAAGAGGCTTTCTTGACTGTATTGAATAGAAACATACAAATATTTAAGAAAGGAAAAAAACCTATGTCATACTGTAAAAAAGCAGGTTCTCTGGAGTATAAAACTTGAAAGATCCATGAATAAAAATGAATTAGAAGAAATGCAACTCAGCTTTCCAGAGCCATTAAGGATCAGGAAGCTTTATTCCTACTGATGTTCACTTGAAAAGGTCATCACCGTGACTGCTGATTTGACAAAATAAACACATGCTGTTTCGAAAATTCCTTTCAAAAGAAATTATTGCAGTTCTTCAGCAAAAACACAGCCACCACAATTTTCAAAGATTAAAAAGTAAGTAGCTGCTGACTACCCTACAGGACTGACTAAGCAAATAGGGAGATGGTGAGCGAACGTGCTCCCTATAAAGCACAGCACTGGAATTTTCTTCCAAACTGGCCCAAGAGCTAACACATCTCTATGCAGACTAAGAACAAACTGTGCCATGATTTATTTGTGTGTGTATGTGTGTATACATAATACATAATCACTGTGTTTAGAAGGACATGTATTTAAATTTCACCCTACCTTCTGGTACTCTATTAACATGGTCAATGGATTTTGTGTGATGGGCTGTGTGTGCTATCAAAGGAATCACAAAAGCAGCAAATTATTTCCCTCACAACAGATTTACAGGTATATAACAGATTAGACTAACCTATAGTCCAAATTTCTGGCCTGTACCAAAAACCAAAGTAATTTATAAGTATTTACACATACATCCAGTCTCACAGAGATAAAATTAAGAGAGTCCATCTGTTGAAATAAACTCTTCTGGCTTTTAAAAAATAAAGTGTTGGTAAAATTAAAATTTTTCCTTGTTGAACAGTACTGAGACTTCTATGCCAACTATAAACTTATTTATATATATATAAACTTAGTCTTTCTTTAGATATAGCATTTTTTGTTTCCACAATCTTTTAGTTTGGAGTGTTCATAAGACCAGAGAGGTTTGCTGCTCTTCTTGAATCATTTTTTTTCACAGCAATAAGTCTTTAAATGCCAACACTGCAATTCTGAATAATATATATTTTTCAAAGCTTGGCAGTTCCAGGATCTTTTCTTTGGCTTTCTCAAGCATATTTCATCTGTTTGTGACAAGGGTCACTGACATCAAAAGTCAGTGATAAAAATCAAATGAAACACAGTGAATTATTATTGCAACTTTTTTTTCTTAAATATTTCAGGATTTTAAAATGTTGGGAATACTCTATTACTGATATGTAGTACTTTTGATACCAGTTTACAATGACAATTCCAAATACAGATCTATACTTTCCCCATAACATACAAAAATTACTCTTTAATTAGTCATAATTTAATTTCATGATGAGATGTGATCTGTGAAAAAAAAAAAACCACCACATACACAAAAACAAACCCCTACAAATTCAATATAAATTATCAGATCATTTTTTAATGAGCTATTTGGTTACTCCAGTGTTTACACAGCAGAGTCTACCGTTGACAACTTCAATGGTTTACATTAAAAGATAATGCATTTTAAGAAAAAAAAGTTTGAATGGTTATAAATATTGGCCTGCATGAAGACCAAGTCTGTCTTGATACATCATTGAAAAACATGACATCTACCTATGGCATCCCGTAGCATCTCCTCTTCCCTCTATCACCACTAACGACAGAAGAAAGGTCAAAAAACAAGATCCATGTTCACTAGTAGCTTTGTTCCTAGATTTCCTCTTTTAGAGGACAAGAATTTTATTTTGATAATCTTTAACTAGATAGATTGTAACATGCATCAACAGCAGTTCTGACTGTGCTACAGGCAACTTGATGAAAAAAATAAAAATGCTGAAAAAGGCTTCAATAGTTTGTTTTACATCTCAAAGCCTTTCTAAGAATACAGATTTTACTGTGTTTGTTTTGCGTCTGTCAAATAACACCAGGAACTTGACATTCAGAGTGGAGTTTTCTTGGCATTTTTTCCTTTTTAAACACACAGCTATGAAGAAAAATGCAAGCTTTTGGCTGTATATATCTTACTTCTGATGTAAATTAAGCAAGTAGGTCCCTGAATCTTTAAAACTACAGTTTTCCTAGTGTATTTTCTAGAGAACCCTAGAATAATTCAGGTGGAAAGGGATCTCTGGAATCGCTTTGCCCAACCTCCTACTCAGAACTAATTTCAAAGTTAGATCAGGTCGAGTTCTTAAAATCTCCAGAGAACAATTTCCACAGCCTCTCTAAGCAACTTATTCCAGTGCTTATCCATTTTATAGGGAGGTTCTGAATGTTTTTTTCCTTATATCTAATCAGAATTTCTCTTGCTACAACTTGTGACTATCCCCCTCTCGCCCTTTCACCATACAAATCCATCTCTCTAAAATCCCTCTATAAAGTTGAAGACTGCAACAGGATCCCCCATTAGCCCTTCTTCACAGTAAACAAACCAGCTTTGTCAACTTCTCTTCATTAGTCATGTGCTCCAGCAATCTGACCGTCTTTAGTGATGGTCCTCCAGACTGACTCCCTTTTGTTGATGTCTCTCTTGTACTGGAAGCCCAGAAATGGACACAGTGATCTCAAAAGCTCAGAGTGGATAGCAATCACTTCCCCCAAACTACAACTTATCCTTTTGCAAACGCAGCCCAGTGTGCAGTTAAGCCTTCATCTCTACAAAAGCTCATGAATCATGTTCAACTTGTTGCCCATGAATACACATAGCTCCTTTTTCCAAAGCTGCTCTCCAGCCAGTCAGTCCCCAGCCTCTACTTGTGTATGTTCCAGGTGCAGGACTTCAGTATTTTGCATCTGTTTAACTTAATGACATTACTGCTGGGGTATTCGTGATGCATTGTACTCCATCATACTAATGATTTCACCATGTTTAGTGTCATCTGCAGATTTGGTAAGTGTGGACTCTATCCTAGCATCCGGGTCACTAATGAAGATGTTAAACAGCATTGACCTCACATCCTTGGGGAAGGTCACAACCAACAATCTGCCTGTTAAAACTGTGAAAGCTTGATCATTACACTTTGAATGTGATAGTTTGGCCAGCTTCTAATCTACTTTTTACTCCGCTCATCCAGCCCCTATCTCACCAATATGGATGCAACAATCCTATGGGTGACCATGATGAAAGCCTTTAAGTCAGAAAAACTAGGATTAGTTAAAACTGAGGACCAAGAAAAAGACAGAATTCTGCTGTCTTTCCCCAGTGGAAAACACATCTATTCACAATGCAAGCTGCCAAGGTTCAAACCACTATTGAATTTGAGGACAGGAACGGAAGCAGAAGGGGGAATTTTTAATCGACTTTTGAATAATATTGCTATTTCTGTTGGGATGGAATGAGAATTACTCAAAGGTAGGAATGGGGTTCTCCTTGCAAAAAAAAGGGACAAATGAGTTGTTAAGTGTTCCCAAGAATAATTACAAATGGAACAGGTTCAACAGAAGAAAATTAATAATACTCCATTTCTGAATAGTCTTTCACATTATATTCCATATAATAAATTATATGCCATCCCCATTAGGGAGTCTTGCATTTAAAGACATATTACTCTGTCAGAAGGTCTCTAGAGAAGAATTTTAAGCATTCTAATTTTGACTAGAGAACAAAGTTTAGTAAGTGAGCTGCTTTGCTTCCAATTAGTGTAATTCTATTTTCTCTATTTTCACATACATTGAAAACCTGGGGGGAGGAAATCTTGCTTATGTTTATATATCTACAAATGCTGTCTGCACAGGCACTCCAGCCAGGCTAACCTATAAGCATTAATGTGAGAAAGAAAGGAAAGACATCATACAGATTAACTCATTCCACAGTTGCAATGTGACCTATATATTTGAATTGGTGCTTCCTTGATGATGTAAACTGGACTGGCATAAACATCTGCTAACATTAATTAAGTTCCTTGATAGACTGAGGAATTTGCCTCTTTCGCTTGAAATCAACAGGAGTCTGTAATTAATTGCATTTAAGCTGGTCTTAAAACTCTGATCTTGAGATATATTTCACCCTACTGTGAAACATGTCAGAGGATAAAAAATTAACTAAAGATTTCAGTGACATGACTATCAGGAAGAAAGTATATCTTGATTCAGAGGAATAAAAGGCCATAAATAAGAAAAAGTCAGCATTTGTGTGTCACATTTGATGATACCAGCGTTATTTTTCTTCTATTCATATATCAGTCAAAAATTATTCTTAAATCCTGTGATATCCTAAAAATTAAAAGAATAACGCCACATGAGAGGCACCAAATTATCCTTTTAGAGCCTCACTGAGGAATAGAAACCTATATCTGAAGTAAGAAAAATAACTGAATATGGAAAAAGCTAGCTCTGAGGAAATTAATACCAGGAAATGTTGATAAACTTAGTGTGTTGTCATGAGTCATAGAAGATTTGTTGCCTACCAGATGCCAGTGCAGAAAAATACCCCATCATATTAAAAGAAGACAAGTTACTGAGAAGGTCTGGAAGGAAGCCATGGTCATCATAATCTATATCGGACCTAGTGATATAAGCAGAACTAAATGGAGATCCTGCAAAACAAGGTTCAACAGTTTGTTCGCTGTACACGCAAGTAGAGATCAAATGCCAGCAGTCTCAGAAATGAGACTGGTGCCACACTCAGGGAGAAGCAAAGAATGGCAGACCAACATCACAGCACAGTTCAGAAACACCGCAGATGGACACATATTGCTCCCAGAGTAAGTAGACCTTATACAGCTAATTTAGTATTGATTATCAGTATTCCTGCTACAGTATAAAACATTAAGACAACACTGCATTACCTCTAAAACAGAGAAACAGTTCAGCTAAATATGGCATATGGCAGGTTCTAGCCTGAAGCCATACAAGAGGGGAAAAAATAAAGGAAAAAAGTGATTAAAAAGAGGCAACATTAATGTTAAGCAGAGGGGCAAAGAGAGCACTTTTCACAAGCATATTTTAAGCACAGAATTGAGTGCTACACGGACAGTTGTTTTCAACATAGAAAAAAAACAGTTGTACATTCAGGAGCAACTTAAAGTCCTGAAGACATAAGGCCATAAATGCCTAAAAAGGACAAGTGAACTGTGAGAGAACAACATTTGGAACATACGGAGTAAGAACAATGCATATGGAAGAGGATTAAAAGAAGCAAGGAGGCACAAAAGGGGTGAAGATTTTCACCCTCTAACCTGCATTTCACAGCAACCTTTGTCATTGGCCCCCACTGCCTTAGCATAGCAATCAGAAACCCTATCCAGGTTTGCTAGAAGGCAGCAAAGTAAGGACCCACTTCTGAACTTGTTTCAGCTGTCTGACACTGTTTAGAATTCTTCATGGACAGGTATCTATATCCTATGGATGGAGAGAACTTGCTAAACATCTTGCTTTGAAGGTGGAACCCAAAAGGAGGGGAGTCTATACAGCTGGGGATATTAAAAGAGAACCCTTGCAGCCTTGTATTCAGGCAGAAAGCTTGAACAAGCCCAATTCTTTGTAACTATTTCAACCTGCAGTTAGAGGCTTGTTTAGACCCTGGGTAGATGTTCTTGACTGTTGAGACTCTTTATATACTTTAAACGGCTTGATTCATAATAAACTGCCACAGCAGGTTTTATTCAGTTGTCACCTAAGATGGTAGAGAAGAAAGGAATTTGCCAGTTGAGACCAAAACTATACTTCAAAGGACATAAAAACGTTCTTAAGTGCACTTGATGAACAACAAGGAACTTCAAAAATGCTTTAAGCATTATTAAGCCACAAATTTCTACTTATCACCCAGCTTCTGAAGAATTAAACATAATTAAAAAACACAGGTATCTAGGCTCCTATAATTATTTATTTTTTCATTCTGTCATGTTATTCAGTGGACCAATTACCAGATACACTACACGAAAAATTGTTTAACTATAATGAGTTTCTCCTTCCCAAACAAAAAAATAATGTTTTGGGGATTGCTAAAATGCATGTTACCTTTGTGACTGCATGGCATTATTGATGTTATTCCAGATGCACTCATTAAACTTTCTCCCCAGCCTCTCCACAACTTGTTACGATGCTTACCTATGATTGGTCTGTATTAAAATTTGGTAATGTCCCTTTGTATTTATTTGTAATAGTTATTGGTCAGCTAACCAGAGTAAGTCTACAATGGATGTCTGCACACATGTAAAGAGTTTGTACACAGTTGCAATCCATCCATCCATCGCTTTTTGTACACACACAAAGCCAAGTGGATCCTACTCTGCTTGTTAGGGGAAATACAAGTATCATTCATGTAACTGGTGTGAGCTGGCTCTTTCTTAAGCTTAATTCATTCAATGATACACAAGTTAGCTTGTGATAAAACTTTGTGCTGAACTATGATGTCATACGTGGTGGGTATTACATTCCTGAATATAATTTTTTTAAAAAGCAAAGTTCTGCAAACACAAGTAGTGCTTTAAAGGCATCTCTTGCTTACAGAAGTCCTCTTAAAAGCAGACACTATGCTAACAGTTCACTAACTGGAATAAGAACATGATGAAAACAGACAAGCGCTTTGGAATAAGAGGAAAGATTTACATTTGGGAGCAGTGGAAGTGACAACACACTGCCTTCAGCCAGACTTACTTGTCCAGAGATCTCCAGCTTTGACATTTGGGAGGTATCACAGAATACTCAGAAGGAACCTGCTGTGCTTCTTTACAAAGTACTAGCATCTATGACGCACACACTGGAAGGTTAAAACCAGAGGATAACTCAATATTGGATTTACTGTTAACTGGCCATGAGGCTCTGCATCAGAAAATGACATTAAAAAAAAAAAGTTTGCAACCCCAAAACAGTACAATAGTGGTTATGGTGCAAGTTCATCCTTTATCTTAAGAAGAACCTGTTACAGGTCACTGCTAGAGACATGACTTCCAGAGACATCTCAAGCTGATCTGACAATACTTGTTCCCCAGGAAACTAACAGAAAATCTGCTCCTCTAAGGAGAATGTACTTTGTCTGAAGATTTCCTCAATTCTCAATGCCCTATCCAATGCTTTTTCTCTGAAAGGAGGGCTAATGCAATGGAAAGAGCAGGTGACACTCTTTCCCTGAAAGCTGTGGCTTAGTAGTTTACCGCCTCAAACTAAGATTCTGTCTGCCCCAGTTTCATGATCAAAAATATTACAGCAGAGGTGTAAAGTGAAGCAGCAGCACAGAACTAGAAAAGAATTGGCAACCAAGAAGTGCAAGGAAGGAGACTCTAGAGTGCTTTAGGTGAATCTTCTGGATTTCCTACCTGCAGGACCATAAAAAGTTAATTTTCATATGCAAAAAAAAAGAATTTGTAAAATATTAAGTATTTTCTCTGACCAGTGTGCAAAAATCTAATGTGTAAATATTATGGAAATTCCATCTCAAGTGCTGTTGTGGGAAACTACATTCAACAACCAAATGAGCTTGGAAAAAAAAAAGTAAAATGTGTGAAACAATTTTTTCTCATATTTTAGTGTATATTTCAGCATAGCTGTAGCAATCAAATTATTATTCATTCCTAAGTTATATCTAGGGCTGAACTAAGAGACTTACTTTTTTTTTAGTCCCTTGCTAATTGCAAAAAAAGGATATTTAATCTGTTCTTCTGCCTTTCTTCCATGCACTCACTGTCCTTGTTCATATTACAATAAAATTTTACTAAGATGGAATTTCACTGAAAAAAAAAGTTAAAAAGTTGTAGGCCAGTTTAGTTTATAAGTAAATGAAACTTGCTAAATTGGATAGTCTTTTGTCTGGGTTATGAATTCAGAGAGATACATAAACTACTGCCAAATGCCTCACTGGGTCTTATGCTTCCAAAGAATAATACTTCAGAAATCAATTTTTAATATGAAATGAGTTCTACGAATTTTGTGGCATTTCTCCACTTGTTATCTAATGTATTGTAGAAACTTTTGCAAAGAAAAGCAGTTTTAGTTTTTGTCCTAACCATGCCTCTTTCACTCATGATGATTCAGCAGTTTACACAAAAGAAAGCGCAGGTGAAATGCTGTTTTACATAAAATCTTAATAAGATCAGTTTTCTGCCTTCTACTGCTATACATTTGTATCCACAGTTATTTTTCCATTGTGTCAGTAGAAAAGTGAGTCTTACTCCTGCTGGTCAGAATAAACAATTTCCCACAAGAAGTCACCTCTTCCCATAGTGCCCAGGATGGTTTTGTGAGAAGCGGTACAATGTCAGCAGACGCGTTTTGCCCTCTTTTAATCCCAAAGTTTACTCAAAACCTCCACTGACTTGCTTGTCACCTTGCTCTGCATGTATGAGAGCAGAAAGGCAAAAAAGTCACCAGCAAGAAGAATATATTACAGGGTGTAATGAGGAAAGTGTGAGAAGTCTTTGTTAAGTGACGTAAAAGGCAATTATCAGGAGGAAGGAACATGGAAAATTCTGTTACTCCCAAGCACATACAGTTCAGTAACAGAAGTGCTGATGTCTCACCATGTCCTGTTAAGTCATGACAAATCACTGTACCAAGTAATGACAGAAGAAACAACGGGTTTACATCATTTTTGTGACTGCACAGCGTGCTGTTCTGAGGCTGCTCTGTCCCAGGAAGGAACCAAGTGGGTACCATAACAGTAAGGCTGCCAAGCTAACAATAAGCAAGTAGCAAAACTTTTTATATCTGGCGAGTTGTTCAAATTCAGTACAGATACCAATACAGCAGCAAAGAAATGTTGCTTTTAACCCCACAAGACACATTATTTATTAATTGGGTATTTGCAGAGATTAATAGGGTTTGTGCTTAAGCAACCTACCTGATGAAATTACGCAGAGATACTCTAGTAACATGCTCTGCTATTTATGTCCAGCACATAAAAGCTACTTTTCACAGTTTGAAGATGATGATTATAGTGTGACAGCTTTAATTACATGGTCAAATGCTAATAAAGCTGAACCCTACAGTCCATTGCAAATTATTTGGGAACAAGGCACGGGCTGTTGCTTCATATAAATTAGTCCTCCATTTCTATTGCCCCTTGTGATATAAAATACACAAATCTATCCTCCTTTGCTGGAATAACTCAGAGATTAAAAAAAAAAAGAAAAGGAAAGAAAAAAGGATAAGTCACAATTCTAATATTTTTCCCAACCTTTCCATGTAAATTAGTTCCAAGTCAACACACAACTTTGCAAAGGCATATAGAACCCCTAGTACAGTTCATGAAACACTGTATTTGGAAATGGGGTTGTCTTCTGTGCAGGGCAAGTACTTCACTCATTCAACAGGAAATATAATGAATAACTACTGATGACAAAGCCTTAGAAACCAATCTCATAAAGCAGAGCCCTTACTTATTTTTACTTTACAGCAGAATTTAGTCTCAAGAATGTTTAAGCCAATAATCTGGACATTGAGCATAGCAGCTGTCTTCTGTGACATTCAGACTTCTACACAAGTAATACTGTTCTCATAAATAAGGCAACCTACTGACATACAATGAATAAACTATACTCTGCATGTTTAACAATTACTGCGGTTACATAAGTGACCTTCCAAAAGTGTCATTTGTGTGCTCATGATAAACTGAAAGGGTCAAGTCATAATTTTTTTTCAGTCATGGTCACACATCAGTTGAGCTTGCTGGGGTCTCACCAACAAAACAATCATTCATCCAAAAAAACATTACCCATATTTCAGATATACTAGTTTTGACAAAACTTATTACTGTAGAAGGTCTGACAGGTTCTGATTGCTACTTGACTTAGAAAAGGGATCTCAAACAGGGTCTCTGTCCAAAGCGACTGGAGGGTGGTGACTCAAACATTCAGTTCTAACTCAGTTCTAACTTTTAGCAAGAAATATTTAATATTGGTGTCTATTGTATATTTAATATTGGTGTCAAAAAAACTGAAATCTCAAAGTTTAGTAACACGAACAAATCAATTCATTATGTTCTTCTCTCTGTGAAGTGCTACTTTTGATGATACTCAAAGATCTGCCAGATTTGAAAAACCTCAAGTTTCAGGGAACCCTCCAAAATAACTGCACTTTGAAACAGAGCTAGATAATCAATCAGATATTTTCTGACTACAAATGGATGCAGCTACATATGACATGGGATACTTGTAAGGAGGAAGTAATAAACACGCCGTTATACTACTACTTGGATTCTCTCTTGAATATAAGTGTTGAAGCATGAAGTTTTTTGACACTAATTTCAGCATTGCTTAATTACTAATTCTTTCATTACCATGGATTAAAGCAGGAAAATGAAATGCAGAAGAACACTTTCTATCATTAGCAAAATTGTTGTGCTAATAATAACAACAACGCAATTTTACCTCAACTGAAAATAGCAATAACATTAGACTGTGTTTATTTGGCTATAGAAAAAATATATTTGTGGATAACTATATTGTATCAATTAGGAAATCAATCTTTCTTTACGCGTTTTCACAGCTCCTGATAATGGCAGTGGCATCCTTCCTAAGCCTGAGCTACAAACAGTCCAAACATTATAGTCCTGCCACTTCAAGACAAAACTATTCATGTTGTTCAGTGTTATGGGGTTGGAATTTTTTGTTTTATTGTTTTGTTTTAGGGAAATGAACGCCACCTTGTACATAGCAAAGCACTCACATCCAACACACTTCAGCAACATACCCAATATTATTCCCAATTCTTAAAGACAGAACAACGCACAGATTATTATTAAAATACCTCTCAAATCCTGTCTAAGGATTAGTGTTCTACATGTCCTCCAAATTGGGCAGGAAGCAACTCACAGCATGAAATATTAACCTACATGTGTGGTCTGAAGAAAGTAAGTCTGAAAGTCTTAAATACTTCATATTAAGACCATCATTTCTGTGACACGGTGCATAGAAGCAGATAGAACAATACAGTACTACTCTACATACTACAGCAAAGTTGAGTACTACCTGTTACGAAATTGAGAAAATCAAAATACAGTCATCTGTTTTTTCTTGTCAGGGACCATCGTTTGCCTCTATTCTTGATCTACTCTTCTACATAAAGCCACAAACATGGTTTTCTTGAGGTGTACAATATGCTCTGATGATAGGAAAACATATCAGCTACTACAAAATGCTTTTTGCAAAGCTGTCAATGAAATCAACTAAAATCAAAATAACCTTTTTTCTATCTCTGTTTGACTGCAGTCATGATCTTTAAACAGACTTATGCTAGTTATATGTTGAACCCTGAGTAAGCAAACTGAAGTTAAATGAGTTTGCGAATGTATTTGTTCTATGACATGTATTTGTTTCAATTTTTTCACAACTGCCTCACATTTATTAAAAACAAACATACACCTAACAAGTATAACCTTTTTAAGTAGACTGTGAAATTCAGAATATCACTGATTATGCTGAAAACCATTCAAAATGGAAATGGAATGAGAAAGAATCTGAATCAACATCATCATGTAAACAAAATATAAAATGAAAACACATGTAACAACATACTTTTAGCTATTTGCCAGATGTTTATGCTAAGGATGACCCCAAGCACTCTGAAGTCATTGAGAGCCTTTGACTTAACTTCAAAGGATTTGTTGGCTGAATAAAAAAAAAAATGCTTAAACTCATTGTAATTGACATTACTGCACATTGCTGCAATTTTCGGATCAAAACATGGCAGAAGGTATAGATACTTTAATGCTTACCATTATCACTTTTGAGATTTCCATTGCTGAGCTGTTTTAACCTCTTCTGGTGGGATTTGCCATTGTAGTGGATCTGTGCCTGAGCAGCAGAGTTCAGTTGAATATTACAAACATTACACAAAGTGAAATTGGTGTGTTTCTTTTCTCTTTCCTTCTTTTCTTCAGTGCCATCAGGTGCTAATTCTTTCTCACCTTCCCTGTCTGGGACAGATGTGAAATCTGAATTGTATGAGTGGTTATCAACTGGTAAATCAGGGCTCCAGGGCTTCTTCATATTTTCTGGAGAAAAAAAAAAAAAAACAAAAAAAAACACACAAGAGGGAAATCTGATGAGTAATACAAAATAATATACACAAGATTTCTAACATCTGCAAACCTGCAAAGAATCTGCCTTTTGTTTTTTCATATTTTAACACTACATTTCTACTCGCATGTTTTGCTTTCTGTTCGTATTTTCTAGTTCTGCTGTGTAACTTGAGGAATTTCACAGCCACTCAGGTGAATGTCTTTAAATGTTCCGGAGTACTTATTAAATCTATCACTGGAACCAACCTGTCACAGGGGTGAGGATTTTTAATATTTTTTATTATTATTATTATTATTATTTCTATCTCATCCCTTGGTTACTTTACTTTATTTATGGATTATCCTAAGAAAAGCAACCTTACAAATGTTACATTAGTAATCTCAGCAAAGTCTAGATGAAGATCATCATCTTAAATGTCATCTGGTGACATCTTAAGTGTCACCTTCAATGGGAAACTGCCCTGGATGCAGGTGCCCAGGTGCTGGCAGTGGGGGCTGCAGAGTGACCTAAGACAAGACCAAGGGTTGTCCCATGCTGAAGAGACTCGGTTCCAGATGGCTCCAAAACTGACCAACCAGTGCCCAAAGCTGAACCAACAGCCACAGGTTTACCACCTCTATGATAACATACCTAAGAAAGGGTAAAAGCACCATGCAGCAGCTGAAAAAAACGTGAGAGAAACAGCCTTGTAGACAGTAGAAAAGAGGGGGAAAGAGGTGCTCCAGGCTCTGGAGCAGAGATTCCCCTGCAGCTCGTGGTGAAAAACATGGTGACTCAGGTTGTCTCCCGGCAGCCCATGTTGTGGGACATGCCCTGTAGGAAGCTGCAGCCCATGGCCAGCCCACACAGGAGCAGCCTCCCAGCAAGGGCTGCGGTCTGTGGAGAGGAGCCCATGCAGGAGCAGGTTTTCTGGCAAGACCTGTGACCCCACGGGGGACCCATGCTGGGGCAGTCCTTTCCTAAAGGACTGTACCTCACGGAAAGGGCCCGGGCTGGAGCACTTTTTTAAGAACTTAAGTCCATAGGAAGGACCCCCATTGGAGCAGTTCATGAAGGACTGCATCCCATAGGAGGGGCCCCACAGTGGAGCAGTGGAACAGCGTGAGGAGGAAGGTGCAGCAGAGATGAAGTGATACGGACTGACTACAACCATCAATTCCCATCCCCCTGCACTGCTCGAGGATAGAAGGTTCAAGAGTGAAGTTAAGCCTGCAAAGACAGTGGGGGGCAGAGGGGCAAAGTGTTTTAGTGTTTTGTCTTTGCTTCTCACCATCCTACTCTATTTTAATTTGCAGTAAATTAATTTTCCTCAAGTTGAATCTTTTTTCGCTTGTCACGGTCATCAGTAAGTATTCTCCCTGTCTATCTCAGCCTATGAGTTTTTCCATCTTCTTTCCCCCTCTCTGTCCTGGTGCAGAAAGGGAGTGAGAGCACGGCTAGATGGAGGTCTGGCAGCCAGCTAAGGTCAACCCACCACAGAAATACAAGTAGTTATTACAGCAGAAATATTTTCTAATCGCCTCTAGGATTAAATCCTTAAGTATCACATTTTGATTTTTTGAATATAAAATATACAATTATTAGGTCAGTTAAACTCTATGTGAATGACAACCTATTGTTACATTCCATTACATACACTCCTAAATTCAAATACTGCACTTGACTAATCATAAAAAATTCTTAGTTGTTTTAGCACTTAGAAATGCAAGATCCATTTTCCAAGTTGGAAAAAAAAAAAAAAAAGAGGAGGGGAGAGGAGTTATTGTTTCCCATATTTATATATTTTCATGTGTTGCAATTAATAGAAGAAAAAATAATCCCCCTGTATTTTAGTCAGCTAAGCTTAAACGCATAGACCTCATTCTTGAGTTTATTAATTAGGTATTTAGCAACCACTAGTCTTCCCCTCTCCACTTCCTGTGAACACTTTCAAGCCCAAATCTAATAATTTCATAACTTGCCTGGTTCAAAATAGTTCAAAGACTAATAACAAACACATTCTATTAGTTTCTTATCTTAACCTCCCAGGATTATACTTCAAGGATAGTTAATTTAAAGGCAGCTAGTACCAAACTGTAACAACTACAGAAGTGAAAAAATAATCCCACCTGAGGAACTTCAAGTGAAACCAATGTAAACATGAGCTGCTGTGATTAAAGGTGAGCAGAAATGGCATAGGTGAAGAAGTGCTCTGTGCACTGCAAACCTAATTTACTATTCGAAGAGTGCAAAACGTTATACCAATTTAGCATCTTAATGAGATCTTTATATAGCATATAAATCTTTAAATGGTTTGTTCGCCCATACTTAGTGAATAAATGAAGGTCTGTCCAAAGATTCTAATCTGTACGTTGAGTGACAAAATTACTGCAGCCTTATATAGGATGATACTACTTGGTCTCTAACTAACAAATCAATCAACTTAGAGACGAAAAAGATGATTGCAGAAAAACAAGCCAATGAGCTACAGATGCCTTTAATCCCAGGTCCAGACAAGGTTCAGTATCTAAAAATAAGTCTAAACAAGCCTTTACACCAAAACATGGCAAATCATTCTCGAGAGAGCTTCAAATATTGTAAATTTCATCTACTATAAGTTTTGCTGGCCTTCCCAAGGATTTAAACATACTTACTGCTTTCCAACCAAATCATAAAGACAAATTTATCTAAAGATGCAAATCTAAAACCTATCAATATTCAAAACAGTTTCAATCTTGGTTTTCAGATTTGCTTACTATCTAATTAGTATTGTGTTCTTTTATGCTAACTAAAACTATTTTATTTAAGAAAGTACAGAACCCATTCTGAGACGAGCTCTGCACTTGCCATAGATTAAAACCTCACTCAATCAGTCCATTCAGTATTTATTATTTCACCTTTTGTGTATAATCAACTCTGTTATCTAGGATTTTAGCTGTCTACAGCAAGACATGAGAGACCAAGCTAAAAAATTCCTTCCAAAGCAAAAATAAAGAGAAAAAGAAGTAGCATATAAGTAGTTATTTACTAAAATCAAATCTGTTATACCAACAGTGATGACAGGAACTTTTATGGACAAACCACAACTGTCCCATACGACATTATGGGACTGTAGAAGCTTGGGACAAAACCTGAGTTTTTTCTGCAGCAGACCTATAGCATATTTCTCCTACTGGAAGGAGGCAGTTTCTCCCGAGGAAGCAGCAGCAATCCATCAACTCCTCAGCTTTCTGGAGTTTGTTGGAGATATTGTTCACCCCAAAGAGAGCTATATTCATCTATCTAAAATATTTTTAAATTAAGAAATGCAATCTTTAAACAAAGTAAAATGCTAACATGATAACAATAGTTTTACTCAATTGCTCTAGATGACAGTAACTTTTCAGAACTCCCACTTTATATACAGGCTGTACATTAATATCTATAATCTTTTGCATTGAAAGCATTCCCCACTAGAGAGCAGTATGAATTTAAAATTACAAGTTCAATATATGTCTAGACCTATAGCGCTAGTCATATAGCCATGAGATTACTATAATAAAACAGATCTTCTAACCAAGATGTAAAACACATAAATCAGCAAATATAATCTAGTAAATTAAACATTGTACACTATACGTACACATATCTAATTCGTTTTGAAACATTTATACAGATAAGATGGAAGCCTAATAAACTGTATTAGCATGTTATAACATCTCTCTAATATTCCAATCAACACAGGCTAATCTATGAGAGTTTTATTTTTGGCATATAGAATACTTCTGTCTTGCATTCTAATCTCAATCCAGGAAAAAAAAATATGAAATGCACACTAGATAAAGGCACAGTGAAATAATAAGGGAAATTACACCTTGGAAATAAGTGATTCAAACGTCTACCATTTGATTTGTGCTTTCATTAGAAACCTGTGATGGCATTAGAGCTGCAATACATTTTTGCCTACTGCCATGTCTGTCATAAATCTGAAGAAAGAAGGGGATAATTTATAAGTGCAGACTAGGTGACCGTTAGGAAAACAGAATTTTCAGGAATGGATATTACACTAAAGCCTACCACCATTTCCTTAATAGATACACAGTGATTTCTGAATATGTAATAGCAGTACTAAAGGACTAAGGTGAAATATTACATATCTGTGCAAACCACTGGAGCTGATGCTGTAAAGCCAGCATTCCATAGCAGTACTCTGTATGTTGACTGGATACAAATAGGTTGAGAAAAAAGAAAAACCAACAACAAACCTAAACATGAAGACAAAATACTTTAGAAAAACAAAAGCAGTTTAGGATTAAAACATTCTGAGTCCTTCTTACTCAATATTCCTTAAAGGACAAGGAAATAAAGATAGCAAAGGATAAAGAAAGGGGAGATATCCAACTGAGTATAACTTGCTGAGATTCTTTTAAAATACTAGTTGGAGTAGTAAATTGTATTTTAAAAGAAAAGAAAAGAAATCAAGTTTGTGAAATCTTGTAAAAGATCTACCAGTGTTTCAACTAATATAGATGCAGACTAAGCCTTGCAAAGCAGCACACAGACTTTCAGTTCATACCTGCATATGCCTGCATCATTCCATACTTCTATTTTCTGGAAAGAAACGCGTAGGCAGCAATTTAGATTGGTGGGCGCGAGGGAAAAAATGCTTAATTTATTCTGTTGGGAAGTTACACAGAATATGGTCAGGTGAAAACATTATAATCTTAATTTTAAAATAATTTTTAATTGCTATCAATGTCTTATTGGTTTGAACTGCTGATCCTTTGTGGAAATGAATAGGCATTAAATGAAAATCCTCTTTCCCTGCCATTATATTATAGAGTTCATCTTGACTGCACCGGTTGCATATCATATAAACAGTCAACAGTTTTGCAGATAACTTTTTTTCCCCATCCTAAAGGAAAGCTAACTTCTCAACATCTAGGAGCCCTAAGGAAGACTGCAGTGAACTAGAAATGAATGATCAAGGTAACCAAGAACTCAAAATTTCATGCCAATTTAAGTAGCACTATGGATAAATGCTTACGTTTATTTTCCCTGGAGCTCTGAACTCAATTTTGGCTCAATGATGCTTACCAGTAAAATGAACTTTGCATGACATTATAGCTTTGTGAAGTAGAAAACTGTCCCATGTGGAAAACCAGAACAACTACAATTTGTGGTGTTCGCTGGCTTAGCTAACATAGCTACTGCCTGGGGATTTCTCTTCTGAAATGTGCTTGAATGTAAAGGATTAGAAATTACATCCGTCCTGTGAAAAAATTCTTACCTTCTTAAACACAAGACAAAAGCATGCTTTCTATTCAAGGATATCAGCACACTACACAAAACCCCCTCTGCTAATAACTGGAATATTCCAGTCTTTTTTGAACATTATAAATTTGATGCTACATCTTTCAGCTGATAGGACTGAAAGTTACTGGTTGATGACAGTCATGGTAGCAGAGCGGCCTTTGTGTTGGCCTTTTAACAAACTCTTCCAGACTGTGAACTGATATATTTGACAGGACCCTTCCCCAAAACTGGATATTTGTAGGCTACAGTCTTCCTATTTACCTGCTATGTTATTCGAAATCCCTGCTGTGCCTGTGACCCCTTTAACAAGAAGCCAGTGACAGCTAGCTTGGCTTTGCAACCTCTAAATTGACCTCACTGAATAAAATGTTGGCTCGAGAAATTTGTTCCTAGGAGAAGCTTAAAATGAACATATTGCCATCTATTTTATACATGGATGAAGGCGACAGGACAGCCTGCGGGAAGGATCAGGAATACAAAAATAAAGTAGCTTTTGCTTCTTCCACCCCTGTTATCACTGGATGATGTCCCGACACTGTAGCCTTCTGGTTTTGATCAGGGTTGCACCTGCTCTTGGTTTTGAGCCCAAAGCAATTTAGGTCATGAATGGTCTATTTTACACATTGCTGCTGTGGCAGCTACAAACGTACAATGAGATGGACGAACAATGGGAAAGCAGTGAAAGGGCACTCATGGTGAAAGCACTGCATCTCTGAAATGCAGCTCCCTCTCAAATGACCTGAGTAACCTTCAGGATACGCTGCAGGACTCATCTGTTTTTCTCTGGATGGATGAATGAACGTCATTTCAGCGGAAGAGCTACTGGGGAATGGGAACCTACTGAGATTGGAAAGGCTTTTTAAAAAATAATTGATTTTTGAGGATCTCCTTTGTTCTGAGTCTTTCAGATTTTTCTGTCTTTCAGGTGAAAATTAAATACAAAATAGTATATAATACAATAAAAGCTGATGTGAAAGTCTGGAAAATACATGCATTAAGTAATTTTACACTGTTGGTAGGCTTTTCTACTAAGAGTTTTAGGACTGCAAGAATAACCATCACTTGTTCCTAAAAGCAAGGAAGGGTTTGTTAGGTCATACGTCCAAGAGCTAAATTACTAGTCAGCAATAAAATTGCGGATAGAAGGCAGTATTTCTTGTTGCTGTCTGTCTCATATAGTGCACATCACATTTGAAGTCACTTCTTACCAAATTTTCCTCTCAAAAATCCACACAAAATACGGTAGAAGAAAAAAAAAGTCAGGGCGAGAAATACCTTATTTTCCTGTTTATTGTTTCTCCATATCCTTCCAGCTCCTCCCAATCTGATCGCTGCTGCTCGCTGTTATACCACTTCAATCATCCGTGAGAATAATAAGAAAATCATAATCATCAAGGTCTCGGGTGATTTTTGCAAAGCTTAAGAGGAAAACAATCTCTTGCGCAAAAACTGCCTCAAGTGAAAGAAATAAAAGCAGGTTTTCCCCACATGTTTATTGCTTGGAGGAGGGGGAGGTGGAAGTAGACTGAGGTTATTTGGGGTTAGAGGGCTTTATAACTTGTATAAAATGTCTGTCCTCGGACTCCTCCCAAGAACTGCATCTCTGCAAACTGAAAAGTAAGAGTAGATTTTTATCCATCTGAAATAGGCTCACTGTATATTCGTATACCTTGAGCAATAGCCCAGAAAATAAAAGCCTGGGCTTTTGTTTTGTTTTGCCGGGAGAGCACTTAAATCTTTCAGGAAAGACTGCATTTCAATGCAGCAGCAAATGAACAGACGGCAGCCTACCTCCCGTCACAGCCATGCACACCACGAGTTCTTAAAGGAACTTATAGATGAACTAAACAGAAAAAGTTCATCATTTCTTGGTTCAGCAGTTCCCTCGTGCCAGAAGCAACCAACAGACATCTCATAGTCTCAAAATATACTGCAGTCATTTTTTTAATTGAGTTCTATAAAAAGAGCTAAGCACTAATCAACACCATATGTTATTCAATTAGCTAGTAATACATATCTATTTCTCAAGCCTGTGCTAACATAATGGAGCACTTTTGGTGGTTTAGAACTATTTAAAGGCCAAGTAATTAATTTGCAAACATCAGCTTCTAAAAATCTGAGAAGCACTACTGTGGTGACTTACAGCCGAAGCCAAGTCATGAAAACTCCCTCATTTGCTTCTTATTCAATCCATTTTCAGAGATGGTCCTTGTGAAGACAAAGATTTCTGCCAAAAATAGGGTGAAACGAAGACATGAGTTCAGCTGCGTGTTTGGTACCTAGGTCCCCGGGGATGCTCTTCCCATGCAGGTAAAGCAAGCTGTTTGCGCTGCCTCGCCTCCCTCTCCGTCAGCAGTTATCTTGTGTACAGACCTTGTACAGAAGGTAGTAGTTAAAGTGCCAAAAAGCATAGCCAGCACAGGTATGCAGGCTCTGCTTACTAAGAAAATTTGTTGTTGTCGTGCACACTGAAGTGTATTATTTTTTCCGTATTCTTGATTTCCACATTTGGGAATTTCACTGGCAGCCTCAAAACTCCTGTCAACAGCACTCTGAGTTGGCTGGGCTCAAAAAGAAGGGACAGAAGCATCCGATTAATTTCAGACTGCCTCTACTAGACAAAACTTTGGATTTAGCAATATTTCTGAGAAGGTAATCAGTCAGTAAAGGTTTTAAAGGTCAGGGGAAAAAAAAATGCAGATTTTTCAAGTTATTAACTTTGAGCGACATAAATTAGACCATTTAGCAGGGTCTAGAGACAGATGTAAAGAAAAAAGGATGTGTGGAGAGAAAAAATGACAACTGATCTTTTTCTACAGAACTACTGAAGTGTTCTAGGTATTGGAATTACTTTTGATTTCATAAATAAAAATCTTTCAGCCTCTCTGAATCAACTCCCTGATGTGAAATCAGCCTACAGCCTGTCATCCAGATATCCTGTAAGTGCCATATTCCACCTTAGACCTTTCTTAGTACCTAAATATCCAGTGAAGTCTTTATATCTCAGGAGAAAGCAAGAGCATGAACAGTTGTTTGGGCATAACGAGCAACTAATTTTTGCAGACAAGTAAGTTCTGTTCTAACACCCCAATAGAACCACTAGCTACCACTGTATCCAAACAGGTAATTTTAAAAACATCCTTAAGTTTCTGTTTGTTTCTGTTTTGTTGATAGGTTATCTCTTTAGAAACACAAGTCACTTCTTTTCCCCCCGTTTTTGGCTAAGTGTTTCGGCAATATGCTTATGAAAACATATCTACAAAACGAAACAGAAAAAGAATTAATAGGCAAGTCGCATGAATGAGTTCTGTGGGAATTCTGCTTAAAAACAAAAAACACCACCCTCCAAAAAACATTGCAGAATAAAGAATGATAATTTTGAGCCAGATATTTCATCCCCTACAATCTTTGGTATGCATATGAAATGGAGCCATCAGACACTGATTAAAATAAAATAACCTAACAATAAATGTAGCCATGGTGGGGAAGAGCAAATGAAAGGTCACAAGTAAGGGATTACTAAAATTCAGATTCCTTTTTTTTTTTCTTTTCAATTCTGGAGGATTGTCAGAAGTTTGTGTTTTGCAATCATTATTTTTTTTTCATGCAAATAATTTCAAAATTATTATTTTCTTGTAGTTTGCAAGATAATTTCTCAAGATTTCCAGAGTTCTATGATTTGAGTGCTCAAACCCTGTCAAGCCCTAGGAAATAGCAATGCTTATATTTTAATATTATCATTAACATTATCATACAATCACAAAAGTAATTGTTTTTTCAGGTTATCTATTCATTATAAAACATTCAAGTAGCTCTGGCAGCATTTACAAATGTAAGGATTTTTTATTATTATTTTATTGCTTCATTACACCCATTGGGCCATTCAATGTTGAATTTAATAGAGAGAATTTTCCAAGCAATGCAAACACATCAAGGTGAAAGTCTGTTGTGTTTGGAAAGGTTAGCAGATGTTTTTGCAAGTGCATGTGAAAGTTACTGCCATTTATCTTATTCTTGCACTGTTGGATTGCATACTCTTTAACAAAGAGGATATATTCAGTACAGCATTCATGGGAACAGGAAGATAATTTCTGTTAGTTTACAGCATGTGTTTATTTGGGGTAGAGTTGGGGCAGTTTTAGTTGAGAAGAATAAACACATTGTATGTAACTTAAAAACTCTGTCATGTCTTGACAGCCAATGTCTTTATTATTGTATCCAAGGCTGATAAAAAGCTCTTTCTGTCAATTACACGTTTACCTCAATCTCTTCATCAATATAAGGGATTTAGAGATAAATGTCTAGCAAACTAGACTCTCCTTGACATATATCAGTAAAAATCTGAAAGACAAATTGGGAGATTTGGACCTTTTCCTGTTTTCCCAGGATGACAGTGTCCTACAGCAGCAGCTAAAGTCTTTTTTTACAGTCACACACGGCCAATGTATGGCTTCACTTATAGTCTTTATGTTAAAATAATTCCCCAGCTGCATCTGTGTCACATTTCTGGTAACCTTATCATCACAGTACCCAGATGTAATGCATTTATAGAAATGCTTATGCATCGAAAATAAAAATGAGCAAAAGGAACCTAATTATCGAAAGGACAAACTGGGATGATTTTTTTTTTTTTATTTAGGATAAATTGAAGTGATTCACTATTAGTGAATGCAAATGTACTTTCAAGGTATGATTGCAATAGTCTCATCGGGTGAGTGTGCATCCTAGTGTACATCCAGGACAATGTATCAGGACCTCAGAGGACTTACCAAGCAATGAGA
>JAOXJK010000012.1:39784797-39794879 GCA_025774025.1 Xenus cinereus
AATTAGGGTAGGGGACATTGGGGAGAATTTTTTTTTTAATTTTTTTTTTTTTTTTTTTTACAGGTAATACACATATAAGGGGAGGGCTTGAATTTATTTCAGTAAGTTTTTATTGATCCAAATTCTCTGAAATATGTTAACTATTTACAATTTGGACACATACAGCTCAATAAAAATATGGAAATACAGGAAAACATGGGCAGACTAGAGACTTCAAGCCAATACCTCGTCTCTACTGCAGGGACTGCTGCTTCACGTTGCTTGTAAAAATCAGCCCCTGTTTGAAATTGCTGATTTTACAAGATAGTGCAGCAATATTTTCCAAAATCTAGAAAATTACCAGAGAGGCAAGAAGCTTACTGGACACATTAATCAATGATGATGCCTTACTATTGCTAAAATGCAAAACAGGCTTCTAAAATAGGAAAGGGTTTTCAGTTTTGCAGAAAGATATATATATTTATAGATCTTTTCTGTGTAAAGTTGTCTTGGACCACTGCCTTCAGAATTCCACCACCCTATTATTTTTTTGTTAAGCTTTATACAGCGTGGGTTGATAATAATTAAAAGGCATCAGATGTTATTTCTGAGACACCCTTACATAATTGGAAGTCACTTTTTTTCCAAAAAAGCCCCACATTTCTGAAAAAGAGTCATGGCAATTATGGGAATAATGGTGCACATACACAGGAAGTAGGATAACTGATGCTTTCCAGCCTTCTCTGGAAAACCTTCACAGCAGTACTTCTCCTATTGCACTTTGTGGCAGATGCTTACAGTGCAGCCCAAGAACTGCTGCTCTTGGGAAGCCTGAGCGCTTTGCTCGGCCACTGTGATCTGCAGAAGCTACTGCTGCGGAGTCTGTAAAATATTTCCAGCTCTGCTGGCTCCACCAGCCATCTGCAGTCTCTCTTAACCTGCCAGGGTAGGATGAAGCTGTTGAAAACCTCTGAGAAGTCATGCATAGTAGAACTTAAAGCTCTGTAAGACCTATGAAGTTTTTTCCTTCAGCCATGCTGATTCAGATGAAGCAGCTTACAAACTCTATTAAACGTAGGACACGTTTATGAAATCCCTGGGACTTTCAAGACTACTTAATTTTTCAGAATAACAGCTCAATTTTGCATTAAAATATTCGTTGGCACTGAAGGTCACATAAGACTACTGAATAAAATATACATGAAATTTTCAGAATTAACGCCTTTTGAAACATGATTTTATGACAAAAGGTTAGAAGACTTCACAAAATATTAAGTAGCCCAATATATCAAGGCTTTTTAATCTCAGAATTACCATCTCTGATTAAGTTGATCCCTTGTCATCTAAAACATTACACCTCACTGGACATGTACAAGACTTCAACCTAAATGAAATTTTTTGGAAAAGTTAGAGAAGTGTTAAATATAACACTATAGTGACCCTTACCTACTTACAGAGCTTCACAATATGGTGCTCCTTCCACTGAGAAACAGACATCTAACTGAATCCAGTTTCCTAAAATGTCAAGATAAACACACTCCTATACAGGTGTAAGTCTGGATGACAGCCACTGAAGTCAGAGGCATTACATTGGCATAAAAATTGTGCAGAAAGCAGAATTAGATCCCCATTTTCCTCCTACCTAGAAATTCATACAGTGATTTCAGCACCACGGCAGTCACTGGTGATTTTAGCATCTCAGCAGTCACCATAATTTCTGCTGTTCTTGTTATGCATTATAGAAACTGTCACTTTTTAAATTGATGGTATCTTTTACAGCTTGGGTTAAAGAACACTTAAAGCACTTTCAGTGCTTGATATACCTCTACTCTAGAAGAACAGAATTGAGACTCCATTATTAATTTAGACCCAGGCTACCAGACTATGCACACTAGCAGTCTCAGGGAATTTTAATGGGATTACCTGCATAAGTAAGAACTTCTTATACGATGAAAACTTTGCAGGACTGCAAAACTTTTCTAGCCAGAAAAGGGGAACATTTAATGATGAGAAAGTACAAAGATTACAATAGCAAAAGCTTCATTGTTGACTGTATGATTCACAAGGCTGCAATATATTCACTATTAATTTAATGAATATCTTACTAATCAGCTGGGTTTAGTTTCCTGAGAAGATCTGTAAGGTAATAAAAATCCAAATGATGTTAAATTACTACTACTATTGTAAACCTTAATATTGTCAACTTTGTTTCTTCCCTGAAAAATTTATTCTGTAATAGAAGAAAAATTGTTGAACTATGGGCAACAGAGATAAAAAAAATACACCTCTCAATACACATTCATTTATTTTTGTTTCAATTCTATGGCAATCCATTTGAAATCTTTGTCACGTTTTCATTTTGTTTCTCATAGAGGCATATGAAGAGAAAACACTGCATGCAAGCAAAGCCATTGAAAGCAAAGCCTAAAACCAAACAACTGAACAAGTGACCTTCCCCTTAGCCACTGCACACAAGAGACTACTCCATCCTACCTGTCATTTCTCTAGTTTAGAAAAAAATCATAATTCTTTTACTTAGCATTATTTAAATCCAGCCCAATAACATAATTTGCAATCAACACTGCCAGGAGCGAATGGGAATGTCTTACCTTGCAGTATCACAGTGTTATCCACCTCAGCATGCCTTGCTCAGTACATACACATCTGGAACCAATACACACTCACTGTCATCAACTGCTTTTCACAAATCACTTGATTATTGATCACTACACTTATTGCTTTTCATTGACTGCACCTCATTCCACATTACTGCTCTCCTGCTGCTTCAGCAAATTCTGAAACTTCTACTGCAAAGAGAATTCACAATCAAGGCAGTGGTCCTTTGCACTGGATACTTACTATATCAAGGCTCTTTGCAGTGATCTGCATTTATTTAAGAATAAAATAATTTTTCCATTACAGTTGCAAGCTCTTTACCCAGAAGTAAGCAGCAAGGATAGTTATTTTTCCCCCTTGCAGCACACTATGATTTATATATCTTTACATTCTATAACAGACACATTTTTTCAGTACTGAAGAATTCAAAGATCTATAAACACACAAATAACCAGCCACACGGCTTTAGGAAGGTAATTGTTCTGAGTGGCCAACAACCACTTGGGAGACTGCAAAGACTTTTTTTTTTTGTAAGCATCATCTGCCACAAAGCACAATTCTTTCTGTCCTGCCAACTAACTTCAACTCTTGTGTGGGATAAATAATTTCAAGGACAGAAAAGTTTAGTTTGTTGCATGTACTTATATATACTAAAGTAACATATAGATGCATAGATATATATGCACAGATATACATATCTAAGGCTTTTGAAAGAGGTATCAACAGGGTCATTTGAGCAAATCATTTGGGGTCAAAACCACTGGAAATTCTCACAAAACCTTGGCCAAAATCCATGTTTTTCACAAAACAAGGTCACGATGGTTTTTTTCAGCTTTCCTTGCACAAACTTAGATTTTAACAAGAAGAGCAAAAGCCTCTGCGTCCTTTGGCCCAAGTAACACTAAGTCACTATGTTTCAAATTTTGTTCTGTACAAGAATGTGCTCATACTACAGCTACTTTGTACAGCCAGTATCACAACTAACTACTAACAGGTGTTCAACACTGTTATGGGTTTAAGGTGGGAGGTAAAGCAACTGCCACTTTTCCTGCTGTTGTCATTTCAACCATCAAAAGAGATATCAGAAGGTGGGTGGATTTTCTCTGAGAGCAAGCCTACCAGAAGCACGAGTGCCCCAGTGGCAAGGTATGAAATGAAAGAAAGCAGCCAACAGCCTAGCTATGAGTAAGCTTCACAGTGTATGGTGGTTTAACCCCAGCCAGCAACTAGGACCATGCAGCCACTTGTCCGGTTTGGATGGGGAAAAGTGAGGAAAAACTCATTGGTTGAGATGAAGAGATAAAGACAGCTTAATAAGTAAAGCAAAAGCCACACATGAAAGCAAAGTAAGGAATTCATTCACTGCTTCCCATCAGCAGGTAGGTGTTCAGCCATCTCCGTGAAAACATGGATCCATCATGCATAGCGGTTACTTGGGAAGATAAACACCATTACTCCAAATGTTACACACACACACACCCCCCAGCTTTATATACCGAGCGTGACCATCACACGGTACGGAATACCCCTCTGGTCAGTTGGGGTCAGCTGTCCTGGCTGTGTCCCCTCCCAGCCTACTTACTTGCAGGGCATATAAGTAGCAGAGACAGCCTTAATTGTTTTGCAACAACCAAAAATGCCAGTGTGCTACCAGCACCATTTCTCATTCCAGATCCCAAACATCGGACTATACCAGCTGTCAGCAAGAAAGTCAACTCCATCCCAGCTGAAACCATAACACAGTGACACAGTATTTTGTCACACCTGTGAACATAGCACAGGATTTTCTTCCCCGGAGAGAGCATTTTGTCAACAAAGGTATTAGCACTGACAAATGATGACCCAAGCTCCTTTTATTTCTGCCTGCAGGAGTCTTTTGCTCACTATAGAGATAAAACCCCACAACCTTGACAAAACGTACAATCAGACATGGTAAATTCTGACATAAAACAATATAACGAAACCAACCTATTCCATCCCTGAGCTTTCTCTCTCATGGACTTTGCAGAGTTCATGCTTTAGATCTGAACTTACATTTCATGCTTCCTCCCAGTTCCTCATATCAAATAGCTGCATCTGAAGCTGACCATTTACATTAGGCTGGAGAAAAGTCCTGTGCCACTATGCTCCCAATTAGTCCTACAGTCTCATCTGCCTCCATACTGTGAGATACAATCCCCCTTCCTCAAGAGGATTCACTACAGGGAACTCTTCATTACAGAGAACAAGTACTTCCTTTTAAAGAGGAATAGTCTTATTAAGACATATTCATAACTTTTTAAATCTTGTACGAGCATGGCACAGTTTAGAAGCAGAAAAAGAACATGCAGTCTAGAATTGCATTATTGTGAAGCCCTAATATCTGTCATTGCCATTAAGAAAATAATACCTTTTGCGAAGTACACTGAAGGAAACATGCGCCATCTAAAAAAAGAAAATCAGTTGGAGAGTGCCTCCGGAGACAAAACCTTTCTGAACTCATAAAGGGGTGTCTTTAAACTAAATGCATTATTAGAATGTAAGACCAAGATGCAGATAACATTATGAAGCACTATAATACATTAGCAATGAAAATAGCCGTGAAGTTGGGAAGATCAGATACATGCACTATTATATTCTCTTCATTACCTGTAGGATCTTTGGGAAAATACCTTAAAGAACAATACTTAGTGCTGCCAGCAGCAACCTTGTTGAAAACCTTTTACCATATCTGTAAATCTTGAACAATTCCTGTCTGCATCCAGACAAAAACACTTCAGTCAATCATGCAATTGCCAAGTGCAGTAGGAGGTGAAACTTGACTTTATGTTTTCTAAGCTCCTAACATAGCATAGTTTCTGGTTTTTATGGTCAATTTCTCTCTTCCCCTTCCAGCCCCTCTCTGCTCTTCTTTTCCTTTTCTACCCAACTTTATTTTTCAGAGATTGTGTTTTTAAGGAAAAGAGACAAAAAAATTTTACTGTTCAAATGTCAGAGTATTTCTTGTTAGCATGATACTACACCTAGTATGAGGGGAAGTTCAGCAGTATATTTCATGGCCTCCTGATCCCTTTTGTTTGCTATTTAAAGGGAAAATACATTAGAAGTCTATTCAATTTTCTGAAACTTGTGAATTCAGTAGGAAAAAATACCACAAATATCCCAGATAAATGGCAAGCAAATTCATGATCATTGTAATCTAGTGGTTTCTATCTATGAAAGAACAACAAATCCTAGGAATGCCCCAAACAGAAAAGGCATATGTTTAGGGAAAGGTTAATGTTTGAATTTTGGATATCATATTTTAGAAACTGAATGTATGCAACAGGATGAAACCCTTCTGTCTGAACAGATGATTTACTCCTCAAATTCAGTGGTCTTCCCCAAGGAACTGCTGAATAATTGCTATGACTAGTGTTATTCAGTACAGTGTCTATATCTGCTGAAGTGAAATTTTTTAGGCCATTAATAAAGTTTTGACAGGACTGTTGTATTTTTTTATACCCTCTCTTTTTAAGGGGCAAGATTTTCAAAACAATGCCTAAAATTAGACTGAAAACAAAACAACGAAAAAACTCTGCTGATGGCTTTAGTCTAACTTACATGGGCATTTCTCCAATTTCTTAACAAGCTCTCACTATATAATAATTAAATATTATTTAGTCATAAAAACTTACAGAAATAGGCAAATACTTCTCAGTAGTCGTGGACTTTTTTAAAAAATTACGTTATATTTCGCCATTTTGTGGCATAAAATTTTTGAGTCATTATAATTGTGAAATTATCAGATTAAGACACTTATCCAAATGTATTCACCAGACAACAGTACAGAGCGTCTCCTACATCTGCTAAAGAGATTTGGAATCCATTTATTAGTACTGTAATGTGTCCTAAGCACATTCTTCTACATTGCTGGAAGAATACTTTGTTCTTTAATTTAATCGATTAATTAGCTAATATTGTTGACTGCTTAGAACACATGACATTCTCCAGAATAGTTGAGTGCTGTTACCAAAAAAGTGCAGGGCAGACTTTTGTGAACTTCAGGTAGATGCATTTTTTCAGACATTTAAGGATTATCCAACAACTGAGAAGTCAGTTGTAGGTGAGTAATAGAGTTGACAGGAAACATTTTTGTGTAAGGATTACGGACAAAAATTAGAAAACTATTAGAAAGGTTATCTATTTGTTTCTTCTACACTATTTCCCTGGATTTTGTTTCACTGGTTAAATTCAGGAAAATATTATATCATTTGTTTTCAATGAACTTGATCCTATTCTGAATTCTTACAACTCGCTTCAACCCAACTGAGGGACCAATTGTCCCCTCCTTGTGCAAGTGCAGAAAATATAGAAAACCTGAGTGACCTTTACAAGGACAAGAGTTAGGATCGGGATTTTGTAGGCTCAGGCAGCCCTACGAAGAGGAAAGAATTCCTACAATTTGAAAACAAAAACCAATGCACACGGGGACTAACCAAAACAGCTGCTGGAACAAAGAGGTGACTAGCCACATAAAAGGATTCACAATCTACAGCACCCACACGTTGCACTCCTTACCCACCATGCACCATGCTGCCCCAGGGCAGGCAGCTAAGAGCGGGCGGGTTCGTAGATGAATCGTTCCCTGACCTCAGATGAATCATTCCCTAACATCCTCTCACTCGTTTCCATCATACACTAAATTCTGCTCATGATGTTGTCAATATCATCTACCAAAAGCCAACACAAACTCTCACACATACACACAGCAAACAACCCTCCTCCTAGTAATGAAACCACAATTGGGAATTCCCTCAAACTGAATTACTTTAGGGCTTCAATAGAAATAAAGTTATTTTTGTAAATTATTGTTTCTACTCTAATGAAGAATTGGAATTAGGCTCATCTTAATTGTATTGGTATGCAGCATTTCCACTGTGTGTTTTCTGAACTCTGCATAAATCAATACCACCATTGTGTTTAGCGTCATCTTCTATGGAAATAGCAACTCTGCTTGCTTCTAGACAGATTGTTTCAAAAACAGTTACTTGACAGAAAAGGATGTCACGCAGGTTTCCCAACACAGACAAAAAGTCCAAACGTCCTGGAGAAGGGTGAGAAGAAAGAGACATGGAGTGACACCAGCTGCAAAAAAAAAAAAAAAAAATGGACGCATTGGCTTCCTAACTCCTGGTCTTTTATAACAGAAATACAGGTCAGAGATAAGGACTGAGGCGGAAAAGCACATTTCAAACAGCTCACTCTCTCCAAAGGTTTATTTGGTTCTTTGCCTAGAATTCAGTAATCAAATTTTACTGAATATCTGAAAGTCTCAAAATCAGTGGGGAAAAAAACCATAATTGGTGAACATCAACCTTCTTCAGAAAGTGACACCCAGGACTTCGGGGTTCAGCATATATTTAGCTTTAATTTCTATGTTTTCACATCTTCAGAGTTTTGATTTGATTCAGTAATTCTTTCCAAATCAAAAGCATAAAAAATAATATAAGGAGAACATATTAAATTCAGTCCAGGTTCACAAACCCTGCTGAACTTGAGCTTGGCTTGTTTCATACTGAAACACAACTCAATTACTCTAGCTTCTCATTATAAAAGTCTTTAAAGAGCTTGCTCTGAATGCAGCAGTTTGATTTAAAATACATTAAATCCACACTAGAGGCTGACAAAAAGAATCAAAAAGAAATTTAAGTCATGTTATTCAAATTTTAGAGATATCCAATATATCCCAGTAAACATCAGTTCTTCAATGTCAGCACTTAACAGCAATCGTAACACTTGTTTTTATGAATCTTATTGAACACACAGAGTACTCCAGAAGGAAGTTTCAAGGACAGCCTTTCATCCTCTGTCTCGGCATTCTAGAGTAAAACATCCCAAAGAGCAAGAGGCCTTTTCCTGTCTTTTCAAAATACACTTCCACTAATTATTTACCAACCAATCAAAATACAAGAAGGGTTCTTCCCCCAAATCATAAATTCAGATTAAATCATATTAAATGTGTGACAAAAGAAAACTATAAAAATAAGATAAAATTACAAATCTCAGGCATATTTAACTGTATGTTGTAGGATAATCCTGCAGATGTGATACGAGTTTTCCTGCAACCAAGAATTTGGTTGGTTGTTCCATTCCTCAAGTTCCTTCTTATTCTAGTGAAAATAGTACAGCCACTTGAGACAGGTCTGGGTTACATTGTTCCTCCTTCTCGCAACTATTTATTGCTCTTCCTCTTTTTGAGTGAATCTGAAGTGATATTAAAGTGGGAATAGTGATCCAGAGAGTACAATATTAGCCATGTTCCCATAAAACACATTCACATAAGGAGTATAGTGTTTGTACCAGTACAATACCTTCTGAAGTGTGTTACACTCCATACCTTTTTGAGAAAACCAGTGATTGCATGTAACGTTTAATCAAAGATCCACTCTACTGTAAAAGAGCAATTTCTCTTCAATTTTCCACTTAGTAATTCAAAAACGCTTTTGAATGTCAACTGCTGGCAATTTTTGTGCTGGCTACAACTTGGTCAGAATAAAAAAAAAATCATTAGCATGTTAATAACTTAGTGTCTCTAAGGGGTAGTTAGCTGGTCCTACATCAGAAAAAGAAGCTTCTTTTTCAGCCCTATTCTTAATTGTAAAGTGATTATAATTTACCACAATTTCCTAGTTTCCTTCATTTCAATTTGTGGAGAAGGATTTCTCAACAGGCAGTGCGCAGTCCCGCCATAGTTCCAACAAAAGCCGATCACTGAGAAATTGTCAAATCCATTAAGATGTAGAAAGGAAAATCAAGAACTTACACATGCAAATAAGAAACTGGACAGTCTCTAAACAAAATTGTGAGAGGAAGTTACCAAGGCAAAATGTGGTTGCTTGTATTAAAATACAGGCAGGTGTCTGGGAGTAGCTTTTCCACACTTAATACTATATATTAATCAAATCAGCTTATACATCAGATTTCATGCAGTATCTCAATCCTTTTTTAACCTTTGCAGAGCAAATGACTTAAGATATGAAAAGAAAGAAAAGTTCATGTCCACGTCTTTACAGGAACCATTATTGTTCGTATACACAATCTCACACATGTCACTTGTCAACAAGGAAATGAAAGGTATGTCCATAGCAACGGTTTTGTTATTACTAGGGTTTGTTATTTTGTGCAATTAAGAAACGGATCACAAAGGCATTCTATCTAATGGAAGAAAGTGGATATTTAGGATACATAATCATCATTTCCCTGCCTATCATTTTATTTGCAGGAACTACATATAAACACATAATTTTGGACAAAACTTCTAACAAGGCAGATTTTAATGTATTCTTTTTTTTTTCCCCCTTTTTTTTTCCTTTTTGATCATTAAAAATGAGTTTTAAGTAATCTATAGGTCTATTGCATTCAGACATGTATATTTTGGACAGAAGCAAGACGTTCACAGGAGACTTTCAAGGGCATGGACAACATTCAACCATAATCATTTATAAAGCTGTTTAGATTCTGCTGGC
>JAOXJK010000012.1:39794979-39809844 GCA_025774025.1 Xenus cinereus
TGTCACTACGTATAGGAAGTAGTATAATGCACCTGTTTCAGCAGAGTATTCATAAATTCAGCTAATATTTGGTGTAGAGGACACTCAGCTGCTTGCTGCTGTGGCCCACAATTCTCCATGGCTTTAAGAAATCATATGTTCCTATATTCATGCAATTTGTGCAGTTACCTAAAAAACTGCACCAACCATGGAGTTTAGACTCACCTTAAAATCTCACCTTTATCTTAACAAGGAACTGGACTGTTTCTCGTGAACTTGCTTGCCAAGTAAAAATTTAAATACTAAGCATAAACATATACTGTCTTTTGCAGAAAATAGTAAAAATACTATGAAAAAAGAGAAACATCCAGAAAAGCAGCGTAGAGTTATGATACCAGACACTGAACAAATCTTTCCAGTTAAACAAATACTCTGTTCATTTGCTTCAATAATTGACCCGATTCATATGGGAAAATTAACACCTGGAAAGAAAGGAATAACCTAACTTGCTTTGCAACCTAAATTTCACATGTTTTCTATACAGTGGGACATTCCAACGAGGTCTTGGGAAACAGCAGAGATTGTTCCCAGAGCATATAGGCAGCAGACTATGAAGCCCATGACGGGACAGGGCTTTGTGAAACAGGTTCTAGTCTGAAGCAAGGAATCATTTCCAGCTAGGAAAGCCAGCAAAAACTTACAGATATGCAGTGCAGAGGTGCTCAGATCAGCTTATATACTGATACTAGCCTGTTTATCACTTTTATCACTTGCTCCAAACCCTCAATGCTCAGAAAGGATTGCAGAGCTAAGCCAAGCCACCTCTTCACCCTGAGGATCTTCAGCACATCCCTGCAACAACCACGGAGACAGGCTTGAAAGAAAATAGACAGACTTGTGGGGAGTTCTCCATAGTGATTTGCATTGCCATGACATAGGAAGCACAAATAAACTTTAATCAGCCTCAATCTGTATGGAGAGAATATTTATACAGTGAAATTATAATTAGTAACGTTCATAACACTACAGCAATCTAGTATCTGTGCCTTCATTTGAGAAACTCCTTGTTAGCAAAAGCGCAACAAAATCACTTCACTCGCTGAAAGAATTGACTCGATGAAAGAATTTTCAGAGGCTGAGTTCTGAAAAGCAGACACTAACTCTTGACTTAAAGTCATTTGACACCATTTTCCATTATTTTTCCCAGATTAATATTGGAAAAAAACAAAGTACTCTAAATGAAACATCTCTGAGATTAATTCTAAAGTTATGAGAAAACAGTGACCAAGATGTAACTGTCAATGATTTCTCCAAATGAGAAAGATGTATTAGCAGGCTCTGCTGGGATTGTTTTCTGTACAATATTATTCATTAGTTTCATTAACAACTGGATGATAGCACGCAGTATACACTTATTAAACGAGTAGATTACACCAAGCACAAAGGCAATGAAAGCACGCCAGAGGTGAAGATTAAATTCAAAATTAAATTGACAAGGTGGAGAGATTCCCTGTTAAGAAGATCCTATAAGACAGAATGGAAATCATCGCCCACACAAATACAAGACAGGGAAAAACCAGTTATGCTGAAGTTTCGGAGTAAAGAATATGAGTGTTAGACTGTATCACAAGCAGAAAGTGTAATAAGCATGCTAAAATAATTGTTCTGTCTGAAATACTATCAATCGAAGAAGAAAGGTTAACCATAGTAAAATAAGAAAGTTGGGGATTTTTTTTGGCATCTGCTAAGAAAGAGCATTTTGCCCTTCTCTGGGGGGACAGAATATATTGCTAAGAATTTCTCACATCATAGTGTAAGAGATTTTTCTTCTATTTCTGTTCCAGCTCAGGGTCACTTATGTCTCCTTTCTTCATACTTCTGTCAGAGATCACTAGAACTAGGCTGTATTATGGACTATATCTTGAATATATACGGTTTTATGAATGCTTCCTGCCATACCATTAGAACAGTACACTCATTCTTGAAATTTGCATAACAGATTTACCACCCCTTTTTCTTGGTGTTCAGTCACTCAACAGATACACAACATCTATCAAAAAAAAAATCCTTCATATTTCCTTGTTACATTTTTGTGAAAAATGAGCTTCGTGCTGCACTGAAAACAAACAGAATCTGGAAACAAGAACATATTCACAGAGTGTACGGAAGTAAAATCTTTCAAAACACTCAGTTAATTCTAGTACTGTGACACTGAAACAGATTCCTGAAGGAAGATAAATTTGACAGTGAAGGTCAAATGAATAAAATAAATTAAAAAAAACCAAACACGCACACAAAAAAACCCACCCAAAATGTTGTTAATAACTGCAAAATGTATTCCTTTTTGTATAATGTTTCTGTTTTTTCATGGGTTGTCCCCAGCAAGGAAGCCTCACTTTTCTTCTGTATCTTAATAGCACAAGCTTTCACCACAGCTGGGTACAAAAATTATACACTGGCATTCAGCAGTGATAAAGATCTTGGAAAGCATAAAGCCTCAGCATGACAACCCCAACAGCAGGATGGGATGAAAAACAGAGGAGAAAAGAATGAACAAAAAAAAAAAAATCAATGCAAAACATGAGAGTGACAGGTACTGTGGGTTGTTGCACACCAGCCATGGAGAATTCCTTTTTCTCCACTGTGCATGACAGTATTCTGTGCAAGAAGCACCGTGTTAGAACTATACAAAAGGACAGGAAAGGGTAAACCAGGGATTATGCTTAAATTTAATTTGACAGCCAAGTTATTGTTTTATCGATTAAAAATGTAACTTTTTTATTTTTTACATACGTGTAAATTTTCTGGGCTATATCCTTGTTTGGTGACTATCTGTACACTTGCATAGCAGTTTTAATGTTGTAAATATAGTTAGCAAGACAGATAAAAAATTCGGAAACTAAAGCTGGTTTGGGTTTTGTTTTACCTGAGGCCAGATTTCCAATGGAATTTCCAACCCATGAAAAAAACTAAGATTTCAAAATATTATTTCACATTCTCAATCTGAGGAGGAAAGCTATGCAAAAATAAACAAAGTGCATTTTCACAGAAATTAATTAGAGTCTGGCATACAATCTGCATACATAGAATCATAGAATCATCTAGGTTGGAAGGGACTTTCAAGATCATCTAGTCCAACCATCAACCCAACTCTCACAAAAAAAAACATGACCCCCAGCACCACGTCAACCCGTCTTTTGAACATCTCCAGGGATGGTGCCTCAAGGATTATAGAGGTGCTTTAACGCATCAGCCATGAAGCACCTACGCTGTAAATTCTATGAACTGAAGTTGCGTTGAACTTAACTTCCACATGGCACATCAGACCAGTGAGTGCAGACAAAATCTGACAGAGGAACACATTGCAGCATGTGAATAAAACAGCTACTCCTCATCAGAATAGTGACTCCAATATGATTGGAACCCAACTTAGATGACACGTAAAGCCAGCTCTAACAGGAATTTGATCTTGAGTTTCTCTAGACAGTAATAACTCTGATCAGCTCTGTACAGACATCCCTGGACAAATGGTCAACTGATGGAGTGAAAATTTATTTGTGGGAAAAAAAAAAGTAGACTATTGAAAAAATATTATAGCTTGCAGGCGTGCATATCTTATCAACTTATGTAAGGAAGCAGTACTAAAGCAGTGCATGAAGTTAAAATATGAGCTATCGTATTTTGCTTTATCTAGAGATTCATAATGTACTTGCTATAGTATGTGGTTATTACATTTTTGGTTGCTGACAGATTCTCTAAGGCAAGAGCTATATTCATACATTTCTGCAGGACTAATTACAATGCCTGCAAAAAGGCTGAGGAGTCATCACACTTGAGTGCTCTGGTTGAAGGTTAAAGTCTCTTCCAATGAAGCTCCAATGAATCCAAAGCAGAAGCAACAACAATGACTCTAGGGCACTAGAGAGTTCATACTCATTAGCTTTTGCTATTCCTTTTTTAACAATATTATGTACCATGCCCTTTTTTTCCCCCCTCTCACTCTATTTGCTGTATTTTTAAAGAAACTGCTCCTGGTGCTCTTGGCAATGGAGACAGATATGCATCCTTTGCACGCAAGAAATAAATGTCCATTTTATTATTGCTTTTGCTTTCTGTATGGATGAGTTCTAAGTTTGGTAGGACAGGGTAGAAGAGGTAGTACAAATCTGAACTGCATTTGATCATCTGAAAAATAACTGGTAAGAAATCTTTCTCTTAGGTATTGATCGTGTTTTTTCATTTCAACTTTTTTGTAACTCACTTAGAGAGTGATCTAATGGACCTTGATAGGAAATGGACAGGCCTACCATTGATCTGGTAATTTAAAGAGAGCCCATCATACACTTCATTCAGCATCATTCATATAAACACAACAGAAACCCAGTTAGTGTTCTTGAAGTGACTTACAGGATTAAAGCTCAACCTCTGACAGCTAAACAGCTCCTTCAAATTTTTTGTCAGTTAAGAACAATTTCAGCATTTTTACCCATGTTGTCACTGTTAATCAATCTATGCTTAAAGGAATTTTAATGTGTTGTTACCTGTCAATACAAGATTCAGATTTACATTATATACCCCATACGAAAGTTTCCAAAAATATCTACAGCTACTCTGTCTTCACAGATTTAGGACAGAAACCAAATTAACCTATGGCATCACCCTGTTTTACATATCTTCACTTGAAACAATAAGAAAAATGGCCAAATTATGAATTCCTCGAGATCTACAAGTTTGAGTAGTATACATAAAGAGATAAGAAAAAACAATGTATTCAGAGTTTGGTTGGGCTGAGGGGGTTCTGGGTTTTTTTCCTTTTCAAAGAAACAAAAAAAAAAGAATAAGCAAATCCCATCAGTTTGGTAGACAAATGTTATTAAATCTCTGCAAGAGATTTGTCCCCATGTTCATGGTATACTGCTCTAATATGATGTTCACGTGAAAATAAACCAATTAAATTGTAACAAGGTGGAATTAAAATAACCAAGAATTGGGCCCAGTTTGTAATTATTTCTGCACATTGCTTCAGGGCTTGGAGTGGGGGGGTACAGTAAGGTGATCATAATAGCTTGCAGGAATAGCATGTGTTAGGCATTTACTGTTTCTCTGGCCGACAACTCAAACTTTCTGTCTTACAAAATATCACTAGCAGCAGATATTCTGTATGGAAACATTTTCAAACTCCATACCTATTGGCAAGTCAAGAGAGCAATTGGGAAGATTATCTTCTGTTGAGAACACCAAGACAGATTTTTTTTATGATAAACTACCATTGTTTCAGAATACCAAAAATGGTAACATCTAAATGTAAGTCTAGTAAATAAAAATGAATCACAGCAAAGCTTTTAATGTCTAGGTGAAAAATCATTAAAGTTTATTTTAAAATAAAGTCTTGAATACCTTTCCTTCCTAGATGTAAATCTGAATTGAGTGACTTCCCAATAGATTGTTTTGCTGCGAAAATCTGCACGCTCAGAAGAGTAAGCATATAATGTAAAGAGAATGAAACAGTACAAAATAAAAGTAATTTCCTATTTCATTTATTTATTGTAAATGAAAAATATTTATCTGTACTTGAAAGTGCATCCTTCCTAAATCAATTTTATCCCTCTTCACTCGCACACCATTTGAGAGATGCAGGTAGGTAAAGCATATTCTCCCCATGAAACTGCCAAGTGTGGTCATGCAACGGCCGCAAATTACCACTCGGAGGGGAAAGAAACACCACCAGAACAGAAGAGCAGAAAGAGAGAAATATTACTGCCGAACACAACATGATCTCATGCTTCATTTATCTTATTTTAAGAACTAAGCTACAGAAATTGATGCAGTTTTCAATTTGACCCTTCTCTTCCTCTTCCTAATCCTATTTCAAATAATCATGACTTCAAAGATTCAGAATGACTATGGCATCCTTCAGTGGTCAGCGACCCCAAAGCTGGCACGAAGCAAAACCGGCACAGATGTAAAGTACAGCTACTTCAAAGGCACCTCCTTGGATCAGACTCCCCTAAAATATGTCTATGTATATATCTCCATCACCATCTGCCAATAAAGAAGGCCAACACTTGCAAAAGAATACTTGCATTCTTCATATATAAACACTATTCATTAAAAAAAAAAAAAAGAGAAAAAAAAAAGAAACCCAAACCGCACAACAATATTTCTCCACAGCACTGTATTTGAAATCAAAGTGCAGGAGAGGAAGGAGACAAAAACAAATGTGTGAGTGTATATACATGAAAACCTAAGTTTTAACCACTATGTTTTAATCAGTAAATGCATCTCTGTGCCCCATATTTCCTTCCTTTGTCTAAACCACATACTGTCCGTTATATACAAAAGAAGATTTTTCTAAGGTAGCTAGTATTGCAAAAGCTTAATTTCATAAAGGATGGAATATTTAACTCCTTTAAAGGAAACTAATCTGTGGAAATTCAGTGTGTGGATATCTAGCAATCAACGTATCCAGAAATATCAATTTTTTCCAATATTCACTGAACAAGATAGTTATTAAAAGTTTTAGTCAGTAGAAGACTAAAGTCTACAATACGACTGGAGGACAAGTCAGCACAGAAATACAGAGAACCTTCATGAACACCATGAATCTGGTTTGTCAGGTTTTACTAAGCAATGTACCAAAATCTATCAAAAAATTATAAATGCCTGATAAAAGGCTTTATATCCTCTTAAGACTCTGCCTCCCCCATCAACTTCCTACCTACTGCTTCTTGATAATAGTTCAGAAATACATTAAGAGGTTTAAATGTAAAATCAGGCGTGTTACTTCTGAGATTTTCAGCAGAGGAGTTTCAGCCTTTCCCTTGCCTTTATCAAAATTGGGAAAGATCATTCATGTGTAAACATATAAAACGAAAAATAGGAAAATGGAAAAGCAAAATTTACTGAATATTCAATATTTGGCTGACACTAGCGTAAAAACCGGAATCACCTTCCTGCTACTCACTCCCACATAAACTTCAGGGCACAAATAAAAAAAAACAAAAATCTTAAGAGCTACAGAGAGCACATATGACAAAATGTAAAGAGAAAAAATAAAATGTAAAAGACAATTAATGCAAACTTTAACATGATGTAAAAATAAAGAATTCTGCATTATTCAACAAGAACAGTGGAAAAAGTAAATGGTTTTATTTTTCATCCTTATATGATAAACAGAATCTTAATCATGTTACTCTGGAGTTACCAATGCAGTTACCTGGAATTTATAGAAGCCTGGAGAAACAATGCCAAACAAGAATTTGATGGGTTAAAACTAAGGAATTGAAAAAAAATAGGGGCATAGAAAAGTCATGTTAATATCAATCTATTTTTAAAAAATTAAAAAAAAAAATAATAATAATCAAGGCTTCCCCGAAGAAGGCCGTTACGCATAGGATGGATGGCTACCTTTCATGATTCTATGCATTGCACATCAGAACTTGCACACAACTATGAAAACACAAAACATACACTGCAACCTCAAAAGAGGCAGAAAATGGGAAATTCCATGAAGAGGCAGCAGCCAGCAATAGTTTTCCAGAAATCTCCCTCTCTACACCATGGGCCAGGATATGCATATGCTAGATGGTTGACTTCAGGAAGCCCTACTGGCTCTCCTCCCTCATGCAGGGATTCACAGACAAGACCTCCTTCTACACCAGATCTCCTTCTAGTGATGTGACACAGCCCCAGCAGCCTCCTCGCCTAATGTTTTTGTGAGTTGTAGGTCTAAAGAAAATCTTTTCTGACATGTCCTTCCAATTACCAGATTTCCAAGATTAAAAGGATGCAATCTTGTGAATTATCCAAATTATGTGTTTGCTAAACCCCACTGAACTATATAAAACTCTCTATAAATCTAACTAAACAAGAACTGGCAGTTAAGTTCAAGTTAATGCAGATGGAAATGTGATTACTACACAGTCACTTTTCCAGATTCTAAGTTAATGGCAACTGTTCACAAAAGAAACCTAAGAGAAACACCTGGAAGTTAGAATTCCTACTCTATGCCAAGTCCTCAAATTTAAAAACAGTTTTCATACATGATCTGCAAATGAGATTCTTCTTTTATTTAAAGTAATTACTTCATAGAATGGTTTGGGTTGGAAGGGGCCTTGAAGATCCCTCAGCCATGCACACGTTCCTTGTCATGGGCAGGGACACCTCCCACCAGACCAGGTTGTTCAAAGCCCCATCCAGCCTTGCCTTGAACACTTCTAGGGAAGGGGCATCCACAACTTCTCTGGGCAACCTATTCCAGTGTCTCACCACCCTCACGGGGAAGAATTTCTTCCTAATATCCAGTCTAAATCTCCCCTCTTTCAGTTTAAAACCATTACCTCTTGTCCTATCGCCACACTCCCTCATAAAGAGTCCCTCCTCATCTTTCCTGTAGGTACTGGAAGGCTGCTATACAGCCTTCTTTTCTCCAGGCTGAACATAGGATTGCCTTGACCCAGGCACAGGACCTTGCACTTGGCCAGAGTGAACTTCACGATGTCTGTACAGTCCCACCTCCAAAACCTGTCCAGGTCCCTCTGGATGGCATCCCTTTCCATGAATGTGTTGGCCACGTCACGCAGCTTGGTGTCATCAGCAAACTTGCTGAGGGTGCACTCGATCCCATTGTTCATGTCACTGACAAAGATGTTGAACAGCACTGGTCCCAGTACTGACCACTGAGGAATGCCACTCCTCACTGGTTTACACTTGGATATTGAGCCATTGACCGCAACCCTTTGAGTGCACCCATCCAGCCAGATCTTATCCACCAAGTGATCCATCCATCAAATCCATGCCTTTCCAATATAGAGACCAGGATGTCATGAAGGACAGTGTGAAATCTTTTGCACAAGTCCAGGTAAATCATGTCTGTTGCTCTCCCCTTATCTACCAACACTCATAATGTTCATCATAATGTTAATAATTTTACAAAAGCACAATGAGGACAAATAAAATAATTTTTATTTACTTCCAAACTGAATACATCTTCCTGCACTCATATCAAACTAGTAAACCCTCTTTCTAGTTTTGTATTAAAATAGTAAAACATCTATTTTGATTCTAGTCAAATAGATAATCCTTTCAGAAGGGACACTCATATTCAGTGAAGAGCTGAAGCCTGACCTTTCAGGGCAAACCATACAGACGTTCTAATGCAAGAGCTTACAGCAAGAAGAGGCAAAGCTTGCAGAAAGGGAGAGTCAGACCTGTCTTTTGCTACAAATCCTAGCACGATGTACTTGGAGCATTGCACAGGAGCTCATTATTGCCATGGTTGTAGGTTTAAAAGTGAAACATACTTCTGATTTCAGTACAGAAAATTCAGAATAACTTAGTATTTGCTACAATCAGCTCTTCTGTTTATAGTCAATAGGATGAACATCCAACCCAGTCATATTACATTTTAGACACATTTAGAATTTCATTATCAGAGAATGCCTATTTATATTTAAATGAGCTTGTGTCGCACAGACCAGATTTGACACACATGACAGTCAACCTTATAAAAACAGAAGGTGAAAAGGGTATTTAACTTTTATCTGCTTAGTGCTACTGCATTAGGTGGACATGTTTGCAGAGCTACTTTGAGGGATTTTGTTGCAGCTCGTAAAAGGGGATTACCAAACTGTTCTTTCCAATTTATGTGAAAAACACTCAGTTGCACACCAATATCCATCAGCATGATAAACTCTGACTCCAACACATATAAGGCCAATTCATGATTGAAACTGACAGAGAGAACTACTTTAATCAACTAATAATCACTCAAAATTACCTCCAGGAAAATCCCTGTAGCTTCACTATTTAGATTAAGCGTCAAGGCTCAGTCTGAACTTCTTATGAAGAAGGCAGCTTCTCCTACAACAAATCTCCGTTAAGTTGACAAGAGTTAATGTACCTGGCAGCTCCTCAGCAGACAGCAGGTTTAGGCACAGAATGCTGATGATGCTGGAGCTTTGTGCCACCAACACAAGCCATTAAGGGGAAAGAACTTTCAAATGAGACACTTCTGTAAATTATTAAAAGAAAATCACTCTTAGGATAAAGCGTCTTAGCTCAAGAATGAATTTACTTGGAGGACGCTTGATAAAGCTCCTTTTGTTTGTTTTCAACATATGTGAAATGCAATATAGAACACTATTCACTATGCACTATGTTATTTTTTACGTATCTATGTACAGAGATAACTCCAAATACACACTGTGAAACGAGATGCTTTGTGTCAGTTTTGACTAGCTCCCGGCCAGACTGAATACCAGGCTGATTAACAAAACATTTGATTAATTGAACAAACTTTGACTTCAAGTTTATACACATAAATCTACAGGACCTATAGATATTTTAAAGAAAAAAGGAGGGGGGAGGGGTTGTGCAAAAAAAAGAACAATAAAAAAATGCCTAGTTTCAAATAGAAAAACCAAAGCATTTCTTTGCCAGCCGACTTGCAGAGAAGCCTGAGGAGATGCCATCTGGAAGGGGAAGACCAGCCTAAATATTGCAGGGCTAAACTACACAACTGATGCCAGGTTTGTGGGTATCTACTGTAACAATTCACCTGCGGACACTTGCTGACTGCCTGACAATCCTGCCCTTTGCTACTGGCTAAAAGACTTGCTAATAATAGCACTAAAGGATTTTTTGTCTTTAAGGGCCTGCCCTTAAAACGACATTGTTATTACAGAGCTACATTGTGTCCTTTGCCAATTAGAAGAATGTTTATTTATGAAATAAAGCAAACAAAGCCTCCAAGAGTGCAAACACACCATGTTTCTCGCATTTAATGCATTTTTGGTTTTACTTTAGCCAAGTAAGTAAAAACACATAATACACTAAAACAAAAGAAGCTGCTGTTCCTGCAGTCACTCACTTTGTGCTGGTTATATCCTATTTCCAAAGAGTTCACACTGTTCTGAGAAAGTTTTGGATAAACTGATAGCTTGCTTGAGAAAGAACTGCAGGTTTGGGAAGACAGGTAAGCATAGACTCGAACTGTTATTCCCAAGATTCTGTAGTAACGCTGGCTGAAAAGATTTGATACAGCTTTTCTCAGAAAAAGATTCATACCCTCCTGCCAACATAGATAATGTAGCATAAACGTTCGTTTAGATTCAACTAAGCTAACTCTAGAGCATGTGTGTTGTATTAATTGATCTCGCCTAAGAAAATAAAGTCATTGTGCCAAATGAAAACCCGTTACTGGAATAAGCTGCAACAGCCTGACACTGTGGAACTGCAGAAATACCTATAGCAGAGGTATTTCATAATTCTATAAAGCTGAACTGTGTCAAGTCAAAACATGCCCTAGGGGCAAAATAACCAAAATTGCTTCATTCTGCTTGGTTTGCACTGAAGGTCTGATCACTGGCCTTCCCTTAGCTAGGACACCTGCACAATTTCAGTTCCTGACACTTCCCCTATTCAGGTTAAAATAATCTTCGAGGAAAAAGAGAGGTTTCGGACTGAAGGGTATTGGTTTCTCACTGCATTTATTTCACTGACATTAAACTACTGCTGAAGAACTCATTACACAGTTACAATCTTAGCAAAATCCAAAGCTGTGTGTGATAAAGGCAGTGGTCCAATCAGAGAAACAACATTCGGTGTTTAATAAGACACAAGTGCTTATGGAAAGAAACAGACAACAGTATACCTGACATAAGAATGGGGATGAGTTATGATAGTTGTGGGAATCATTATTCTGAATCTCCTGACTTTACATGTGTAAATTTCAGCAATAATGTCACATTAATGCAGTTATTTACATTTTAAAAACTCATGTTTATTAAAAAAAAAAGTCACCACAATGACAAGCCATTCTCTGAGATACACTCTGGATAAGTAAATGTCAAGCAGCAGGAGAAATTTAAGTTACACAATATCACAGATGTGCACAATAAGCAAAACCTTTTTTTTTTTTCTCCTTTGTACCATGTAAAAGTCTCTTGGGAAGGAATCAGTTGGTCCTTTTTATAGCAAAGATGATTTCTATGTACATAGCTCCAGACACTCAGTGGGAATCTATAAATAACTAAAACACAAAAAGCAGGACCCACTAACAAATTTTCACCTTAAATTATAAACAGAACACTGTTCTTTTTTAAAATTTGCAATGTTGATTTAGATAAACTCTTTCAACAAATCATGTAGGATCCTAACACTTTTCACAGGCAAAGTACACAATGCCTTTATGTCCTTTTATTATCACTAGAAGGTGGCTGGGAGATTATGTCTTCTGCATGATCTGCTGGGCTGCCTGCCTGATAAGTAGTCCTTGCACTGGAGCTCTGCAAAGAGGCTGGTTTTAGCAACACCATGAAGTGCGTTGCTCATACCTGCACACTTGCAGCACTGCTAAAATGATTTTCTAAGCATCTCCCTTAAGACAACATCCATGAGATCTTTAGGGTTCCCTTGCCACATGCCTGTATGACTTTGCTGGGGGAAACTAAAAGACAAGACTTTCTTTTTCCCAGTAACTATGTAAGTGCATGGACAGACCATGCTAGAAAAATTAAAAAAAGGACACTATTAAACTCTTCCACTACATGTTACTTAAAAGTAGGGGTTATACAAATGAACTATGTGCAACCACTCGTGTTCTCAAAAAAAACATATACTTTGAAATGTATTTGCTATATAGCATCAAATTCCTAGATTTAACTCCAAAATATATAGACATAAAATTAAATCATAAAGCCTTAAAAACAGGTGCCAAAAAGCCCAAAACAGACTTATGCGTATATTCATATGAGCAGGAAGAATTTTATATTGACTACAAGTGCAGAATTTGGGAAAACAGCTTTCTATCCTAGCATGCTACTTTGAACTGCATTGAATAACACTTAGTTGAGACAGACATATTTTTAGGTATCTTTAGCTATTTATATACACAAACATTTCACAAACAAAGTATTGTTTTAAAATAAAGGATATGGAAAAATAACCTTGTTCTACCTGCAAATCTGCTGGTAGACCACAAGTGATATAAGAGATAACAGAAGTCCAGCTAGCGTGTCTACAACAAGTCAATGGGAGGTATGGAACAATGTCAAAACAGAGCAAGTATCCGGCACATACACCTAGAATATCCTCTCTGTCTCCAGTAGTTCGTGGATTTCTAAGACCGATGGGCTGGGGGTTTCTTTGGAGGTTTCTTTTTTTTGTTTCATTGTTTGGGTGTTTTGTATGGGCCTTGTTTTAAAAGTGTGCTTCACAAATTTCTTTTCTTTGAAACTGTCCAATCGCACCTTAAGCCAATGTCAACTTTTATTATCTACAGCTTCCTGCAGCAAGGAGTTTACACACTGAATCCTAGTCCTTTTTGTTTGCTTTAAGCCAGCTCTTGCTAGTTTCATTTATTGCCTCCTGTTCTTTTCTTCGATGAGACAGCAAACATTTCTTCCCTAATCATTTTCTTCATGCCACTTACAATTTTACAGAGTTCTAAAATAAGCTCCCTTTTTTTCAGGATAACAAGTCCCGGCCAATTTAGACCCTCCTTGTGCAGAAGTCATTGCATAACTTTGATCATACTTGCTGTCCTTTATAGAATCTACCCTATTTCATCTATCAAAAACTGTGTAGTAGAAGACCTGCCCAAATGCTGAACACACAGGCACATCGTGGAATCATCCAGTGTTATAATGGCGTTCCGCTCTATTTTCTACTTCCTAATAATTCCTAACGTTGCATTGGCTTTAAAAAAAATAATAAATAAATACTGGGCATTCATCTCCAAAAGGATGAGATTCTTCACAGCTCTAGAGAATATCACAGGAACGTATATTCATGGTTCTGGAGCAAGACACTAAAATTTCACAGCTGATAGTTTCTCACTGTCTTATAAAAGAACACAAGTCAAATATTCTCTTTTCTTATTCATGGGAATAATCTTGATTAATTTCATTTTGATATTTACAATGAAGACATGTGAATATTTCTTTTCTTTAAAAAGAATTTCTTTTTATTGGCAGAGTTTCATGGAATAATGCAGTAAATACCACTAATGAACAGGCTACAGAAGATGTTTTTTTACAAAAATAATACAAGAATACCCCAAATTTCTGCAAAAATTAAGGGAGGGAACACACATATGCAGACGGAGACTCAAAAATACATGCAGTTTAAATACAGAGGGATAATGCATTGCAACATAAAATCTCTGTGATTTGCATCCCAATAACACTACCTAAACACAATATCCTGGCAGCATGAATGTATAAGGACTGAAGGGATGATGTTGGTGCTGCATAACTTTTAATAAGGGATTTCTATGCACTATTTCTGTCAGTGATATATAAATATTACTGAAAACTAAAAGTATTGCACAGTACGTTACTGTATCTGTATTTTCAACAGTTAAGTTAGTACTGCACAGAAGGATATTGTCAGCAGAAGGGCCAATAACAGAAAAATGGAGTAAGGATGACAGCAAAGTTTTAACACAAGAAGAGGGATTCAAAACATTGAGTAGACAACCAGCAAGGGACTCCAAAATGGTATCGTGCCATGTAGAAGCCCAAAAGTGCCACATTCCTATAATCAGTATAGGCTCAGCTCTGTTATGAACAGTCAAACCTATTTCCAAACCCAAAATCTGTTTCTAGTCTATAAACTGCTATCATCATTGCTATCCTCCAAATTTCCGGCATCATTTTCAATTCTAGCTTTTAATCACCAAATTTAAATATTGCTATTTAATGAATACATACAAAGACAAAAGTACTGTCTCATCTTTTACCTGATTTAATATCTAGTATTTTTCCTGAACGTAGCACTGAAAAAGGTAACAAAAAATTTATTAAATAGGGGTAGTCCTGGGGAAAGCAGGTCATACTGTAATAGCTAAGAGAAAAGAAAAACACATAAATATAGATATCATTT
>JAOXJK010000012.1:39833209-39849890 GCA_025774025.1 Xenus cinereus
TCTGCCAGGCAGCTCTCCAGCAGCTCTGCCCCAAGCCTGTAGCGCTGCCTGGGGTTGTTGTGACCCAAGTGCAGGACTTGGCAGTTGCCCTTGTTGAACCTCATCCTGTTGGTCTCGGCCCATCAATCCAGCCTGTCCAGATCTCTCTGCAAAGCCTCTCTACCCTCCAGCAGGTCGACACTCCCACCCAACTTAGTGTCGTCTGCGAACTTACTGAGGGTGCACTCAAACCCCTCGTCCAGATCATTGATAAAGATGTTAAAGAGAACTGGCCCCAGTACCGAGCCCTGTGGGGCACCACTCATGACGGGACACCAACTGGATTTAACTCCACTCACCACCACTCTCTGGGCCCGGCCCTCCAGACAGTTTTTAACCCAGCGGAGGGTACTCCCATCCAAGCCATGAAGAGACATCTTACAGCTGTTAGTCCAAAGAAATTTTTCACCTTAGGATGAGTGTGCAGATGTTAGGGAACAGGATGCTGAATGAAGACCAATGGAAATAGAAGTGAGGGAAAGTGAGGAAAGGAAGTTGCGAAATTCTTTGAAGAAACCATCTGTCTTAGTAGAAGACCAAGTAGTCTATAATAAATTGTGAGCACAATACAGCATATCACAATATCTGGGAAAAGGAAAAAAAAAACCAACTACTCATACTGGTTTGCTGCCTTCTTGTAACCAGACTACATATACTGGTCACGTTACTCTTTTGAGAAGCCTTTTTTTGCTGAGGGTCACCCTTAGACTGGTGTTATGTCTCCTCAAATCCCATACAGATAAATTTGAGAGCCTTAGCTTTCTAATGGCTTGAATATGTGTACCATAATAAATCAGAAAATGCAACTGATACCAAAGCCCTCAAAGCTAAATCCAAAAGGAATCATCACATTCTGTACATGCAGCAAAAACAAGTTTGATAGCATGTCCCATAAAATCAGATGGGTAAGTGGCAATTGCCATCTATTCGTATATATCAAAAACGTTTGATGTCAAGCATCCATCACAGACAACAAAAGTATTCTGAGCTTGTATTTTTTTTTCTCTCTCTACATAGGAACTGCAATTTTAGTATCACTTCATTCAGAAAGATATGATTACAATAGCCAACAATTTAGAAATACTAGTAAAACAGCAAAAAGAATTTTTGTACATTACTTTAATACTATCATTTAGATTTCTATCAATTTCAATTAGTGCTATAAAGTCCTTCAATAAATGTAGGAAATATTACAAATATGAAAGGTATTTCTCTTCTTAAAATATCACCTTGGGATATATACTACTTCAATAATAGGTAGGAGTGTTTTGGCCGTTATTTATAATTATTTTCACAAAGATGACCCTACTGTTTCATTGCTGAGATATTCTTGGGGTAAAACATACAGCTAACATGCTAGCCTCATCAGAGCAAATGTCTCACCAAGTCATGGATTCTCCAAAACACATAAATATTATGCAATGTCCAACGTCACTCATATACATCACACCTGACACCAAACTCAAAAACATTACAGACGAATTACAAGGCAAAAAAAATGTAATATCTAAGCTCTTCACAGAATTCAGAATAAAGTAGCACAGTCCTCCCCACAAGAATCTTAACTCAGTAATTCATTGCTTTAGCATTTGCAACTCAATAAAATGATCTCATATTTCTCAAATCAAAAAGTGCCGTGTTATTTATTGCATGGAAGATATAAACAGACAGGCTGTGCTCCTACAGTCTTTCCATAGAGTTTCATGCCTAATGGCCTCTTCTTGTGACTGACAGCTCTGATAGACTCAGCTGAAGGCTGATTTTAATGAAACGCCATTTTCCAAAGCGAGACCATTATTTTTGTCCTAATCATAACTTTCAGCACAAAAAGGTCTCTCAGTATCCTCAGTATAATTTTGATTTGAAATACCAAACTCTTTTTACACAATTTGGTCTGCTCACTTTCAGTCAGCTTTGCAAAAAGATATTTTCTTCAGCTTATGTAAAGCCAGAATGATAGCTCATTTTGAATAAAATAGGCCTTGGCCAATTTATATAATAGACTGCTCTGTTCAGATGAATAGGATATGTCGGTCAGAAGACCTGCAGTCTAGAAGCATGCAACTCGGTGTGTGGCATCCAAACATATTCAAATCCCAGCAAATCCCAGTTTTCCTCTTTAAAGTGAAGATAAGTTTTAGAATATGACTGCTTAGAAAACAAACTCAAAAAGCTTTTTAAACCTGCGTGAAGTGTTAACTAAGAGGGTATTCCACTTCTGAGCCTTCAGACAGCAACCTGAACCAACACTACTGGGCTCACACAGATGTACTAAAATACAGCATCACCTAGTTCAGTCCTGAGCTCTTTAAGAGATGACGTGGCTGTCATACAATGTCTGTTGAGATTTAGGTGTGAAACAAAAGAAGAGCTGTGCATCCAGAGTCAGCAAATGGGGTACATACCCTTGCTGAAATCCCAGATGACAGACCAGGAGGTGACCGCCCGCACACAGACAGAATTCCCACTCCCAGGCACTTCAGCTTTCTACTGCCTCTTCACTGAAAAATTATAACATCCCAGTGAGCTAAATGACTGTTTTCAGCAATATGGCAAATAATATATTCAAATGGAGTGAAGGAAGAATAAGGACAAGAGTGCTGCAGTTTAAGGTAAACGAGCATGCTGCTTACCTCTCGGAGGTAATTTTGAAGGAGCCCATGAGGAAATACAGCTGTCTCTTGTTATTACGGTGAAAGATGACTCCAATGTTAATGAGACACGAGGACTAACAGACAACTAATATTTAAGCAAAGATTCTTTACAAAGTCTTGTTTCTTTACCTGCTATTCATCAGACAGGCCTTCCTTGAAGGCAACCACTTACTCCAAAACCTTATGAAATTCAGCACTGCAGATTCAAGCCTGTCTGTGCACTGTGCACCCAGTAGCAGTCACGAGGCCTGGGAGACACGCTCTGGGCAGTGGGTGCTCTATGCTAAAGGGGGACACCCTGAAGGACTGCGGCCATGGATGACCCACACTGGGGCAGCAACACCCCTGAAGGACTGCAGCGGTGGGGAACCCCTGCCAGGGCAGGGACACTCCCCCAGGGGGAGTTTGGCCTGTGGATGCCACTCTAGAACAGGTAAATTAAGAAAGAGAATGGCAAGAAAAACAGTAAAACAAAGAAGAGCAAAAATATACCATTACGGCACATGACCCCACCTCCCACAGTTCTCTTCACCTCACCAAAGGATGCTGGCTGAACAAAACCTGCAGTGAAGATAAGGTGAGACCAGGAAGGGGTTAGCATAGGTGTTTAGCTTAAGCTGAGTCTGGGGAAGGGGAAGGAAAGGTGTTGACTTATTTAATTACATTCTTTTCTTTTTCCATCCTCTCAATACCAAAATACATGATCAGAAGTTTCTGTTAATTGGCAAAAACCTAAATTCAACAGAGATTCCCAAGTCAAGACTCTTTTGCTCATAACAAGCTCCAATATCAAGGTGATAGAGATTATTTCTTTAGGCTTCATAATACGTAGAAAAACAATAGGCTTTAGCCTTTCTTTCTGAGTACTTGTACAGAACATCATGGGTATAATTACGGCAGTAGTGTATTCAAAAGCTTGGGGAAATACAAACAGATTGCAGTAACATCCCGTTAGGTTATCTTTCAACATATGTCTCAGCTAAATAGAGTTGAAAGAAAGTTCATCAAAATAGATTTCTCCGGACTGACCAGAATGCGGTCCATATCGTTACCCTACTTAGGAAGCACTGACATTGTAATTACTTCAGGCGCCCATCTGGCACAAATCACAACATTATTTCATTTCAGATGGTCTCAGATATTAACTTTGTTTTCCTCTCAGACTGTGTCATAAACGTGTGAATCGTGTCATTTACGACAGGAAAGCCAACAACAGTAATGTCTACCTCATGATTCTAAAGAGCCCTGGCAATTGGTAATGATGGAAAATTTACTTTAAGGTTCAAATCATGTTTTAATTGATAGTGAACTGAACCTGTAGTTCTTTGGTTTCTCTTCAGTGACCTCATTGTATTTCATATTTACTGGTAACAATTGGCACACTCCTTGTTAGATACCAAATACTGATAGAATTAAGTCCAAAAGGTTGAAGCTTTCAGTTTCCTAAATAGGTCAAGCAATCTAAAACAGTGTAATGCATTTAGCTTTTTTATTTTTTCAAGTTTTCCCATAAGGAGATTATTATGGTCTTTAATTTATTATTTTGAAGGATTGGGGAAAAAAAAATTAAAAAGGAAACAATTCTTGCACTATGGACTCGGTAAGGAAAACATTTGTTCTTGAATTCAAAATTCCAGCCACACTGACCTTAATCAGACAAACAGATCAACTTTGTTCATTAACTGAAGGATTGTAACTAAGGAAATCAGATGTAATGCACAGATATGCAAAGCTACAACTTCAAACTATTTTTATCTGAATTTTATCTAAGTTTTATTCAAAGGTATTAACTTTCTGACAACTCTCGACAGTAAACTTATACACTATTTTTTTCTAAAAAGCAGACAGTTACCACATGTTCATTTAAAATTTAGAAGGATAATTTAAAAGTTACATACATGTATATACAAAAGGAGTACAAGAGAACTAATTTGTGTTAAGACATTCAGTGACACAGGTTATATATCAGATATGTGTAGAAGATGTTGCTTTTTCTTCCAACATAGATTTCTTCAAAATCAGCAGACTACTATACACCAACTTTCCAACATATATCAACGTACAACATACGTGGTGTTGGCCATCACTAAGGCAGTCAATTAGTTTCTGTTCCTCAATGTTAGGGGGTTGCACTGTGCTTCATGAGAAAGGAAACAGTTATGAGAACAACAAGGAACTCTATGGGAGTGTATTTTCCAAACGTTTTCCTAGACCAACTTCAAAGTGATCAATACTTTGAGGCTTGATCAGCTAGAAAGGGTTCGTTGGTCAAATTAACATTCTAAATCTGTGACTGTGGTAACACAAGATCAAACAAAAACTCCTGAGGAAAATGGCTTCATTTGAAATTATTTTCAGTGCTACTCCATCAACATGAGAGCTGTTTTTTAACTTTGTGCTAAGCACGGTCATTGCCATCTGGAAATTCACAACTTCAGTTCCTGTTGATGCAGCAAGCTAGTTTTGTTCTGATACATCAATTCACATCGCCGATCTCACAGAGGCAACAGCCACCTGCCTGAGATTTCCAGTTTCATTTGAACACTAGGAGCATTCATTAGCCCGCTCCATGAACTTTTGAGGCCAACAAGAGAAACAAGGTCTTGGTCTTCCCCAGGGCTCTTCACAGCCTGGCTAAATACCATGTATTAACATCGAGGAAGAGAGCAGTGAGGCCATTTAGCCCAGGGTCTTTGGAAACTCAACTCTGCTTACTCCAATGAAAAAGAACTCGTTACTTGTAAGACTGAAAGTAAACTGGAGGTGACAGGCTGGATGCTTGTAAGCAACAGCTGTTTCTGTCATACATCTGCTGCGTTTTCCTGTAATCTGTGCAGTTATATCTGAGATCCCCTTTAATGGGCTGGGGTGCAAAGCTAAAGACCTTTTATGGATGCTACAAACAATGAAAAAAGGGTGTCTCTAAAAGGTAGTCCAGATGGTAGGTGAATCTGGGTCAGAGCAGCATCATATGCTCCCAGTTGGAATCTAGAGGGTAGAAGGCAGGAAAAATGATTCCTTGCTGTAAGGAAGAAAATGAATGCTCTGTCTTTACATAAACAAGTTATTAGGAATTGATGTTATTAGGAGGAAACTGCTTTTCAGAGAGATGTTTTTACCATGTTTTTCACAATAAAAAATGTTTATTAATTGAATATAAACAACAAAACATAAAACCCCAATAGAGCTGTAGCAGAACATGCCTGAAGTTCTGACTGCTCGTATTTTAGCGTTAATAGGTTATAAATCATGAAGGTAAAGTCTTCCTTTCCTAAGTGGTAAAATGCTGCAGAACAGATGTGATAGTTCAGTGGTTTCTAATTGGCCTCCTGTCCTCATCACAGCACATAGTGCTTGGTTTTCTCAGGATATTCAACAACAGTACAATCTCCTGAAGAGGTGTTTATTTCTGTGCTTGTCCAGATGCCCTTCCTGCACAACCTTGCCTTTGCCAGGTACTTTTCTCAGCTAATCTGCTTTTTTGGCCACCTTCTAGCATTACCTTGAGAAATGGAAATCACGTCGTCTCTGCCCTCTTTCACTTCTTACAAAGATGTCTCAGATCCTCAGCAGCTATTTAAGACTTTTCCCCATAGTGGCCGTGCTACCCTGAACTCTGTGAAGATACTCTACACAAAACTATTTTTTCAGTACAAGTGTCCATATCAGCATCAATGGTGCATGTATTCTTCCTCCCTTTTGATATCAGATGATATTCCTATCTTATCTTACGAGTAACTTAGGTGATCATAAAGCCTTTTCCTACAGAGCCCTTGTACAATAACTGACATGTTCTGGCTTGGAAGAGTGGGTAATAGAGTCAGCAATACAATGTACAGCTCCACAGACTGTGAGCACTTTGCCCTGAGGTATGCCTTCAAGGGGCTTAAATTACAGAGGAGTAAAAAAAAGGTGATATGGCATCAAGGGAAGGAAAGCATGGCATAAACACTGCCTAGTGCTGTTGCCCTATTTGCAGCTGCAGGAGAGTGATTTATGTCCTTATGTCGTACACTTGAATCAGCCCAAGTGGGTCTAACTGCCAGCTGCCAGATCTGCATTTTCTTCCCAACCATGCATTCCCATTCCCACTGTGGTATGCATTTGAACCTGGCATGAACCATCTCAGCCTGGAAGACCAGCAGAAAAGCAGGACATCTTACTTCCTAAGACAGCATCTTCATCTCAGGATTTCAGCTCTTCTCCACTTAGTCTTTGTGAAAGATTTTCAATGCCAGGGTGGTCACATTCCTGGCCGAGCTCACCTTGGTGCCCATTTTCATATTTGCTTTCATCTGCTCCGAACTTTATAAATTATCCCAGCCCAGGCTATTGTTTTGGTCAACCTTGGAAAACTTCACCTTTTAATGCAAGTGCAGGGAACAAAGTAACAGGGAACAAATTCTATGCTTCCCCTCTGTGCCTGGGGACTAGTGATGCCCACTCACCCCACCACCTTTATGGGAATGCCTTGCAACAGTGGCAGAAACTATGCATAACTGGCATGTTTGAGCTCCTGACAGTGGCACATCTGGCACCAGGTGATGGGAAGAGAAGACGACCTAAATCTGCCTCCAGAACCCAATGGACTCGCTGCATTCAAGACAGATATTTCACGGCAACGTGGGGGCACAGGGTACTCATCACATCAGCCTGCTTTTAGCAGGGCACTAAGGCAGCTTGTATTCCTACAGTCCTCCAAAGCCACCTTCTTTGCTTGATCACTTGTTTGTTTTGAAGCAGCCGTGGTTCTCGTTCTGTGTTTCTCCATTCGTGCTGCCAGATATGCCAAGAATTTTGCATTACAGTGTTCACGTTGCTGGGACATTTCCCCACTCTGAAGAGAGACTAGGACCCCTGGACTACTGTAGGTATAAACCTGGGTAACACAGAAGTACCAAAGCATAGTTATTTAAAAATTGTGTGATTCCAGCTGCATTAACTTCACATGACTTATAGTAGCAATGGGGCAAAACTGTCTGTGTACCAGCACTGAAATGGCGAAATTACATCAGGAGAAATAAAGGGCACGCAGAGAAACTAATTTGGATGTAAAGCTATCTAAGCCTGGGAGAAGAGCAAGAAGACTGCTTGAAGTGGGAGAGTTGTTCTGGTTACAACCTTTCCACTGAAAATAGGAACTATTTCTAGAAGAACTAGTTCTAGAAGAACTTATTCAACTCCTAGGCTGGATTAGTTTGAAATAAACAGGCAAACATAATAAATATATATACATTTTTCAAGTCCATTTGTCTATGGAATTGAAATACCTTACCCACCAAAATAACAAATTATTCAGAGAATACCCTGTTTTTTAAAGAAGGTCTTAAGAAAATTTAGTTCATTCTTTTAAAAGAACTACAGTCTAAATAAGATCATAATATATGGCTTCTTCAATTCACTGCTGAATTTCTCTGCAATAAAATTTACTCAGGGTCAAAAAGGAAATTTAACACATGTTCTTATGTTGTGTCTGACCCTTTTTTCAAATTACACAATGTGGCAATTTAATTTTCAAAACACAATACTGCATAATATCTACACAAATACTAGAAAGCACTATCAAACACACAATACATTAAAGAAAAAAATTACTCATGTCTTCCTTTAGTCATAATATCCTTGGCTGCTACATATAAGAACATTAGGCAACAGTATCAGAGCAAAGAGTATTTTTCATTTCCATCTATCTACTTAAGTTCCCTTCTTCCAAATACCTCCTATTACTCTTTCTGAGGTGTGAGTGCTAGGCATAATTTGTTCCTTCAAATTTTTGACAATTTTTTTTCAGTCAATATACGTGAAAAGTTGTAATTATAGGGAGAACTGATAGTACTGCACATTAACACTGCCATATTTGCTATCAGGAAGACTGCATTTGTAGTTGCTTAGAACTTTGCCAAACTTTAATTGCAATGACATTTTTGATCGTTTGATTCCATCTCAGGTGGAATGTTTTTGGAAACATGGCTAAAGCCTTTTTGGGAAAATTAAGCTAGGTAAACATATTGTTTGCCCACAAATCTGGAAAATATTACTAGTTATGAATGGCTCAAAAGACAGAGAGAAGGTTAAGAAAATACAGGGGCAAGTGAGAGTGTTAAGGAGCCTGGGACTGCCTGGAGAAGGAAATTTGGACTGGGAACCAGGAAAAACAGAACTAAGAGGCTGAGACGCGGGCATAAAGATTGGAATTAATTATTTCTGTGTGTTGCCAATTGTAGGGTAGTGGCAGTGCAGTGGCTACTGCAGGCAATAAAGGATCCAGGTCCTCTAAGCCACTGCCAGTCCCTGTGCTGTACTGCTATCTGCCTCTCAAGTAACATGATTAGTAACACACCGTCAGCTAGGGATCTGCCACTTTCACCTTGACCACTGGTCTTTTAGGTAGCTCTGCTACAAATTGCGCTGTGCTGTAGTTTCCTGTGTCTCTAAAGACTGGTAGCAAACACAAAGGTGTGCAGTCTTTACACCAGCACTTGTTTTGGGGAATTTCCAGAAATATCACAGTGTAGCTAACATTGCTGTTTCCACAGTGTTTTAGAACCACGAGCATCCTTAGGATTTCCTTTGATCTTTCTTCCTTTGGTTTCCCACAAATGCTACCTTCCCTTTCATCCTTTGATTTAGACACCAGAGCTGCCTAGCATGCCCCAAAGAGTTGCTATCATAAAATATCATAGTATTCTACTGCCTCTTCCCTGACTTTTCCTTTTCTTGCAACAAGAACATTATCAGCAACAATTTCAACATTGAAGAGTTCCCCTAGAACCTGTTTTGACTTCCTCTGAAACATCACTACCAGGCTAACTCCAAAGATATTCTTATTTAGTGGTATCTTCTATTGGCTAAGAGAAAATTCTGTTAGTGCAGCCCAACCATCCAGCCCAACCATCTGTGCACTAGAATCATACTTCTGAACTGACAGGGGGAAAAGAGATAAGAAAGGGGGGGAGAAAAAAGAAAGAAAAGGAAAGAAAAAGCCTGTGCACACATCCCTCTCAGCCTTGACTGATCAGTTGCTATATCCTTGATCTTTGATGAGAATTGAGAGTCACTATTCATTCACTACTAACTCTGCATTAACTGGTTTATTGAAAGACGCAGGTCTCTACGATTTTCTGTCCTCTTATGGACATCTCTAAAAAAGAAGCTCATCAAATTATTCTAATAGTTCATCTAGCGATTTGATCTTTGTGAGGAAAAGTTGTCCTCACTGTTTTCCTCCAGTTAAATACAAATCAGACAAGCCTGCAACAGTTTCACTGTATGAATTAAATATCTCACAAATCATTGTATTTCTACTTGGAGAACTGTAAGTTTCCATAGGCAGAGAATAGAGAACAGAAGACTTTCAGTTCAGGATTCTTGTTTGCTTCCTGGCTTCAATTAGAAAAAATAAAAACAGCATCTTTCTTCTTTTTTATTAGGTTTGTGACTAGGACAGTTGTGAAATACCCTTTTCAGATGTTCAATTGATCATTATTGCTGACCACCATATATCATACTCCCCTTCACTTTCTTTAACCAGTTAAATCCTTCATCTTCTCCACATCTCTTTTCAAACCCACTATACTCACTTTTGTGCAAGATCAGTTGTAGAATGCCCTTTATCTGAAAATAAAACCTTCTCGATGAGGCTCTGCCGTCCTACTTCTACTGGTTTGTTTCCTTCTTAATCATGCTCTTCGCTATTGCTCTCCTTATCACTGCTATAATATTTCATATTTCATCATTCAAAAATATTCCATGCTTGTAAAATTAAATTGTTTACTGAAGAAGCTATTAATGAGCAATTCTGCAAAGTGCCGAGAACATCCAAGCTCTATGCATGCAGATTTGGCCAGATGCTACCTTTCCTCAGTATATGCATCTTTCTCCACACTTAAATACCCACTGAGTTGCCTTAATAAATTCCTTGGATATCTGTTCCTATTTCTCAAATGCAAGTAGCCACTGTGCAGACATTGCCTATACACTCCTATATGTTTAAGTCATTAAATCCAGCTCCTCACTCACTGCCAGAAAACCATATAGAACTGTTTGAAAGAGTCAGGCAATGCTGTGTCCCCTCTCATATGCAGTTTTGCATATTCTGTTCAACAACAGGCACCCTATTCTTATACATCAATATCAATCTATAACTTATATATAGCATATATTAAAAACAAATTATGTATTATATAGAATTGTATTTTTTTCAGTAATAAACCCTCCAAAAATCTCAGGCAATTCACTTTCAGTGGGCACAAACTTTATTATCTTTGACCTGGAGCTGCAAGTTTTATAATTCTAAGCTAATTAAAGGTCAACTCACATGCTGGCACAATCAATGACACTTATCACTTTTGCCTGAATGTTGAATTACTTGCAACTCATCCCCATTCGTTGAAGTCCCCATCAGCTTTGGTTTTGACCATACACATTGCAATTCCCTCCTACCAGAAGATTGTCTTCTGGCTCATGGTCAGTTGGACACTATCATACGCTTGTAGAACCAGCTCAGTCCAAGTATTCACCTTCACTGAGTGCCATATGCAGTATTTTACTCCTACTTCAAATAACTTGGCTGTCAAGGCATACAAAATTAATTCTAAGTGCAGGAAAAGAAATATACTCTCTGAAGTTGAAAAGCTTGCCAAAGGGAAAAGTAGCGTTAATAAGAAAATTGTAATGCTCATTTACTGCATGCAACTTTTCAATATCTTTCTCAAAGTTCTGTAATAGCACATCCAGTGAGAACCCAAAAGGCAGGTGGATGAAACAGTCAGAAACACAGACCCAACAAAAAAGGATTTTTACCATTTGCCAGCAGCAAGCACTAATGCAGTCCTTCACCACCCCCATGCAGTCTGCAGGCACCTCCCAAATCGGATTTTTCCTTTCTATCAGTAATTTCCACAGAGTTCTGTAAGTCACATGTACTCAAAATGACAAAAAGACATTTTCCCCGCAGCCACATCAGTAAAAATAGCAGCTTCCAAAGAGGACAGCCATCACCATCAAAATTAAAGGGGAGACACAACCAGATAAAAATAGTAAAGAAGAAAAAAACTTCATTAAAATGGAAAAAGACTGATAACATCTTACAGTTTGGACAAAACTGGTTTATTCCATAGGGACGTTATATTTAATGTAACCTGGGTATACGCCTAATCTTGTGTACATCCCAAAACTTCTATATTTTGAGTATTCTTACAATATTAATTTGTGGGAAAACTTGAGCTTTACGATTATCCAAAGAATAGCTTAAAAAGCAAAGAGGAAGGATTTTTCCATTTTAATAGGAAGCAAAAGAGATGCAGAAGTTATGCAGCTAACATATGTATACAAAACAGTGCAAAAAAAAAAAGTTTCCGTTCACTTAACTGTAAGGTTTTTATTGATAGCATTAAAACCATTCAGGAATGGTTTTATTCAGGAATAAAAATCATTATGCACATGTTAAATATCATTATTTCAGGTCTTACTTGAAATTAGTGTGTTATCAACCTCTGGGAAAACAGAACAACTAATTAAGTTGGCAAAAAAATGCTTTCCAAAACATTCCAAAGCAAGTCAACAAATAAGCCTTTTTCTTGCCTTTTCCAGAGGGGTGAAAAAAAAAAAAAAAAGGCTTACTTGTTAACAGCTGCACCTGAAAATGGCCTGAAACTAGGCAGCTTTAAAGTTATTCACACTTGGCAAATAAAATTTTACCTCACCAGAGGACTGAGGAGAGAAACAACAGTTCTATCTTGTTATAGACTTTCACATCAAGATATTTACCGCCTTCCTATCTCTGTCAAATCTGATTATAAACCAGGGATCAGCAAGCAGGAGATTAAAGGCTCATCTGAGGAGATGGAACAAATGAAATTGATGAAAACTGCCCATACTGTGTCAGTTTTACAGGAACAGTCATCCAGACGGAGGGACTATTGGAATTACCGATATGAGTGCTCTCAGTCTCTTGCTGGCTTTGAAATGTAAATGAAAACTGCTGGAATTGTCAAACAGAAACTAAGAACTTTTTTTTTATATATATTGTGAAAGTCTTTTCACGTTAACAAGCTTTGTGGAACACAGGATCAGCATTATATTAAACGGAGATCCTTGCTGATCCTTGGGCTTTCTCTGTTCTTATTGGTGTTTTTTTTCTCCATAGGCATTATATGTATTCAGTTTCTATTCTGTAAGAAAGGGAAGTACTTATTGTTGTGCGGTCTGTTAGGCTCATACTTAAGATGCTCCATGAGCACTAAGGTCATTTGAGCATTTATCTACCTGAGGCTGCTTTCAAGAAGCCACAGCCTGAAAGGAAGAACCGGCCACTTGTAAAAGCAGTACGAAAGCCTAGAGACAGAGGTTTATGTACATAATCTCTATCAAATGGGTGGTCGAAGGGTTAAAGAGTGAGATTTTATTGCTCAAGAAGAAAAAGGGGGAGTTTAAGTTGCCTTTCCCACTGCCACCCAACTAAACAAATAAATGACTGTCTGATATTTCTGTTCCCACAATGCAACTTGCATTTTACAATTACTTGTTACTGATTTGACAGTTTAGCACCCAACTGTGTTTTGAACCTGACAGGATGCAAGTTGAAAATGGGCATCCTCCAATCGCCTGATGCTCTTTAAAGCCACGCTCTTTCTGAGCACATAGAAACACATCACAGAACAGCAAGTAGTCTCAGCCTCCATAAGCAAAGTGACACGTTCGAAGCCTCCCCTTCCAAGAGCAACATCTCAGAGAGGAGGCAGACACACACACACACAGAGGCACCTCCACACAGTACCTAATTCTAATTTGAGAGCTACGTGGGCCCAAATCAGTGCCTGTTCCTTCATGCATAAGAGCAGGTGAAAGTACACTCAGGGCACTGTCTCCTATAGCATGCAACAAAGAGTGTCTCCCAGAAATGCGCTGGGTGTAGGAGTAGTGGATCATCAGGACAGAGCAAGTTTAATTTCATTCTCTGTGAACTGCAAATGCAATTTCTCTTGCTGCATCCTGGGAAAAGTACAGCAGCAAAACTATCCTCCCACAGTGGATTTACTAAAGTGATTTTTTAAAAATGAATGGAAAGAGAGAAAAAGAAATCCTATGCAGAATAAAACTCCGCTGTTTATACATTTTTCAATTATACCGTCTAAAATGGAAGTTCCACTCTGACATTTTAAAAGAATTTATTTTCTTTTAGCTATCAGTAAAGATTTAAAGAAAAGTTCTTTTAAAAAAAATCACCACATAGAAAGCCAGAATAACCACTTTCCCTGTCCTCCCCATCCTCCCACATTTTCCTTTATGCATTTTTTTGCGTTTACTGCCTACATTCTTCACCTGAACTCAAACCCTCTGTTTATGGCATCACAGTGGTTGCTGTGGAGGTGATTACAATGTACAAAGCCAAAAGTGATAAGTTCAATTTTGGAATGAGCAGCATTATCTCACAAAATGTGTCTAAAATAGTAGTAGATTTAAAAAACAAAAAAAAAGGAAAAAAAAATGAAAAAAAAAACCACAAAACAGAACACATACATTGAAAACGAGCAAATTAACTTATTAAATTCCTGTTTCCCACCGACTTCCATTATGTGACAACTTTTTTCAGATATGTTACTCCACTGGTTGTAGAGACTGAGTGCTAAACTATACATATGGAAACAAGCACACAACATGAACAGACAGTGCTCACAGATGGCAGCAGAGTTCCCAGCCACGCTCCTCAGTGGCGCCTGCTGTGATTGCTATCTTCTTGTGTAGCAAAAACATACCAACAACAATATTTGGCAACATAGATATGCACTATACAGCGCTGCTCTGACAATGAAAGTACTCCATGTCACCATTCATACAGCACATTTATCTACACCACCTTTAAGACTCAGAATAAGTTATGACCAGAGAACAGAGATTCCTGAAAAAGCTATTAGTTCATTATAATTCCTTCTGCTACTAGGACTAGTTTCATACACACATTCTCACACATAGACACATTTAAAAATACACCTGTTCAAGCATGAGTGCTAATTCTCAAGAAACACATTAAAGGTTACAAACAGGAGAAATCTGTCTTGCCATTTGCACCACAAAGTCAGCCACTGCCAAGTTTTCACAACTTTGGTAGCAGATACAGTCCTTAATTTTTTTTTACATTAGGAAAATCATTAATTATTTAATCTAACAGAATTAGTTTCTAAACCATGTGTTGCCCTTAACCTTGACACGTGAAGTACTGCTAGGAGTACATAGTTCATAACAATTTGTACTCTCAAGATCCATGTGTGAAGAACACATTAGCGTAGATGACAATTTAGAGAAACCAGAAAGCCACATATACCTTGTTGGGGGTTTTGTCCTGAAATACAGCTTAGCAGGACAAGAAGTGCTTCCAGGTTAATTGAATGTCAAGGTCCAAGGAAAACCATGAATGAAGATTTCTGATTCCCTCCTGTACTGATAGAAATGCTTACCCATCTACTTGTTAAAAGCAAAACCTAAAAAGAGCAGTGGGGAAAAAGTTAGAATCAGATATCAGATTTATTTAAAAAAAAAACAAACAAACAAAAAAACAGGAAAAAAAAACCAACACAAAACCACACACAAAACAATTGGGGACAATGCAAACAAGAGAAAAATTTCAAACATGGGACTTTAATCACCACAGAACTCAATGAGAGATCATATTAAAATATTATTAAGCGCAGAAAGTGATTCTCTAAACAATCTTTTAAGATGAGTGCTTTGAGAGTACCCGTGGCCCAAAATATCCTATTACATGACTGCAGAAGCGTTAACAAATTAATTATACCAAATAGCTGAACTTATTAGGATATGCAAGATAATGGCTGTTAACACCAAAAATTATAAAGTACTTCCTGGGAAAAAAAAACAGTACTCTTCTATACCAGGAAAATATATTACCAGCAGAGCTGTACACCCGCATGTGGGCTGCGTTGCATCACAATTTCTTACAGAGGAATATCATTGGAAAACTGTGAATTTCACTGGGAGGTTTCTACACAAGAAGATACTGCGACGTAAAGATGAAATGGAGCTGCAGCTTCTTCGGAAGATTCCTCAAGCCAGACACAGGGGACACTCAGAAAAACCCACCCATCCTGCTGGCAGGGTGGCATGTAGAGCCCCAGACCAGGCAGCCATGCTACTGCCCCAAAACTGGGACCCAGAAAGTGCTGGAAGCCCAAATCCAACAGGACCATCAGGTTTCCAGACTCCTTACCAAAGAAGTCAGAGACAAGCCCCAGGAAGTTTGTGAAAGGCTCCTGATGTTCACAAATGTGTTCAGTGAACATCAGGCCTGTAGCTACAGGGCTGCAACTTGGTTATGGCTTCCTGCTCTTGGCTGCAGAGTTCAAGAAGTGTACTTGGAGTTCAGTGAAATGCAGAATGCTTGGTTCACGGACAATTTTAATATCTCTTCTTTTTTTTTTTTTTTTTTAAAATTTGATTTGGACTAGAGGAGTGGATGATTCACAGGAATACACCGAGCTTGTATTTACTTCTTCAGAATTTTGGGAAACTACCCAGCAAGTCCAGGGCCAAGAGGCACACAAGCTTTCTACAAATAAAACCTAGTGAAACAGCCTCTACTACACATCATGGTGTAGGTATCCAGGCAGGCAACACCTCAGTAGATTCAGCACTAGTTCCCTTCCTTCAACACTGTTGAAGATGAGTGCACCAGAGATTGGTGGTTTTACTTTAGAAGAGAATAAAAGATAAAAGTGTATATTGAGTCTGGACCTCTAATTCAAATCAGATGCATATGGGATACAAGTGTATTTAAGGAAGAGACAAGGCTAAACAGAATGGTCTGGAGACTGAAGCCCTCCGCCTCATAAAAAAAAAAAAAAAACCCAAAACCAAAAAACCTCACCATTTTTTCTTATAAATAATCAGCTATGACTAAAAGCAAGGAAAGCAGAAAATATTTTAACACTAACTTTACTTTTCAGAATATGACTGCATCTGAGCCCTTGCCA